>CM077250.1:8726078-9268578 GCA_039654775.1 Spinibarbus caldwelli | reverse complement strand
ATCCATCTATACTAAGGACTATTTTAAACACATATAGAGTGCTTTTAAAGATATAGATGCTATACAATGTTTTAGTACTTAAAAGCAGTAGTACTGTTAAATATTATTATAATTTACTATAACTCTTTTCTATTTTTTAATATATTTTAAAATGTAATTTATTCCATTGATGATAAAGCTGAATTTTCAGCAGCCATTACTCCAGTCTACAGTGTTACGTGATCCTTCAGAAATCATTCTAATATGCTGATTTGGTGCTATCAATGTTGAAAACAGTTGTGCTGCTTAATATTTTTGTGGAAACCAGGATTTTTTTCAGGATACTTTAATGAATAGAAAGTTCAAAAGAATAGCATTTATTTGAATCAGAAAACTTTAATAACATTTAAATGTCTTTACTGTCACTTTTGTTAAATTTAATGCATTGTTGCTGAATAAAAGTATTAAAGAATTCTTTTGTTTTTAAGAATTGTTTATCCATAGACTGTTTGAAAAGTGTTTGTTTATCTAAACCCATTCATCTGTATTGAGTATTCAAAAGACTGATTTAGAATTATTGGAACGTTTACAGCCTTCAAATTAAAGTATTTTAAAAATACTTTACTATAAATACTCCAAATACACGTGTATGGCCTCCTCTGGTATCTTAAACATTGTTTTCCATCATTTCTCCCCAAGTACAGAGTGAATGATCCATTGTACAGTGATCCTTTATAAAGGAGGCAGTAGGGAGAGTATGCACAATCAATATATATATGTAGACAAAACCGAGCAACGATGAGCGATGGAGGAAGACAAGAAAATGATCCCTCATTGATCTCTGTCTTACTATGCTTTATTGCTTCAGAGCGTCGAGTGAGATGGCAAAGACAACGAACACAGTATTATTTATTTTGAAACTCAGAGAAGTGGTGTGTATCTGCGCCTCTCTCCAGCAGTTGGACATTGATTAACTCACATCCCTTTTTTTTTTTTTTACCAGAAGCCCATTATGAGCTTGATTCAGTCACGCATCCAACCTGACATTTCATTTAACTCGTCCCACAATCCCATCATGCTCTGTTGAAATAATGTTTCTTTTATTAGTGTTGCGATAGATTTGCTTGTCTATTTTGTTTACACTCGCAGCCTGTTTGTTTCTGAATGGGAGTTTCTGGAGGTACTGACCCAGAGAGGACCAGGGGTAGAATTTCAGACGTTGATCGGGTCAGATGTAGTTTTCATCAAGTTACAAACTGCTTAAGGGGAGATCTTCAGCTCATGAGACCTTCATTGTTCTGCTTAAACAGTTTTTTTGGAGGCAGTTTAGTACCGGATTATGAATTAGTCTGTTTCATAAAACAATAATACATATAAAATATATTAATTTCATACAGTGATGTCTTTTTTCATATGATCTGGCAACCTGATAACTCATTCTGGCAATGTTCTCTCAAAGTTATTCCAGTAACATTAAGGTAACAATTTATATTAAGGTTTCTTCTATTAACAATATTAATTAACATAAACTAGCAATGAACAATACTTATACATCATTGTAATGTTAATTTCTACATTTAATAATGCATTTTTAAAATCAAAAGTTGTATCTGTTGACATCAGGTTATGCACTGTGAACTAACATACACAATAATCAAGGTTTTTTTTTTTTTTTTTTTTACTATTTTTATTGTTTTAACATTTTAACAAAGGTTAACATGCTGTAAAATACTATATGTTGCCCATAGTTATTTCATGTTAACTATTGCATTCACATGTTAACATGAGCTCTTAATAGAATGTTCATTCAAAGTTATCTGGTCTTCAATATTGTTCCTAAAATGTTAGCACAAAAAAAGTTATTTACAGAATTCTATAATTTTTTTTTTTTTTCTGTAATGCTTCGGTTGAACATTTGTCAAATGTGTGTTTTTTTTTTTTTTTTTTAATGTTACTATACTTGTTTCAAAATGTTCAGAGAACATTCACAAGTAAAGTTTCCATAATGTTGGCCAAAAAAAAAAAAAAAAATGGAATCTTCCTGTAATGTTTTCTCTAACGTTTGCATAATAGAAAAAAAAAATGGTTTAAAAAATTTAATGTTTTGAACGTTCAGAGAACATTTCGAAATAATATTTTTCTAACTTAATGGGAACCTTTGCAAAATGTTCTTAATATTTTTCTGTTAGCTGGGAGCCTGTGTCTCATATAGCCTAGCAGTTTAAGAGAAATATGTTGTGGAAACTAATTATAATAATATTATATTTATATCCTATTAAATTAGCTTTTATTGTATTATAGTGCAATCATGCCACTTCAATTGCACTAAAGAAAAAATGTCACCCTTGCTATGACTCAAATTAGCACGATCCTATAAAAAAAAAAAAAAAAAAAATCAGCACATGTAAGCTTATCAGAGTTAACACTGCTGATTGAATAGGTTTCTATTTAAAAGCAGGTGACTCATTATTGACGTAAAAGTGAATATAGAAAACTGAATATCATTTCGAACTTCTAGAACTTTCCATTGACGTTATTTCAGCTTCCATTTAGTTGAAACTTTGTCCTTAATGTTATTTCCCATAACATCAGTGTTATGTCACGTTCCTAATTTGTCATTTTTATTGATGCTGTGTATTGAAAAGTAGTGTATTCCTTGGCAGCATATCTTACTTTCCATCTCTGGCACAGACAACAGCTGCCATCAGGTATTCTTGTTGCATAACATTGCCATGTATTATTGATGTGGATATTCCTGCCCTTAAACACACCAGCCAAGATACAGTAACACATACTTCTACTATATCTCTGTGTATAGCTGCGCTTCTGTTGCCAAAAGACCAAGAACGACTGTTAAATCAATATAGAACTATATTTAACATTACACATGCCAATCTGAATTAAAAATATCAGATTACAAATTCATTAGAAATGACAAACTAGATCCATTATTACTGATTTAAGCCCATGATTAATCTTATTGATATGCATATTTGGATTTAAACAAGCAATATCTTTCTTTCCTGGCAGTAAAAGTCTTTGTTGGTAGACTGACAGGTGGAGATGTGTGTATATATGTGTATGTGTGCGTGACCTCTTCTGCCGTCATCAGTTTACATGTGAGATAGGGAGCCTCTAGGGAAAGCTAGCCTGTTATGAAAGCCACAATACCACATAGACCACTAACCCCGTTGGGATCCAGGCTTTGTCATATGCTGGGTAGCCATTAAACTTACAAATCAAGTGTAAACTGATACTTCTGAATAGATGTTGTAGTATGAGTGGTCACTTAAACATATAGTTTCTTTGCTAACAGTCATATGCAATGTTTGACTGTATGGATTTGTGAATGTGAAAGAAAGCTGAGAAAAACCCCCACGACCAATCACCACCTCCACTGTTCAAATAACATTTACAAATGAACAATAACGTCCTTTGTTGGTTTTGCAGCTGCTGAACTTGAGTCAATAGAAAGTGCTATTTACTCAACCTCTGTATGTCATTTCCTGGCCATTAATGTGTTTCCATTATCTCGCTTTGCTAAAATTTTCATAAGCTAGAAGCGCATTTTCTCATAGGGTTATATCCTGAGATAAGCCTGGCTAAATCTTGATTATAGTCGGCACTTAAAACCTGATTTTATTTGTAAAACCTTTTTTTTGTTGTTTTTCTTATTTCGCAAGATTTTCCACTTAAATCTTGTGCTGTTTTGAATGCATTCCCTGTGTGTATTTTTGTATCATGGAGTATTTTCGTGCTAAACACTTGTGTGATTATAACATGATTGTGCACTTAGCTGGCGGTGGGGTCGAGCCACTCACCACTCTAAGTCAACATCGTGACGCAGTGGACGGGAAAACATCCCGACCTGCTTTTGTGTGGGCTGCTCTCTCTGCGGATCCTCTCAGCATCATTTATTTTGTAACGGAGGTCGTGCGTATGGGATGTGCTTTTAAAGCTCTTACGATGGAGTTAAGTTTACCGGGCCAAATGTCATGGTAACATCATGTTCAATGGCGCATTGTGTGCCACTCTCAAACTTCATGTAAAAGATGGCAGGAAATCACCCAAGTTAGTTTGTATCTTGTCACTGAATCTGTCTGTTAGTATATTTCGATAAAATTGCAGACATCAGTCCTGCACAAAATGGATTAAATCAATGGCAATTATTAAAAAAAGGCTTTCGATTATAAAAATGGCTCTCTAAATACAAGAATGGGATCTATATACAATGCAATGGATTGTGAAATAGATGTACTATTTAAAATAAAAAATAAATCTTTTAACCAGAACAGCATATTTAGATTTTGCAAGAAGCACTAAGCAGAAACAGCAAAGTGCAGGAAGTGATGTATTTCTTGTTCTCAAAAATAAATGGCCACATTGGAATGAGCCAAAATGTTTTGTTTTATTTTATTTTACTTTATTTTATTTTATTTTTGATTTTATAGTTAAAACCACTAATAAAACAAGATATATTTTACTTGAAAAGAAAAATGACATGAGAGACTAAGAAGTATTTTCAGGGAAATTAACAAAATTTTGTGAAGTAATGAGCAAAATAAAAATTAAATAAACGTATTAAAATAAAATTTTATTTTAATACGTTAAAATAACGTATTAAAATAAGTATTTTCAATACTTTTTCATATTTTAAACATAATTCCTATGCAAATTTGGTTTGGTTAGATCCTTTTCCTTGTTGGAAAAGCAGATTAAATCAATGGCTCTGTCCACTTTCCACCATATTCAAAAAAATGGCATATTCAAATTTTGCAAGAAGATGAAGCACTAGGCTCATCTGAAGCATAAATGGCAATGTAAGTGAAGGCAGTGATGTATTTCCTGTGCCGTTCCTCTACCCTTGTGGCTCTACACTTCTATTTAAAGCTAGCAGAATCCGCTTGACAGATAAGTTCTTCATGGCTCGAAAATAAATGGTCATGTTGAGAAATGAGCCAATGAAGACTTTTAAAGATGGCAGTGTAATCACAGTAATTAGAGTTGAGGTGGGAGGACGGAGTACTCAGGAGCCAAGATGAAAGATCCACCGCTGCTGTAGAACAACATGAAACGGTGTGCATTATCCTCACTTATTGTTTACATTTTTGCAATGAAAGAACAATTCCAAATAATCTCATCCACTTCCCAAAAATGCATTTGAAGGTTAAAACTCCAACTCGACTTCGAGGAGTGAGTGAGATGGAGAAGGAGTTTTCAGAGACTGGCAGACGGAGGAGGATAGGAGAAGGAAGTCGATGAAGTCAGATAACAGATTCAGAGAGACAGAAGTAGCTAGAGTGAGATAATCTCTATAGAATCAGCTCTGGGAAATTTAATGGAAGTTGGACCGATCTAGGGACAGGACGTGTCTAGTGTAATGCACTTATGATGTCAGGGCGAGTAATGAGCCACCCGACATCAAGGAAATGAGGCTTTGATAATGTCTGCATTCCCAGAACTCAGGCAATGCCTATACTTCTTTGGAAAGAAAAGAAGCATAGGAATGAAGCAAGAGAGAGAGAACGTCCTGGAATACATGTGGTTCAGTTTATGTGAAAAAAAATGCATGGAGAGGACAAATACTTTCTGCACTGCATTGAGAGAGAGAGAGAGAGAGAGAGAGATAAACTTCTAGTTTTGTTTTGTATTTTACTTATTTATTTATGTTTTTTGTTGTGTGGTTTTGATTTTATTGTGCTGTTGTTTTTGGTTTTTGATGTTTTGTTTAGTGTTTTTTGTTGTTGTTTGGTTGTGTTGTTTTCGTTTTGCATTTTGTTAACGTTTTTGTTGTGGGTTTTTTTTTTTGTTGTGGTTGTTGGTTGGTTTGTTTTTTGTAAATTTAGTAAAAAAACTGAAAAGGGGATACATATTACTTTTCTTTCCCAATTGAAAATGATTTTTAACATTTTAAGCATAAACCTTATGAAAATTTAGTTTGAGTGTTCTAAAAGCAAGACTTGATTTGTTATCTTGTTAAACAATATTTTATGTTCCACAGAAGAAAGTTAAACAGGTTTAGCACAATAGGCAGCAGTGACTTGGGACTGATCTGATATCAGCAGGTTTGGAAGCCAAATAAAGGAACCATTAGCAGGTTTGCTCCTGTTATATAAAACATGTTGATCGCAGTATGCCAGATGGGAACCTTTGGAACTGTGAAGGCATGTTTTCACTATTAATTTAGAGTCTGTTACTTAGCTATGTTGGAAGTGACCGTGTTTGTGTTTGTTTGTGGGCAGGGGCAAAACAGAAACAAAAGAATCACTGAGAAATACAATAGTGAATTTTTAGGCCTAAAAAAATGTAACGGGTAAGGCTGTGCTCTGAGATAACAAGGGAAGAGTATAAGTTAGACAGGCTGTAAACATGACACACAGATATCCTGCACACGAGCTGATTCTCCAGCACAGTTTCAGCATGGAGGACTTGAGCAGATGCTCACAGAAGGTTGATCACAGTGAGAGAAAGAGAGAGATGTGCGATATGGAGATGTTGCTTGATGAATGTGAGAATCTCAGAGGAAATGTCAGTGAATGCTCCAGTGACTCAGTATGTTATCGCTCTTTCTTTTTTTCTCTAGTTTTCTATCTCTCTCTTTGTTTCTATCTGTCAGATTGTCTCTCTACACTGTATATCCTTTTTCTTAATGCCATTCTGGCTCTTCTGTCTTACACACACACACACACACACACACACACACACACACACACACACACACACAATCTGATACAAGCTAATACTATGCTGTTAATATTTTTCAGCTCCATACTCTTTCAGTCCCCCGCCTCACTGAAATATTTTGAAATGCTCACCTTTGACCATTTATTTTCATCCTAGATACAATTTTCTCTGAAAATTAAAGAATAATTTTTCTCATGTTTAGTAATAAAAATAATATTTAAGTCTATCTATCTATCTTATGATTAGGTTAGTTAGGTTTACTAACATCAAACCTCACTGGTTCATGATGTTTGGTCTTGTGGCATATCAAAGAGGTTTGACGTAAGTTGACATTTGAAATATGTGCCACCATTTGATGTAGTCTGCCTATACTGCCACAAATATTTATTTTCAGATATATTTTAAAATTATACAAAAATTCTGATTTTAAAATATACTTACATAAATATATTTTTGATAATTTGTAGTTAATATTTCCTATTTTATTTGTCAATTTTATTTCTATTTTATATATAAAAATATCTTTAAAATATATTGTCCAAAATCTTTTTAAAGTTTTAAAATACCATTTTGATCAATGATTTGATTTAAGAGTGAACAAAGGCTTCTATTTCCCTTCACTACATGCAGCCAATAAAAAAAATAAATAAGCAAAAAAATAATTTTCAAACGTTAAAGCTCATTCATTCTCAGAAACTTCTCGCACACCATGACGTTTGTTCACACGACTTGCAAGAACTAATAATGAGGTCTGACATTTGAGGTTTGTACTGCCATATTTGATGTAGTCTGTCTATACTGCAAACATTATATATATTTTCAGATATCATTTGAATAAATATATTTGAATATATGCAAAACATGACCAAAAAAAGATTGATTTTACAATATATTTTAATGAATAAATTTTCAATATATTTTAGTTGTTTAAATTTCCTCATATATTATTTTTTTTATATATATATTTTGTATACAAATACAAAATATTATATTGTCCAAAATCATTTCGCTTCACAAATGGACCTTGTTGACTTCCATAATTTGGACAATATTTTGTTCTGTGTTCTGCAGAAGAATGAAAATTGTACAAATTTGGAATGACACGAGTAAATGATGACAAAAATAGAACTCCAGTAGTATACATTAGAGATCATAAATCATGGACAAACTATCCCTTTAACTGATTATTTGTAGTGTACATTCACCCTGAAGGTTAAATTATGGTGTATACAGTTTATCATTGTACCCCCAGCAGGAAGCTCTTCTCTATTTTATCCAATTTTATGAAATGGTGGCTTTAGATTTGCTCAGACTAAGACTTAAAATCATGCTGCAGAAACCTGACTTTCTTATGTGCTTTGCAAACAGAGGTCTTTCATAGTAAAGCCAGCCATTATGCAGTGACTGAATTTATCCTTTTTTCCCTTATCATCCTTTTACAACAAAGCTTGTGTTGCTTGTCTGATTTCTTTCTGACACTAGACTTGAATAAGAGTGTGCGAGAGAGAGAAGGATGCCTTGGCTGGTGTCTCAGCTCTAAGGAAATCAAGAAAAAGCAGAGAAAAATACTTATTACAACAAGAAATACTAGGTTAAAAGGAACTGATAACTCCATAGGTCAGTCTTCCAGAGCAAAGTTAAACAGAATATGAGAACAGAGCTGTCAGTCTCTCCCAGCATGCTCTCTTTTCAGCTTGTGTCATCAGCTGCAACACAGGAAGCTCAGGACTGTGAGTGTGTCAGTCAATATGTTGTTTACTTAGTCAATCTAAGTAAATCTGCTCTGAACTCATACCTGCGGGCGCAACATTGATCCACTTGACCTAGGCGGCTTCCAGGTTTAATTGAAAAAGAACAGCTGAGACCTTTATGAATTAACTGCAGAAATCAATATCTGCAGAATGCCACCCTGTAAACTCTCTCTTTACACGCCGATGATGCCAGAGCAGCTAGCAGGCAGGTTGTTTGCAGTGCTTAGCAGAGTAAACAGATGGTTTCCTTTGCTGTCTGTACTGTACAGGTGTACTGTACTGTTTTATGCACTCAGATTGTTAGTGAGTGCGAAGGCTGTCATCTGTTCCTCTCTTTTGTTTTATGTCACGATATATTGAATGACAACAGGTGGCAAACATCCTGCTGTAATGCTTCAATATAAATCTTCTGCAGATAAAACTCTCAGTCTCATGCTAGTCTAGTGGCAAGTCTGCTGTATTTACATGGGCACGTTAAAGGAATAGTTCACCCAAAATGAAAAAAGCTGAAAATTTATTCACTCTTAGGCCATCCAAGATGTAGATGAGTTTGTTTTCAGCCATGTTGGTCCAGTTGCAGCTTCTGTTTACATAAATGATCGATTGATTAAAATTAATCAAAAGATCAAGTTGTTATTTTAATTAAAAGTTATGAGGTAAAAAAATAAAAATAAAATAAATAAGCATGCACGGATGAATCATTCACAATGAGAACAATGACATGCATTTAGAAAATATATAGGGTCAGAGCAGTCACAGAATTTATGGAATGTCCATTGAGTTTTGAAACATTTTACTATGTTCAGTCCAATTCCACAGATTTAATATCAGTCTCGGCCTACTTTAATTTGATGTGTATCTTTATATCTGTCACTGTCTTCATATATGTGACCCTGGACCACAAAACCAGTCATAAGGTTAAATTTTTTTAAATTGAGATTTATTTTTTAAATTGAGATTTATTTTCCATTGATATATGGTTTGTCAGGATAGGGCAATATTTGGCCGAGAAAAAACAACTATTTGAAAATCTGGAATCTGAGGGTGCAAAAAAATTGCCTCTAAAGGTGTCCAAATTAAGTCCCTAGCAATGCATATTACTAATCCAAAATTAAGTTTTAATATATTTACAGTAGGAAATTTAAAAAAATATCTTCATGGAACATGATCTTTATTTAATATCATAATAATTTTTGACATAATTTTGACCCATATAATGTATTGTTGGCTATTGCTACAAATATACCTATGCTACTTATGACTGGTTTTGTGGTCCAGGGTCACATATCGTAATATGTATAAAGAGTATCGGTATCTCCTGTACTGCAGAAGTTAAAAGGGCATGTAGTTTGCATGAAAACAACAGTAGTGACATGCCACCTGACCTGGTTGTGTACTGGTAACGACAGGAAATTGGGTGGATGTGAGTGAATGAGGGAGATGTCAAGCTTTCAGGTGAAGGGACTGTTTCTTAGAGGGTGGTTTGGAAAGCTTGTCTTTGCGTAGTGTCTGAAATGTCCTGAAGGGGATAAAGAGAGCCAGTCTGTCACACAGGGCTTGTAGATGCCTCAAGACCTATTAGTCATTGGTGAATACTGGAATGGACAGGCACACAAAAGAGTGGAAGCCTAACTTTCATTCTTACTGTGTGAATGAGACCAAAACATAGTCATCTCACAGGCACTGCATGTGATAAAGCGCTACTAGAAGAATCCCAACATTGCAACATGCTTACCTCTGATAGCTTTTCTGCCTCAAACACGTATCATACAGCTTCAGATGAGCTTGACTCTGCAGGCCGGAGAGGTTCAATCCATTCAACTCAGAGACACGCTCAATATTCTGCAGGATCTATGATGGATCATTTGGGCTGCAAATCAATGACATGGTCAACACCTATCGATCACAATGATATGTTTTTTGAGCGTGCAGATTTCACTTGCGTCCCAAGTAGCAAACTATCTGGAAAATAGCTTTATACTCTTTTGGAAGTCAAAAAGCATTGCCACTAAACCTCCCATTCAGTTCAAAATGCAGCTGGTGCACAGCAGTTGTGTTTGTGGTGAAGTTCAGCACCAAGGACAGCAGATTCTCTCAGGCCTCTCTGTTGTCCTAAGTAAGTGCACCCACAAGAAAAAATAAAAGACTCACTAATTTATTGATTAGGTTACAATGAAAAATGTTTTATCTGGTCCCAAAGCGCATTGTTATTGAAAACAAAAGTGTTTTTAGGAGATACATTTTCATTGCACACTATCATAGAGGATAGTATAAATAAAGGGGATAAATAGGAGAAAATTACATAAATGTGGGTCAAATTAGATTCATAGATGAAAAAAAAAAAATAATACTGCATGGTCAAAGGTGAAAAGTTGAAAAAACTCTGGTGAAGTTCTTCAAATAAGGGTCCAGATGTAACACTTTTAAAAATTAGAGTATTGTTTATGAAAAATGATTCAGTAAATCAAATAACCCAATTATTGTGTTTTTTAGATAGATATTCTTGACAATGGTGCAAAGCCTGCTTCTTTCTGATAGCCTACTAAAAACATTTAGCAATTATATATATATAACTGTCCAAAAATGACCATAGACACATTCACTCACATAAAACGCGTTTCTATCAGGTATTGTTGCGAAATGACATACTATAGTTTTAATTTTTACCGAGTCTCCTGGTAAAGAGAGGATGACTGTAATCTTTAGAAGAAACGGCGCGTTCATGTCCCTTTCCGCATATAAATGTGTCATATATCACTTCAAAAAGAAACTCGTTTGTTTTTGGCCAAGTTTTCTCTCAGGTTTTACTACACCTTTAAGTGGCGCGAGCCTCGCGGTTAGAGGAAGGCGGGGTCGCGCGGCGCGTGCGGAAATCTCGTGATTGTCCAACAGTAGGTTATCTCTGAGCGCGCGGCTCTCTGTAACCGCGAGCGAGCGCAGCACGAGGGTATAAAACATCCTCACAAGACCGCGAAAAAACCACATTTAGCGGCGTGGACCAAACATATAGAGCCTGGTGGGAATGTAATGTGGATTATTACGCTTTGGGATATTTTTACGAAAACTGAGGTTAGTCTGTTTCTCTTTTTTTTGGCACGGAATGATGGAAAGCTCGCTGGGATGTTATAAGTTCATCACTTGCTCCGAGTATTTACACTTAGTTGGCTTGTTTTGACATTGTAAATCACGGTTGTTGTTTAATTTTACTTTTATTTCTGTGAACGCGGCGTGTTGCACTGAATCGAAATAAACGACATTCGCGTTGTTTCGCGGAGAAGCGCGATAAAATACTAAACTACACTATCATTCAGGCCCACAACACAAGAAACGAAAAGAGGTTTTACACACGCTGTCTAACTCTAAAAATACCTTTACGAGTGTTTATTCTTCAAGGATAGACGGTCATCTTCTGTACACAGCTCAGTGTGGAAACAGTAACAGTGTTTCTGTCAGAGTTGACCGGTTTTCGAGACAAAATCTGAGGCACTAAAATAAATGTGTACTGTCCGTTTATTTGTCAGCTGCCCGAAATATCACAGAATATTTCGTTTATCTTCAGTAAGTTAGACAACATAGGCCTGTATTCTTGTAGTAAACACGAAAAAGCACGCCTTTTCCTCCGTAAACATGTAACAAACAGTTTCGCGCTTTGCTCTCAGGAGACCTGTGTTTTTCTTAATCTGTAAAAGTAGCTGTGAATAATGAATAAGAGTTCTCAGGTGTCTGTGGAGCCCATGATCAGCTGCCACTCAGCATAAACAACACGCATGCCCACTGCAGGGCCATCCTTATGAACTCACCTCGACGTGGACTGGTCAAATAACCTTACACAAGAATGCGCATATCCATGTTATTTTTTTAGCGCATGTATGACAATGTATTAACATTTGCTACAAATTTATTTGGCTAAAATTTATTTTTAGGATGCACACATGTGGTGTACTTAGCCTAATACATTTTACTAATATGATCTATTAGTGTACTACTTTATTCTGGGTTTTATTAGACAAAATGTATAGGGAAATTTAAGCAGAGTCTTTTATTAAAAATATATTTATTAAAAAAAATTGTTCAAGGGTGGCTATTAACACGTTGCATTGATTTAAAAATATTCACAAACTCTTATAAATTATTCGCTATAAACATCTGTCTTGATGTCACAATAATCGAAATGTTAGATTTTTTTTAACTGATTTTTGGCACGTTTGCACACATAACATGCACGTTCAGCTCTTTTCGTCTCGCTTTGAAGTGCTCAAGTGAGTACAGTGCATTATTAGAATATCTTAATTCGTTCTCATCAATTTGTAGTGGCTCATTTAGATCTCCTGGAATTTAATAGACTTTGGTAATAATCCAGTATAACACACACTCGCGCACTCACACTTATTTTAAAGGTAGACTATTCAGGCTTGTGCTTTTTAGTACCTACATTTAATCTTTTTGTCAAAATAATAATTGGGCTAGACACACTGTATTTGTGGCTTAACATTTTTGGCGAAATGTTAACACATCCACCCAGACAGTAGGCTATCGTTTGTCCTGAAATTGTCGGGGTGGATAATATTTCCTGAGCGCGGCCTTGTCACACTTTTATCGACGAAATCATCAGAAATGAAAATGAACACGTATGTCTGAATTAAAATAATATATAATATATTTATTCGAGCGTGTTTAATTTCTCCACGACGCTCGAGTATAATTTCACCCTGTGGTGTTTTGTGACCTCTTTTGTGTGAAATATAATGCAGTGTCCTTTCACCAAAATGTAAAATCATTTTGTCGGTCTGTTTATCCATGTGCACATTTAATTGTGAGACTGACGTGCCTTATTTTAGGTGACTGAATTGTGCACTAATAATTTGGATCAAAAGCGAGATTTCAGTGTACTAGAGCATATTTTGTGTGTATATTGTGCACCAATGTAAAAGGGTGAAACGAGGCGAAATGCTGTTTTAAAAACGAAATATTGGAGCACAAAAACCTTTCAAATTTAATAATCAGTTTAAACGATTTTTGCTTAAAAATAAACATCTGTTTCAAATGTATTAAATCGCATTACACGTTAGCAAAAATTAAAATAAAAGGACATTTATATTATTTCGTTTCTCTGTATTTTGTATCGTTTTGTTCACACGGGTGTTGGTTATAATCTCCATTTACATATCAGGCCAAGACAGCTAAATGATTTTAATGCAACCGATGTATTTTTCCACAGAGATAAACGAATTAGAATAATTCACACTGATAATTCTAAACCTGAAAAACACGCATATATATGCACATATAAATGTATCAGATATTTAATGAACGCTATGTAAAATATAAAATATATATGTTTTTGTTTTGTTTACCAAATGTAATAAGTAACACATATAACACATTTCCCAATTTTGTAACGAATATCGTTCTGCTGCGTTTGATTTTCTTTTTCTTTTTTAATTCCTTAAAATCGCCTTTTTGTCTGTGTCGCATTGAAGAATATTTCCTATTGGCGTTGTGTAATGCTCAGCCTCCAAAACACTCATCGAATGTGCTCTGCCTTTCCAATACACCGCAGTGTGACGTGATCTTTCTGTCTTGATCAGAGCCCTATATAATGCACACTCCACACCTTTACCACAGTGAAATTTGGTCATAAATCATATTCCTAATCATCTGTTTCTGATTGTGAGGGGTATTATAGTGAATCATGGCACAAGGATGGTGTGTTTTGGCAAGGTGATGTAATGCCGTAAACGACTGCTGCAGAACTGCTTTAATCTGCTCACAAGTCGCTGTTCCTCTGCAGTGGGTTGTTTAGGGGGTTGCTGGTGGTACCCGTGCCCACTCTGGGTCATGGGGGGAGGCTATATGAAGCCAGGTAGGAGCCTCACGCCTCCCATTCGCCGGCTGGCAGCCCAGGAGGAGAGCACCGGACGCTGATGTCATCCATTTTGGCCCAGCTCTACCTCGCCCACACCTCCGCTCCACCACACGGATGCTCGACGGCAACCGTGTCACGTACGGAGCCGAGCTCGCTGAAATGGCGTGTGCCTCCTCCCAGAGCCTCCATGATATCATCGGGGCGCACTGGAGGACATTTTGTCGCAGCTCTTCTGGTGTAATGGCAGAGCGTAATTGAGGCACCTGTGGTAAAACCCGGCTTTGTGTGTCTGATGAATGGTTGGGCCTGCTGTCATTAACATGCCCCCCTTCCTCCATTACACCTCCTTTTCCTACTCACCGACTTTTTAAGCAGAATCCGAACGCAGGGGTTTTATTTTGTGGTGTCATGTGCCGTTCCCAGTAGGGTGTGTCAATCACATATCAATGAGGACAATGATGTGCTCTGATTAACCTTTTCACCTCTCTCCTCCTCTTCGCAAGCCCTCTCTCGACAAAAAAAGAAAAAGAGAAAGCACACATGCATATTTCGAGGTGTGGGTGCGAGCCAACGTGGAGTATCTGTTACAAGCACGCGGTCTCTCGCTCTTTTTCCCCTCTTCAGCTGCAGCAGGCAGAGCTCTGACGGCATGCATTGTGTTTCGGCTCGGTTGAATCGCGTGGGCTGGTAGCACTATTGTCCTGCCGTACCTGCTGCCTACGCCTCTGGCAAGGACACGGGCAATATTAGATGTCTATTAGGTTACACCTCGCATGTTGCCATGTAATTGGAGCCTATTCATTTATGCACGTAGGGGACACATGTTAAGAGGAGCCGGAGCTGCGTTTTGCCTTCACAAAAGTCCTGCTAATCTGTGCTGGTTCAAGGCCAAAGTCAACTCAGCATGGGAATCTTCTCTCATATTTGTAGAACAAAACAGGCCATTTTGTTTGCGCTTAAGGATGTGTTAAAAAAACCCTATAATTATTTTAATCCATAAAATAAACATTTCCGTTGCATTTTTACTGCATCTTATGCAGCATTCTTTTAAAAATAAAAAAGTAATAAAAACAATAATAATAATAATGCACAATAATTTTAGATTTTAATATCATCATGCAATGCATTTTTTTTTCAAAATGGTTAAAAATGAAGGACCACACACAGTAAATATTTTTAAAGCAAAGTATTATAGGCTTTTGGACTTAGTGTTTAGATGACTATAGAGTTGAAATGTGGAGTATATGTCATGGGAATGTGTCGACATGCATATTATTGTTTTCATGCATTGTGCATCCTGCAGAAAGCCTTTTAATTTTCCACATCATCAGATAAACATGGACTTGCTGCTATTGAATGATAGCTGGAGCTGCCATGTGAATAATGCTGGTAATTTACACACTAGATGACCGATAACACACAAGAATCTTTTGGGTAAAATGCCTCTAAAATAGAAACTTTTAATTAGGCTTTATCAGGAGTTGCATTTTACAAAATGATGAGAGCCTTATTCAAATGCAGCTTTTCATGATTATAATTGTGAAAGTGTACTGAATTGTTTTGTTACATAATATATTTTTATGCTTTTGTGTTTTATCCATAAAAAAATCACACACTCGATAGACTGAGACATCCTTGGATTTGTTTGTAATTTGATGCTTTTCTATTTTGACAGATATTGTGCGCTAGACGGGGCAGAGTAACCGTATGGACTACATTACCCACAAGGCATCATGCAGTCTGCGCTGGTTTCCCTAAATACAGAAAGAGTCCGACCTGGAGGACCTGTCTGGATGATTGAGGTCTGAGGAGATACCAGAAGAAAACAGCACCTCAGCAGACACACAGCACCTCATCTGCTCGTCTCCTCAAGTCGATCCATTCCAGGAAACGTGGACGAAGTACTTTTATTGTCGCCTGACAGAGATTGGATTGTTGTGCAATGTCATTGGCCTTATGACTGTTATTTAAGACTGTTCTCCTCTAACTCCCTCTCCTCTTTTAGGATATTTATTGTTTGTCGCTGCGTTGACGGGTATACTGTGGGATGTACTTTGGATATACTGACCTTTGAACCAAAGCGAATTCAATGATTTCCTTCTGTTCAGGATAATAACCCCAAATCTCCAGCACATTTACAATGAATTTCTTCAGATTCCCAGTCCAGTTGCAGCTGCTGATCAGTACTGTGCTTGGGACCTGCTTGGGCCTGGAGTTTACAGGGTCGCAAGGCCAGTGGGCACGCTATCTCCGCTGGGACGCCAGCACTAGAAGTGACCTCAGCTTCCAGTTCAAAACAGACGTGTCCACCGCCTTAATCCTGTACTTTGATGATGGCGGCTTCTGCGACTTCCTGCAACTCATGGTGGTCGAAGGGAAGCTCCAGTTGCAGTTTGGCATCGACTGTGCCGAGACCACAGTGGTATCGGACAAGCGAGTCAATGACAGCAGCTGGCATTCTGCCACCCTGAGCAGGTACAACCTGAGGACTGTGCTGGTTCTGGACGGAGTGAGCAAATCAGGCGAGGTGCGGCCACAGAGGCAGTACATGAAGATCGTTAGTGACCTCTTCCTGGGCGGAGTCCCTCAAGATATTCGTGTTTCTGTGCTCACTCTCCCAACAGTGAAGGATCTTCCGCCGTTTAAGGGAATTATCAGGGAACTGAAGTACAATAACAAGGAACCTATTCTGCTAAGCAGCCAGAGGGTCCGCATGGACACAGAGGGGATCTGCATGGAGAACCCATGCGAGAATGGAGGAACATGCTCCGTTGTGGATGGGGAACCGCTTTGTGATTGTTCTAAGACGGAATACACTGGCCGATTCTGCAATGAAGGTAAAACGGTTTATATTTTACAGCTTGATAAAGAGCAAATGCAATATTGACTCCATACTGTATATGCAATGTAAAATCTTTTCTCAAACGTTTATTGGCACCCATCTAATTATACTGGAAATTGTCAGTCTTAACTGCTGAAATGTGAATAATGTTTAACAGAATCCTTCATTCTGCTGAAGTTTGACTCTGAGGTCCAGGTTAATGGCATCTCTTAGCTTGTCTACAGAAGCTGAACTGTTTTCTGCATTGGCAGGTGTTTTTGTGCTGGGAATTTCTCGATCAGCTTCATAAGACCCTCCTCTATTCCCCCATCGCTTCTTACAGTCAATTGAAAGTGAATGCCATTGAAATGCACTACTAGCAAAGCCTGTGTTTTTACCTCTGTAAAGCACTAAGTTGTTTGTCTCTGCCAAGCATTTGTGTGTATGTGTGTGTGTGTGTGTGTGTGTGTGTGTGTGTTAGCGTGCCCGGCTGAGGAGGTGGGATGTTAGGATGTTAAGGTGCCTTTTCAGATCCCTTGGTTGTTTTTCTGAAGTGGCCATTTTAGTTTCTCTGGGGATTTGAGGAGGCCATTTCACAGCTCTGGGTTTTGTTGTTGCACCTCTTCAACAGAGAATGAATCAGAGACGGGGGATAATTGCCTATTTTAAACATGTCAATTGCAATTCTTTATAGCGTCATTACTGGTTTTCCTAGAAAGAAAATTTTATGACCTTGGTTATCGAATGTGCTCATTAATATACAGATCTTCTGGTTTGTGCGCATTTATTTTGTAAGTATAATCATCATAACTAAACAAATTTTATGTTATACCACAGAAGAAAATCCCAACTTTGAGTTCTTCCCCATGAAACATGTTTTAGATCCTGGTAGATGATCCTGATGGTAATGAAAGGTACACCATATATATATTTTTTTTTAATATTTCTGTTTCTTTTGATAATTTTTGGTTTGAAGATATCCTCTTAAATACTTTGTTATAACAAAAAACAGTATGGGTTATCTTTACCTGATAAATAATGAATTTTAATTAGCTACAAAACAATTACAGAAACTAATGTGTATATATCCTGTTTTGATTAGGCCTAAACTTTTTTCCCCTTGTGATTGGAGTGTTTAAGCTGGGTGATTGATCGGTGATCAGTGCTCTGAGCCCTATGAGTTGTTACTCTCATTGTAGACACAACCTCTCCTGCGATTCTGTCCTTAATTACACAGTTACTGAATGTGATTAAAAAATGTTAAAGCCAGGATGCTATCTGTGTACTTAGATATTTAATATAGAAGTGAATGTGTATGCATTGTACAGCCAGCGCAAGAAAGAGAAAATGAGAGAAAGAGGGATGTGTAGAAGACCAGGCTCTAGGGTTAGATTTATTGGTTGTAAAGAGAACAGAGTTTTGGGCTTGATTTACAGCCGTTGTTCCTCTCCATCTTGTTTGGCTGACTGGGTCCTGCAGTCCACTGATAGGGGCTAAAGCCAGACGTAAAAGCAGCTTTGATGGCTTTGAATGCTGGGAATCAGTTCAGCCAATCATAAAATAATAAATAAACCATTTTTGGAGGCCATTTATACTGGTGCACAGGGGTAGCCTGAACTTAAAGGCTCTGTAAGACTACAGCTGAACTTTCTCCACTGGCGTCTCTTACAAATCCAAATCAAAACCAATATTGTGAAATGACACATTAATGGCTGACATCAGTTTTTGATAACAACATTACGAAAATCCACTGAGCAATCTTAATTCCATCTTAATCTTGTGTCTTCAGGCTTCTGAAACATCTGTACGTGGGTAATAAATATCGGGTTGGAGCCATATGGCAAGCTGGTCTGAAGTGTTAAGCATTAGCCTTACGTACGTTTGACTGAATCCAATTGCCATAGCAGCGGCAACAACAATCTGACACTCCTCTCGATGGCCAGATGGCTAAAATGGCCTCAGAACTGTTTGTGGCGTATGTTCCTCGCTCTGTGAAAATCGTGATAGCCACGCCGCTGCATCATTTGCGAAAGTGCATAATCTTTTGGCGGATTAGAATAATAAACATTTGGCAGCCAAACAAACACTCAATCTGTCTTCCCATGCGGATGGTCTCTGAATTGGTACGTTGAGGTTTATGTTTAAGCTGGCCACGCTTTACAAATCTCCTCGTGTTATTTAATGTAAACAAAGCAAATTCAAAAGTGCATTATGAGTATATGTAGATCTTAGAGGATAAGACTCTCTAAACATTTTCTAGTTGTGGTTTGCTATTTTTTGTATATAAGAGAACTGTTCCAAGTAATTGAACTTAACATTTTCACTTTTTGAACAAAATTGTTCAGAAAATGCAAATGTTTAGTATTATGGTTAATAATTTAATATTTATTTTAGAAAATTGTGCATAAAATGTGTTGAGAGACATTTTATTCACATGACTCTTTGCAGGGATCATTACAATTCGGTGTGAATCCAAGTTAAACTTAACTTGTTGCTTTTGAGAAATCAAGGAAAAGATCTATGGATGTGCCACAACTAAACATTAATGTCTGTTTCACCGCTGTTTCTGAGAAACTAGGTCATCATAGAAGGCTGACAGTGCATGTAGACATTCATATTCCAGCCAGAACTTCAGTACAGGTCATCTCAAGAGCTGAACACATCAATCAAGTCACCATGGCTCTCACATCCTGAGTGTAACTCAGCATTCCCCGCTCTCCAATCACATTCTAATACTTTCCCCACCAGGTTAATGCATCTCATCAGAGGACTTAATGTCCTGTACCAGCCTTTAACAAGCACGGCAGACAGACACATACTTATACATTGGAACGTGTCCCGAAAATGAGTGACCGTGAGAGACAACATATTGCATTTTCAGCCAGTACAGACATCAACACATACAGGACTAAATTAATGTCTAATGTAGCTATAATTACTCTGCACTAAAAGCATTTCATGGAGGCAGACCCCATCAGGTTTCCCTTAATTTCCTGTATTAGCTGCAGTTTGTGTGCACTGGCAACGGATAAATTGGTTTTTCAGCCTGTCAGTGTCTGGTACTTAAAAATCTACAGTAAAATCTGTAATTCTTTAGTCACATGAAATAATTTATTGTAATAATCTGGATAATCTCAAAGTTAGCTAAATATTAATGAATAAAAACATTTTAAAGTATACCTAACAATATTAATAATGTCTATATCTATATATATATATATATATATATATATATATATATATATTAAAATATTTGGTTTATGTCATGTAACATATAATGCACATAGATTTCTAATCTAAAGTGTTATCAATCTAAAGTTGTGTCTGTATATATGTGTGTGTGTGTGTATATACATGTATGTTTATATCTATCTATATCTATATGTACTGTGTGTGTGTGTATATATATATATATATCTCACAAAAGTGAGTACACCCCTCACATTTCAGTAACTATTTTATTATATCTTCTCAAGGGACAATACTATAAAAATGAAACTTAGATATATTTTAGTGTAGTCAATGTGCAACATGTATAGCAGTGTAGATTTACTGTCCTCTGAAAATAACTCACAGCCATTATTGTCAAAATAGCTGGCAACAAAAGTGAGTACACCCTAAGTGATAACAGCTATACGTTGTTTAATCATGCAAAGCCACATGTCCTATTCATCATGTACATGTTTTTGTCTGCTTGACAGGACTATACAAATTTGTGTATCTTGTATTAGAGCAGTTAAAATTTGGTGCTTTGAGTACAATTCTCTCATACTGACCACTGGATGTTCAACAATGGCACCTCATGGCAAAGAACTCTGAGGATTTGAGAATTAGAATTGTTACTCTCCACAAAGATGGCCTAGGCTATAAGAAGATCAGTAACACCCTGAAACTGAGTTACAGTACAGTGGCCAGTGTCACACAGAGGTTTTCCAAGACGGGTTCCACTCGGAGCAGGCCTCGCAAGGGTCGATCAAAGAAGTTGAGTCCTCGTGCTGTGCGTCAGGTGCAGAAGCTGGCTTCAAAAAACAGACGCATGAGTGCTGCCAGCATTGCTTTAGAGGTTACAGAAGTGAAAGGTCAGCTTGTCGGTGCTCAGACCATACGCCACACACTGCAACAAGTCGGTTTGCATGGCCATCGTCCTAGAAGGAAGCCTCTTCTGAAGTTGGCTCACAAGAAAGCCTGAAAACAGTTTGCTGAAGACAACCTGTCCAAGAGCATGAATTACTGGAACCATGTCCTGTGGTCTGATGAGACTAAGATAAACTTGTTTGGCTCAGATGGTGTCCAGCATGTGTGGTGACGGCCTGGTGAGGAGTACCAAGAAAATTGTGTCTTGCCTACTGTCAAGCACGGTGGTGATAGCATCATGGTCTGGGGCTGCATGAGTGCTGCTGGTACTGGAGAGCTGCGGTTCATTGAGGGAAACATGGATGCCAACATGTACTGTGACATTCTGAAGCAGAACATGATGCCCTCCCTTCAGAAACTGGGTTTTCCAACATGATAATGACCCCAAACACACGGCCAAGATGACAACTGCCTTGCTGATGAAGCTGAAGGTGAAGGTGATGGAGTGGCCAAGTATGTCTCCAGACCTGAACCCTATTAACCACATGTGGGGCATCCTCAAGCGGAAGGTGGAGAAGCGTCATGTGTCTAACATCCAGCAGCTCCGTGATGTCACTATGGAGGAGTGAAAGAGGATCCCAGCAACAACCTGCAGCTCTGGTCAATTCCAAGCCCAGGAGGATTAAGGCAATGCTAGATAACAGCGGTGCTCACACAAAATATTGACGCTTTGGACACAGTTTTGAAATGTTCACTTAGGGTGTTCTCACTTTTGTTGCCAGCTATTTTGACAATAATGGCTGTGTGTTGAGTTATTTTCAGAGCACAGTAAATCTGCACTGCTATACATGTTGCACATTGACTACTCTAAAATATATCTAAGATTCATTTTTATATTGTCCCTTGAGAAGTTATAATAAAATAGTTGCTGAAATGTGAGGGGTGTACTCACTTTTGTGAGATACTGTATACACACACACACACACACACATACACACGTTTGTTTTTGTGAATTGTGGGGACATTCCATAGGTGTAATGGTTTTTATACTGTACAAACCGTATTTTCTATCGCCCTACACCTAAACCTACCCCTTACAGAAAACTTTGTGCATTTTTACTTTCTCTAAAAAACTCATTCTGTATGATTTATAAGCCTTTTGAAATATGGGGACATGGGGAAATGCCCTCATACGTCACCTTCTCCTTGTAATAGCTATGTCATACCCATGTCATTATACAAATTTGTGTCCTCATATGTCACAAAAACACACACACACACACACATACACATACACATACACACACGCATACAAAATAGATTTCTGCGTTTAAATAGTCAAATAAATATTTTTTTTAAGCCTAAATGCTATACAATGGCTGTATTTTAAGAGAATTTTGGTATGTTTAACAGGTGAAGTTGAACACAAAGCACCACTGCTAAAAATATCAAAGCTTAAGAATCACTGACCTCACTAATCGAGTAGTTGGATGTTCGGATGATCATGAATCATCCCTAGCTGGAACAGATTAGAAAAATCGTAGATTAGCTTTTTTTCATCACACAGAGCATTGCAATGCCCGTTTATCAGTGTTTGATGCCCTTTGGTTTGGGAGACGACCAGAGTGCATTAATGAAATGAGTCAGCCCAGTGCTTCAGTGCCAAAGGCGGCCTGTGACACAAAGAGAGAGAGAGAGCGAGTGTGTGTCTACAATGAGAGTAAACGCTACCAGGCTCTGAGTATGGAACAGTGCTTTAGACAAACATCAGCGTCCCATAAATCCACAACCCTCTCTAAAGGGAGCAGGTTCTGTTGCCTGTTTGGATTTATGACCCAGGCGTGGATGTGGGCTTTGGGAGTGTGTGTAAGACATGGAACATGAACTAGACCTCTTAGATGTTGGTGTGTCATGTTGTTTCATACACCACAGATCTGATCCCCCCCTCTTCATATCCCAGGGAGAAGAGGGGTTGGATGGATGGATGCAAGGGGCATTTAAAGGGTTTCTGTGTACATGCACAGGGCAGATGCCTGCTCAGTGCATGCTGGCAGGTGTGTCATAGTTTGCATGATAGTTTTCATGCAAAGATAATATGAGTGGGCTCTAATGGCTACAATGTTTCTTTCCTCCTTTTTTTTCTTTTTTCCATTGTGTCTTCTTTGCTGCAACACCATCAGAGGCCAACAGCATCCCAGGTGAGTTGATAATGTCTTTAAGGCTGAATTGAAGCTGTCTTTTATAGGCGGTGAAATCATTAATGATGTAGAGTGCATATGTTATTCAAATGTACAGTAATATAAACAGATATTTTCAAACATGCTATTGCTCTCTTTACCACAATGAAAAATACTTAAAGTTACCATGAAACTGAAGTTGCAATAGATAAAACTAAATAAATTAAAAAAATAAAATAAAAATGAAATTTTCATGAATGAACTGTTCACAATAAGATCTGTAATATGCATTTGGAAAAATAAAATTCGACTTTCATCACTAAATTAGTCATTAAAATCAATATACTTTGTCACATTTATATAAATGACACATAAAATGCACAACACTGTAAAAATGATTTTTTGAAAGTTGTAGACAAAACAAAGATTATTGGAATATTTTTGGCAAGGAAATACATTTCAGTCTTTCTACTTTCTACATCAAAATTTCATGTTTAATTAAATGTGTTACTTGACATTTCTTTTTAATTAATTGTCTGATTTAGCAGTTTATGAGTGTAAATAATTTCTACACCAACTTTTTACTATATTTGACTATAGATGACTATTCATAATATATTTACATTTTTTTTCACATTACAACCAAAAAATTGAGCTGTCACATTATAGATAAAAACATCTAAATAAATAAAAATAAAGTTAAACCAATAATTTCCATAAAAATGCAAACGCAGAGACTTTTGTAATTGTCAAATTATAAAAACTTTAGGTTACACTTCATTTAAGGTGTCATTGTTACAGTGTAATTCTACATTTAAGTACTGAGTAATATTAATTAACTACATGTACTTAACTATATGGTTAGGGTTAGGATTAGGGTTTGGCTTAGGGTTACTTGCATGTAATTATGCATAATTAATTGTTATTATAATAGTAAATACATGTAACCTGTGTTAACAATGACACCTTAAAATATAAGGGAAAGGGGAAAAGGGAAGTGGTGTGTGGCCAAGTATGGTGTCCCATACTCGGAATTTGTGCTCTGCATTTAACCCATCCAAGTACACACACACAGTAGTGAACATACACCTGGAGCAGTGGGCAATGCTGCGGCGCCCGGGGAGCAGTTGGGGGTTCGGTGCCTTGCTCAAGGGTCTCACCTCAGTCGTGGTATTGAGGGTGGAGAGAGTGCTGGTTATTCACTCCCCCCACCTACAATCCCTTTCGGACCTGAGACTTGAACCCACGACCTTCAGGTTACAAGTCCAACTCTCTATCCATTAGGCCACGACTGCCCCACCAAAGTGTTACCAAACTTAAAAATAAATAAGATGCCCATAAAGATGCTTTACCTTCTGCAAAGATTTAATGTCATTATATGGTCTGATAAATACCTAAAGATGTTCTTTTCTTTCTGTCACTTTCTCTGTTTCTCAAAGGATTTGCACACATGATGATGGCAGATCAAGGTATGCCACACCCCTTCACTGGTATTCACTCTGTTGAGATTGATTATGCATGCTTGAATTGCTGTGCACTGAATGAGCTAAACTGTAACTGAACCTTGAATGCATAGATGTGAACTGTGCTTTGACCGTTTCTTCATATCTCTCCATGCTTACCTTCTGTGGATACTCTTTATCTCTCTGTTCCTTTTCATCTCCTTTCTCAAGCCAAGGGCAAAGGTACAGAACCGTTTTCTTCCTCAAGTTGTGCTCTCTTGTGTTTACATTCTTGTTTTTAGTACTTTTTTTGCTAATAGCTGTTCACCATGGGTGACTGGATCAAGAGTATAATTAAATGAGAGTTAATTGAAGACAAACACACAAAAGGTATTCTAACTGCAGTCTGAATGGTCTGAACTGTGGCGTCTGCCTCCCTGGTGGTCTTACACCCAGTAGATATTTGTATCAGCTGCTAAAATGCTTAAACGGCACAGTATGACTCAGTCTCATGAGGGTTTATCTAGCTTGAGACCATGAATGAAGCTTTATTTGCCATGCAGTGTTTGTTTTGGTTTTGATCTTGCATGTGGAGTTTTGAGAAATGTATTTGTGTTCAGCCAGGTGCCACGATGACTTTCTCTGTGTTTTTTTTTTGTTTTTTTTTGAAAGGAGAGAAAGAAAGAACTGTGATATTTCAGTCTGGCAGTACATGTGTGCTGTCATGTCATTTCATAGCTGGCTTCTCTAGGGAGGCTTGTAGATGGGGCCCGATTTAGCCTTGACTTGCTGCTGGGCTGAGGATCCCTGTGGAACGCTGTTGTACCACATGTCATCCCGCCGTCTCACCTGGTCCAATATTTCAGCATGTCTCCGAGTGGCCAAATAACTTCATTCTTCAATAGACAAGGCCTGGAACTGGCTTGATTCTTTGCAGGACCTCAGTGCATCCACAAATGTGCAGTCTTACACAGTATAGCTGTATTATTTAAAAGTTCTCAGGTTTTTAGGGTGATTGCTAAATGTTTCTCTCAGCTTGGACCCTTTTTTCCCCCACAATAGAAATTTTGGTGCAAACCTGAGTACATTTAGCTTCAGAGTTGGATTGTTTTGTTGGTGCAGCATATGTGAAAGCTTGTATGCTTGTTTTTTTTAAGGATTGATCAGTTGGTAATGGTCAATTCTGAAAGCATAATAAATGCAATCCTTTTTTTTTTCAACTTAAAAAAAAAATCATTTTAATACATACACACACACACACAACTTTTTATCAGTTAAAACAGCATATTGGGTGTATGCAGATCTAATTTATTTGTCAAGCAGACAAAATGATCAAAATTTACTTCCCTAGTATAGTTCTGGTGGACTTCAGAATGATTCGCAGTTGGTTTGAAAGCAGTCCAGCCTAATAGACCTTCAGGTTAGACGCTGTATTGAATTTACACAAATGAAAACAAGACTGTGAGGGACAGCCTTACAGATTTTTTTGTAATTGCACACACTGTATAGAGATCCTAGATCCCATAATTTTCACAAATTTCAATCCTTTGTGTTCACCAAAAGTTTTTTTTGTTCTTTTATTTATTTTTTTTATTTTTTATTTTAAGACGTGTCTTCAGCTGAACAATTGGCATCCAAGATTTCATCTCAGAAAATTGTGTATATGTCAGTTAGGTAACTAAAGGGACGAAAAATGAGTAAAAAAAGTGTTGATGCACCTCTCCTCTTAAAAAAAAAAAAAGTATCTGCTGAATGAATTAATGTGAATTGAGACTTGTGGGTTCACTTACAAGGAATACATAATTGATCAATCGAACCATGTGTGAAAATACCCAAAGTCATTGGACATTAGAAATGCATAGTACGGTATAAAGGGTGTGGCTTTCTATTGCATGAATGCTGATATGAACTAAAATAAATCCAGGCATATGCTGCAATTCCACTTGCCAACCTAGTTTCTTCCCTCAACCCAATTTAAGTGCTAAGTCAGAGTCCAGTCAGCGAGAACCTGGCAGACTGACAATACCGTATAGCCAGTTAGATGCATTAGCATGTATTTGCCTGCGTTGCATTAAAAGCGTTTGTATTGTAGCGCTGTCTGTCTCTCCCGCTACTGCCCTGCGTTAAATCCCTCTGCTAGACGGAGGGACATTATTACAAATCAGCCTGGCTGTACGCCCAAGTTAAGACAACAAGGGCTTCCATTTAGGAGCCCATTTGCATCTCCGCCATGCTGAGTGATTCTACGAAATGTTTAATTTATCTGCATTTGTTTCCATCGCTGCATCTCTTCCTTTCACCTATCATCGCAGCTCGAGTTTGTACAGCTCGTAAATCTCTCATTTTTAAACCTTTCCTCAGAAACCTCTTGCAGTTAAACCTTGGGAAGGTTCCTGATTGTTGTGCTTTGTAATATTTGACAGTGTTATGTCTGCAGTACCATAAAGGGAGGAAGTGAGAGGCAGCAGCTGTTTTTGGGTAGCCCAGGGCTTGTCGCTCATGTCTGCGTATCTCACAGCTCTCGGACTCTATTCCTCTGCACCCGTCTGAAGTCAATCATATCAGTCAGCGTCCTGTTCTCTTCTCTGGCACAGGCATATGTCAGCAAACAACAGAAAGTCACAGGACAATGATGAAGAAGGGTCTCTCAGGACTTCCTGTCTCTCATTGTTTTTGATTCTGTCCTCTTTCCTTCCATCTGTTAGTTTATCTGTGATGCAACTTCCTTTTATTTTCCCAGAGAAACCTTTTGGTGCTCAGAGGTTGTGGTTTCATAACTTAGGAGACATAACAGAGTTCTCACTTGTTTTTCTTTGAAGTATCAGCTTTGTCTAGGATGATTTCTAGAAATGGACACAAATACGACAATTGTTACAGAAGAATATAGAAGTGTAAAATGTAGGGCTGGTTATTCGAATATTCGTTCGCTGGGTTGGCATTCGATTTTCAGTTTTGAAATTCGAATATCCCTTTTTCTCTCTCTCTCTCTCTCTCTCTCGAACACCTGTCATCCCCCGCGAAACGGTTCTCAACTGGCTGAACATCTGCACCAGCAACAGACCGTTCGCCAATGAAAGACGTTCATGCTGACCTATAGCATGCATATATTTCATGAAAAATCTTCTATTATGAGCGCACTTGCCGCTTATTTACATTTGAAATAACGAACTTAAGCGCGCAAAAGACGCGACATGTGAACGGACCCTCTGCTATCACAAGACCGAATGCGATGCATGCGTTTTCTTTCTGTCAACTGTTCCGAGATGCGAGCGAAAGTCTTGGATCAGCGTGCAGTAGCTCTTGTAGTGTAGACGAGATGCGCCGATGTGAAGCCGCCTTGAGAGAGTGAAAGAGAGAAGACGCGGTACAGCTGAATCACTCACGCTGTTTTCAAATGACTGATTTAATCTGACATTTTGTGTGGATTTATTTACTCATCTAACCTACATGCTATATTCAATAAATGTTTGCAGGAATTTCCCTCATTGTAAACTTGAAAGCTGCAGGAATGAATAAAACTATGCGATATACACACAAATTCAGGACCTGATTAAATATAACTCTATTATACAGAGATTTGTGAAATAAAATTCCATGACTTTTACAAAACTTTTCCAGGCCTGGAAATTGCTGTTTTAAAATTTCATAGCTTTTCCAGGTTTTTCGCGACTGTACGAACCCTATAAAAGCAACTGATGCACACTTTCAATCACTAAAGATTGGTCCTCTCCCTCCTCAAATCACATGCCGGATCCGTTACCCAGCTTTATTCCGGGACCTCGCAATTTACAAATTAAGCTCTGTGCTACCTTTTTAAAAGTGTTGCTCTTAACAGACCTTTGTGTTTTGTATCACTAGTGCAGTGTCCGTTCTCGGAGCATATAAGCCCTGGCCGCGTGAGGCGCACCGCTCCCGGCTCGCGCTGTTCTGTAGTTTATTAAAACTTTATTAATTCTGAACGTGTTGCATGTCCATATTGCACCAAAATGTGACACTGCACTCCATTGGGTCTGCAGCATCACACCCGCCACGCGTGAAGTCGATTGGATGAACGGTTCTCGACATAATAAAAATGCAAACAGACAGACAGACGCACAGAGATTCCTGCCTTTATTAGAGAGAATATGTTCAGCCCCCTCCCTTCGAAGCTTCGAATATTCGATGTTGATTACTACCGAAGCTTCGAAGCTCAAAAAATGGAATTCGGACCAGCCCTAGTAAAATGAATATGGATGGCAAGCTTAGATATTTTGGTCTTCTTTTTAGTACTTAGTATTTGATTGCAGACTTTGCTATTAGGAATATTTGACCTAACTTTCAGACATTTATTATCTTTTTTGAAACTCTAGAGGAGAATTGTGTGAGATTATTATGGAATTCTCATTCTGTATATGTCTCACTGAAGTAAGTAAAATGATTGTATATTGTATATCATAGAATATTGAATGAAATATTTAATGAATTAAGGTTGTGATATTGTTGAGATCTTGAGGACACAGATGTGAAATTACTAGGGTCTTTAAATCTGAAAATCAAGAGACATAAACAGAAGTCTCCATTTTGCTCAGAAGTTGCTTTTTTCATAGCTTATTAGACATAATAGAGTTCTCATTTATGGCTCATTGAGCTTTGTTTCAAATGTCTCTCCTTATTGTTTTGGATGAAAATAAATAGATACAGTTGTGAGATGGTGAAAAGGATTGAGGATATAGCTAAATATAAAATTATATACAATTTATTGAGGATTGCACTCAGAAGATAGTATTGTAATATTTAGTGAGAAATGTTTGATTTCTTATTGAAACAAATTTGATCAATTTTTGAGTTTCTACGGCTCTAACGGAGACAGATGTGAAATTACTAGGGCCTTTTGTTTTCAGGAGAAAAATCTGAAAAACAGGAGACCGTACAAAATGGTGTAGGATTTAATTTGAAACAATTTGCTATTAAATTTCGCACAACTTCAAAAGTGACAAGTAACATTGGATTAACCATGAAGATAGACTGAAATAGTACTTTCCTGTAAAATGGGCTCCTATAATCTTTGTTTTATTTACAATTTTGACAAATCATTTTTTTTTTTTTTTTTTTTTACTGTGTAGCAGAAATTTGTTCTCACTTGAGCAACAATTAAGATCATTTGTGATTTTACTTTCTTGGTCATGCTTTTGTGTCTTTGCTTTTTCTGAGCTGTAGAGGTTTTCATTAGAAAGTAAATGAAGATTCTAATGGATATTTTTAGTTTTTTTGTCATAACAGCTCTGACGCAATGTAGTATCTCTCACCTGTTCCTCTTTATCATCTTAAATCATTTGCAAAAAATATTCATTTTAGTGAATTAAATCAGTACAAGTATGCAAATATTGTCTGCTTTGCACAGCGGTTAGATTGGTTACTGTGGCTCTGGTTCAGACCACCCGGAGATTTCGTAAGGCATTCTGCAAGTGTGCGAGTCTTTGATAGATATTAGTTGGTACAGGAGGCAGTAAATGAGTTGACCTTTTCGGACGGTAGTGAAGAGTCTGAGCTTTGTTACAGGACAGAGGGGAGTAGAAACACTGCAGCTCACGCTATGCTGATGAACTCACATGCAAGGTAATGAATTGCAGTGCCATTATGCAAATACTATGCTAATTATCTAATCAGATTTGATTCCATTAAGGATGTACCCAGCTTCCTAACCTTGAGAAGGCAGGAACTGATCAGCTCACTCTTTCTAAATTCGTTTCTTTTTTTTTTTTTTTTTTTTCTTTTTTTTCTTTTCCAGGCATTTTCTTATTTTTTGAATCCTTTGTTTTTTCTTGCCTGTTTTGTTTTCAAGAATTTTTCTTCATTTTTCTTTTTCTTTTCAATGATTTTATTTGCTTCCCCCCCCAAAAAACTTTTCAAACCTTGCTTTTTTCTTGCATTTTATTTTCCTTTTTCTTTTTTTCTCTTTTTCTATTCTATTCTATTCTATTCTATTCTATTTTATTCTATTCTATTCCTTTTATTTTTCTGTCCTTTTCTCTTTCTTGAAATCTGTATTCCTTCATATCCCTTTTTTCATACCCTTTATTTTTTCTTTCTATTTCTATTTCTTTTTATTTTGTTTTTATTTTTATTTTTATTTATTTTTCCTTTTTTTCTGATTTTTTCAGACTTCTTTTAAGTTCTTTTACATTTTTATTTCAAACTGAACTGAACCTTTCCTTTCCAAACCAAACTAACATCTCTGACTGCTTAAAGGTTTAGAAATTTGAAAAAAAAAAAAAAAAAAGAGTCTTGTGATTTTTCATATTTACATCTTATTTGCTGCAGTACAAAAGGCTTTGCCACCCTGTTCCTCTGAGTGGGGTGTTTTTATGGCACAGAACAGCGTTAGTTCTCTGTTACCACACATCTGAAGGCAGGTCTCCCTGACAATGAGGTGACAAATGGTGTGTGTATGAGAGCCAGATAATGAAATCTTTATCACATGTTTGGGAGGCCTGTAATTCCATTTGCTCTACTAATCCCTTGGTCACTCTGTCTCTCTGTCACTCACTGAACAAACCTGTCTAACCAGAATTACCCTTCCATTCATCTACAGTTTACATTCTTTTTAATGGTACAGATGTGATGAGCCTAAATAAGCCTACTTTTAAAATAGACCATGATTACTTTCTTAATAAAAGCAGGCTACAAATGTTGTCTCTAAGCAAATACAGAATGTGTTTTTTGGAGGAGATATGAAGCATGTGACCCCTTTTCAGTAAGAATATGTTAGGAAACACGGCGGTTTGATGTTACTTGCAGAGTCGTTTTTTGTATTTCATGTTGTCCGTAATTTATATAGTTTTTTTTTTTTTAAATGTCATGCACTGAAGACTCCTCAGGCCTCATCAGTGCAGGAAGAGCTCTTAGGAAAGCCTGATTGAGCCACCTTGCCGGCTGTCTGCTGATCAGAGCGCGATGGCCTCTCTTGTGTAATCAGGACCAGCCACACAGGACGTCCTTTAACAAAATAGCCTCATCACCTCCCCCTCCGTGATCTCCCCCTCTCCATACGCTGTAACCGAGACAACAGAACTCCTCACCGTCCCCCTCCCCACGGCCCTCTATTTCCAAATCCCAAAGGCTCTTTTCAGCGTAACACTGAAAAGAACATCAATCACACCTGATACGCACACATGTACACACAAACAAACAAAAAAATGAAGCCTTATTCTGCCACCCCCGGTCCACCCATCTGAATGCAGTTATGCCCATAATTGCCTCCAATTTCCCTTAGTCACACCTGACATATTAAGCTACTGTACACAACGATTTCCTTTCTGGTCCCCAGAGGGAACAAGTGCCATTTGATTATGGCTAAATGTGATTATTGTCCTCCTGTCCAACTGGCTTGTGGCGGTCTTTTGTCCCTGACAAAACAAGAGAACAAGGCGACCACTCTGATAGTGACGGACCAGCCTGGATGTTGCCCGGTGAACAAAAAGCGGTTAATTATTTGTAGAAATAGGCATTCATGTAACAATGAAATGAACAAAAAGAAAGAAATCCGATGCATGGAAAACTGTTTTTGCAGAAATAGGGTTTTGTAGAATAGGGTTTTAGATGCTTCTTGTAAAAGCAAGTGCTACATTTATTATTTTTTTAATAATAATTTTTTTGTAATTAAAAAATAATTTGTTAATAATAATAAGAGTAATTATTATTACAAAAGGTTTCATTATTACTTATTCTTTTGAAATGAAAAAAAAAGGAAATGCTGTGCAAAGGTTGTATGGCTTATAGCTGAAGTTTTATTTTTATTTATTTATTCATTTATTTTTTTACATGTCTGTATACTGACTGATGAATACAAGATATTTTTGGCCAGTCTCATCAGACATGCAGAAGTAGGAGGCACATTTGCAAAAAGGACTGCTTATTTAAAACCACTTCAATTAGTAAGATTTAACCTCTCTGTTCTGGTGAGAGGAGGGTTTGGAGCAAATGGTGGTCTGCACATTCAGAACTTGAAAGTATAACTCAAGTGAATGGAGTCTCTAGGGTGGTATCTTTTCTTTTACCTCATTCTTTTTGAGACATCTCAATCAATTGGTTACATCTTTTTGGAAATGTTCTGCTTCCGACAGTAATAATATTTGTTATTTATTTATTTTTTTCACATTCAGAGTGAATAGCATCGGTCTGTTATTTGTCATTTGAAAATGTCATGCTTCAGTAATGGAAATTGATTCAGAAATGACACAACTTGTCTTTATGACACTGACAAAAATAAGACTGGGCCAGACCTAATGGAGTTCTCCAGTTTTTATAGCGCAAAACTATGGAGAGATATAACCTTATTTACTTTACACATAATATACATGTTTTCAGCATGTTTTTGTGAAAATTTTTTATATGAAATTAAATGCATACATTTTGATTCAATATTAAACATTCTAAATGTTTTGCTGGTTGCAAGGCAAAAAAGGCTTAAATAGGCCAGAGACATTTTTATACATGAATTTTTGGTGATTTCTCCATGGCAAGGGTGAAGACAATATTTATTTTTAAATAACCATGATAAAGCATGTGTATTTGTGGTAATGAGAGTTTAAATATGAGTCACCGAGTGTAGATGTCTGGTTGTGCACAGAGGTCATACAGCGCCAAGCAGTAATTGCGTTGTTAGAAGTGGGCAGATGTGAACATCTGGTGTCCAGCAATGCACCTATTGATCCTCATTACTTTTTGTACTTGGAGACAGCAAAGGGCTTTCATTCCCACAATCAGTCTTTAATTGTGACAAGCATGAAACGAGCATATTTAGCACTATTAACCAGTGTTGGGCACGTTACTTTAAAAAAGTTATAGTTACTAGTTACTTCTCACAAATAGTAACTGAGTTAGTAACTGAGTTACATCATTATAAAAGTAACTAATTACCAGGGAAAGTAACTATTGCGTTACTTTTTTTTTAAATGTTCAAATGTCAAATAACTTGGATGCCCCCAATATTAAATGTTAAATTAATGAAATGGACACTAGAAAAAAATTATTATAAAACATTGTACATTAATCTACACTATTTATCTACTGACACTTAGCATCAGTCAGTCAAGCATTATAATATGATATTATGATAATTTAATATTATATGATGATAGAACTTTAGTAATTAAAATAACCAAGTATGAATGCATATTTGTCATGTTGACTGAACTTAGCACTGGTGGTGGTGCTTAAGATATTGTTTGTCATTTAGTGTTTCTATAAAAAAAAGGGTGAAAAAATTGATAAGATAAAACTACTACTAATTCTACTACTAATAACAATATAAACGATACTAAGGATTAATGAGCTGCTGGGTTCATGAATAATAATCACGTTGTCTGCGTTCACTCGAGTTGATTTGCTGAAATCAAAACAGGGGCGATAATAGGTGAGCGCCAGCCAATGAGATTGTCGTTTGCGCATTAGTTCTGCCCACTACCAGAGAAACCGGCAGTTCTTAAAAGCTGGAGAATTCCACAGGAACTCCGTTATTTTGATAGGAAAATACAACAAAGAATATTGTTTACATGTAGCGTGTCAATTCTGCATTTTATGAAAGACTCTCTTGCTCTGAATCTTTCTTTGCGTGCGTGTCTGTGAGAGAAAGCGACGGCGAGTCGTGCGCCTTCACACTAGAGTTTATGGTACGTCAAATACAGCTACACTGCGCATCCATTCAGATGAACTGAAAAATAAAATTCTAATAATATAATATAGTAACCCCACATTTTATTGTCAGTAACGGTAACAGCGTTGTAACGGGGGAAATAGTAATTCGTTTGATTACTCGTTACTGAAAAAAAATAACGCCGTTAGTAATGTCGTTTATTTATAACGCCGTTATTCCCATCACTGCTATTAACCATCATTGATTGAGAGTTATTTGAGACCAGACCTGTTTGTGCAGGCTTGCAGTAGTCTTGTGTAAATGCTGGATAAATGGTACTATTAAAGGAATAGTTCACCCAGATATGAAAATTTGCTGATTTTTTACCCACTCTCAGGCCATCCAAGATGTAGATGACTTTGTTTCTTAATTAAAACAGATTTGGAGAAATTTAGCATTACATCACATGCTTACCAATGGATCCTCTGCAGCTGATAAAAACATCACAATAATCCACCAGTAATCCACACAACTCCAGTCCATCATTTAATGCCTTTTGAAGTGAAAAACTGCATGTTTGTAAGAAACAAATAAATTATTATGGTGTTTTAACTTTAATCAGTTGCTTCTGGGCAAAAAAAAAAAACAAAAAAAATAAATAAAAATCAGCTGTTTGGACTCCCATTCTGACGGCACCCATTCACTGCAGAGGATCCATTGGTAAGCAAGTGATGTAATGCTAAATTTCTTCAAATCTGTTGTGATGAAGAAACAAACATATCTACATCTTAATTGCCTTGAGAATGAGTAAATGTTCATTTTTGGATGAACTATTTCTTAAATTAGATTTTAGAAATTGTTTCTAGTAGTTTGGTCTTCATGTCTATTTAGGGATGCAAAGTTTTGTGAGAACAGATATAAAAGACTAAAAAAATAGCTCTTTTCCAAAACATTGTGAGCTGCATATGGAGGAACTAGTTAAGCAAAGTGGTACCTCGAGGCTGTACCTTATTTTGGCCAGATTTGAAGACCCCATTGAAGGTTTTGGAACAGATTCATCATGTTAATTGAGATAGTTGGTAACGTTTCCAATGTTTTTAATATGGTTCAGTAAAGTTTGTGTATAAGGGTGATGAAATTTAGACAGTGTTTACAGCTCATAAGTTAGCTAAATGTACCAAAAAACTCAGTTTGACATATTGGGACATATTTGGAATATTTCTGTTTTTGTTGTTGTAAGGGTCTATAGTAATTATAAAGAGCTTTATATATATATATAAAGCTCTTTATAATTACTATAGACCCTTACAACAACAAAAACAGAAATATTCATATATATATATATATATATATATATATATATATATATATATATATATATATATATATATATATATATATATATATATATATATATATATATATATATATATATATATATATATATATATATATATATATATACTTTCAAAAAAAATGAGCTGATTGCCGTGCATTATTCTCCACATATAGCGCGATCTGAGCCCTAAACAAAAAAAAGCTGGTATTGTACACTTTGAAGTCATCGCGAGTTCACGTTTTACTGCAAAAGCTGACAAGCGCCCTTGTTGTTTTTGAACAAAAGCCGATAAGTCCATTTTAGCTAATCAGCGCGCTATATTCAGGTCAGGTGACAAGGGTACTTTCACTTTGAAAAGACGTGCTAGGTGAGAGGAGTTTCATCAAAGCTGACTAAAAGTATTAAGTAAAAGTAATATCTTCAGGGCGTAAAAGGAAAATAAAAGCTGAAACGTTTTCACGGAGCCTTGCAAAAGCAGCGCGTTACAATAGTGAGGGAAAAGCTCCGTGTGTTGCGTGTAATCACATCCATACAGTTTATCATCACAACAACAACCTTAGTCAGGCATCTACACTGTCATCTGAGGAGATTACAAAGATTAAACGAGTGTTTTTCTTTTAAATCTAAAACATGAAATGTGGAGTTATCTGCTTTTGCCAAAAAACGACTGTTGGAGTTATCTGCTTTTGCTATAAAACAAACTTTTAATATGTAAAAAAACATACTTTCAATGAACTTTAATTTTGTAAATTACCTGTATTTGTTTGTTATTATTACTTAATCAAAACAACCCAACTGCAGTTTGATTGATATTACTTAGAATGCGCAATAAAAAAAACGTGAAAAAACCCCTGTTAGATAACTAAGTAAATGTGTGCCTGTAGATATGTGTGAGACAACCTACACCTGCTAGTAATCGATACCCCTCTCAAGCGGATCCTGGTTGCCATGGTAACCCCTCTCAAGCTGTTTGTTTGGGATGGTGTGTTAGCATGGTGCCTGGCCTGGTTTTCCCTGGTCTTGGCTAAATCTAACTAAAGCGGACACTTTGGTGCATAATTGTGCATCAATGGAAATCTTAGAGTAGCTCACGCAGCTCCTAACGCTAATTTTCTTTCCTGTTATAATCCACATGTGGGATTAAACAGTGCGTCACAGTACTGACTCACACTTTCATAATATCAACCTTCTTAATGAAGACTTACGTGTAGGCATTTCTCACAGTGTGTGGACATGCTTAAGGGCTGAGAAAAGCTTTGAGAATTATGCTGCATTCTGTTCAACGTCAGACGTCCTGCTTGTGAAAGTGCCACTTGATGTCAGACTTGGATACGGGTGTGGTTTTCTCATTCATGCATTATCTGTATCATTTAGAAAATATAAAGTGAGCTATTACAGACAAAAAAGTGTTTTCTTAAAATGTGTCTTTTTCTAAAAAAAATTAAATGGCACATACTACTTTCTACATAGCAAAACACCTGATTATGATGACTGCTGGAGGAATCTCTGGGTGGATGGCAGATTCTTATGAAGGTAAATCAGTAGCAAAACTTGAGAGGTTGCTGATTTAAATGTGAGAAGTTGTCATATTAATATTTGTATTTGTAAGTTGAAATTTACACTCACAGATCTGATGTGAAAAGTTGAATCTTTCGATTTACACACACAGACAATAATTAAAACACCTGTGTTTTGAATTCGAAGTTGCAAATTAATAGCTACAAATGTGTAAAATGACATTCACATAAACAAAATGACAGACGCAAATGTGTACGACATATTTACTTTTGCACTTTACTTTAGTTTCACTGTACAACCTCAAGTTGGCACTTACATCCTCTCAGATCTGGCAGTACAACTTCAAATCCTAGCGCTTTGACTTTTTCTACTCCTTTTGCGATATTCCTGTTGCAAAACTCACTTGTGCACTTGTAAATGCAGACGTGAGAGAGCAGAGCCGGGGGCGGGGCTGGGGTGTGAATGAAGACATTTTATTGGTCGATGCCTGACCAATGAACAACGCCAGCCATTGCAACTTGCAGTGCAGAAAGGAACATGTTTTTTATGCATATGTATCAGTTATTTGTAAAACACTGCAAACTACTTTCATTTAATATCCTTAGCTTTTACAGGATTTTAAGACACTGCATTCATCTTGTCATACAGGTATTATCTGGTAGACAAATAATGCAACACCTTTCATATGTATAAGTAGCAAAAGTCAAAGCGCTAGGATTTGAAGTTCGGATCTGAAGATCTGAGAGGTTGTAAGTGCCGACTTGAGGTACAGCGAAACTAAAGTAAAGTGCAAAAGTAAATATGTCGTACACATTTGCGTCTGTCATTTTGTTTATGTGAATGTCATTTTACACATTTGTAGCTATTAATTTGCAACTTAAAATTCAAAACACGGGTGTTTTGATTATTGTCTGTGTGTGCAAATCGAAAGATTCAACTTTTCAGATCAGAGCTGTGAGAGTAAATTTCAACTTACAAATACAAATATTAATATGACAAGTTCTCACATTTAAATCAGCAACCTCTCGAGTTTTGCTACTGATTTACTTTCATAGATTCTGACCCACTTTTTACCCGAGCTTGGCTAACCTGCCATGTGTGTATGTGCTGAGCACCGTTTGAATTGTGTGTGTTGTGAAATATGCATGAGATATGCCTGGGCAAAGGGCCATGAGGAAGCAGGTCAGCCCTGGGCTGGACTTGAGAACCTGTTAAGTGTGTACACAAACACACACACACACACACACACACAAACACAAACTGGACTTCAGTGAGCACATGTTCATCAGCAGGTTGTACAGTCAAAAGTAAAAAAAAAAGCAGAGAATAAGGCTTGTTTTGTGTACCTGCGCAGGTTTTAATTTTTGATTTTAATTTTGACAATGGATGTACAATGCTTTACTGGTAAATATATTTTTATATTGCTAATATTTAATAGGGGTGAGAGAAAAAATCGATTCACCTATCACGATTCTTTTTAAAACTATTTCAAAATCGATTGGTTTACCTCAGAATCGATTTTTATTTCATTATTTTATTTTTCCTAAGAGGTGGTAGGGAGAAGTTAGCACTTTGTAATTCCAACAGAGGGCGAAATGTATAGGTGTGTTTGACTTGGAGCAGCACTGCGCAGACGATAAGCATATGACATCAAAGTACCGCGAGAGCGATTTGAAAGCATGCGGAGCCGTCATTGTATATAGATCATTGGGAGCATTCTGCTCTCTGCAGCTGTCGCGGTGCTTTGATGTCATACAGCGATCATTCTGCGTGCGCAGTGCCACTGCATTAGATGACGTCATATACGTTTAAAGCTGGCACGAGAAAGCAAAACCATGACGGAGGCAGAGGATCAAACCTCTTCCAGAATTCTTTCTGCACCTTCACGTTTTGAATCCCAACTGCCGGGAAAACATGACTAAACATGACTAAAACGTTATGCAAAGTAACACAGCAGTTTATTTTATTTCAGAAAGTATTTTTTCTGCTCATTTTGTTGAATATTTGACTATTATATTCATGTGCAAGTTCAGGGTTTTGGTACTTTAAAGTTTCATGGTTCAAGGTACTTTAAATATACACTGTGTATGCTCCTGAAATAAAAGTTTAGAAAGATGTGATGCATTGTTTTTGTTAATATGACTCATCATATACAGTCTCTTTTAAGGGCATAATCAACTATTTTCCATTGTCTAATCTTTAATAAGCAAACAAAAATCACAATAAATTGTAATATCGAATCACAATAGTGACTGCTAAGATGTGTGTTTTTTTTTTTAATTGTGACAGTCTGTATATTAAGTGTATCATTCAACTTTTCCCCATGGTCTAGAGTTAAAAACAAATAACAAAAATCGCAACACATAGCAATATCGAATCACAATACTTGTAGAATCGAAATTCCTAAAAAAAAAATCGCAATACATATCGTGTCACGATTCTCAAGGGGAGACGGAGACCAGGAACGGGGAGACGTGAATAATCCAACTAAAGTCTTTAATGAAATCAAACAGGGAAGTGCATCACAGGCTGGAAACACACACACACACACACGACAGACAGAGATGACGTTTAATACTCGACCGGAAACACAGGGCAGGACATACTATAAGTACACGACGTAACTAGATAATTAAACACACAACTGAAACATAATTAACTAATAATCACAGGAACAGGAAACTAACCAAATATGGGCATACAAGATGAAGGGAAACACAAGACACACAAGACAATCCTGACATTACGCCCCCCCCGAAGGCGCGTCTTCGCGCCATATACCATCCAATGGGGGGGCGCTCCGGAGGCCAGGACAGGAACACAAACACAGGATAGATGGCCTCCAGGGCGGCGCCCACGGCGCGTCAGGGAGTTCAGGAGGCCATGGCGGTGCAGGGAGCTCAGGAGGCCATGGTGGTGCAGCCTGCAATAGCCATACTACCCCCCCCCCCCCCCCCCAAAAAAATACTTGGAGGAACTTACGGGGCTTAACTGGAGGTCAGGGGCCCTCTCTGGACTGAACTGGGTATCCGGAGCCCTCTCTGGACTGAACTGAGGATCCGGAGCCCTCTCTGGACTGAACTGGGGAACCGGAGCCCTCTCTGGACTGAACTGGGGATCAGGAGCCTACCCTGGGCTCGACTCGGGAACTGGAGCCTCCCCTGGGCTCGACTCGGGAACTGGAGCCTCCCCTGGGCTCGACTCGGGAACTGGAGCCTCTCCTGGGCTCGATTCAGGAACTGGAGCCTCCCCTGGGCTCGACTCGGGAACTGGAGCCCTTCTTGGGCTTGACTGGGGAACAGGAGCTAGAGTCTTCCGTGGGTTATCCTCCAGAACATGAGCCCCAATAGGGCTAGGCTCGGAATCCGAGGACCATTTAGGGCAGCACTCCTTGTGTTGGCTTTGGCGTCAGGGGCCCTCTCAGGGGTACACTCGGGAACCGCTTCCGTAGGGGCGTCCCGCGAAGCAAGTGGCTTGGGAATGGCCTCCTTGGCCATGACAAGAGAAGCTTCCTGCTTCCACGGAACCCCCACAGACAAGACATGACCGACAAGACCGACTAGACAGGGTTCCAAAGGACTGGACAAGACTACAGGGGAAATGACTCAACTTGGGACAGGCACTGGAGGGTGCTCTGGCAGGCATGTTCGAGGAGCGGGCACTGGAGAGAGGATTGGAGCTGAGAACCCCTGGGGCAGCTCCATGTCCAGGAGCGACGAGGGGGCAGCGGCCGGTGGGCTTACGTGAGCCGCGGACAGCGGGGTGTATGAGTGAGCCGCGGACGGCAGTGTGCGTGACTTCGCCGCGGGCGGCAGCCTTGAGCGAGCCGCGAACAGCGACCTTAACTTCGCCGCAGGCGGCGGCCTTGAATAAGCCACGAACGGCGGTGGACTTGACTGAGCCGCGAACGGCGGCGGGCTTGGCAGCCGAACCAGGCTGAAATCCGTCCAGCTGGCGGGTACCAACCACAGACGGCGGCGGCCTTGGGTTTGCGGCGGACTTGCCATAAAGGCGGGGGCAAAACAAACTCAACAAAAAAACTTTTCAAAACCAGAAACACAAACACAGGGAAGGGAGCACCGCTTACTTTTTTAGTGGGTCGAGTATTCTGTCACGATTCTCACGGGGAGACGGAGACCAGGAATGGGGAGACGTGAATAATCCAACTAAAGTCTTTAATGAAATCAAACAGGGAAGTACATCACAGGCTGGAAACACACACACGACAGACAGAGATGACGTTTAATACTCGACCGGAAACACAGGGCAGGACACACTATAAGTACACGACGTAACTAGATAATTAAACACACACAACTACAACTGGAACATAATTAACTAATAATCACAGGAACAGGAAACTAACCAAATATGGGCATACAAGAGGAAGGGAAACACAAGACACACAAGACAATCCTGACATATCGTATTGGCACCCAAGTATCGTGACAGTATCGAATCGGGAGGTAGGTGTATCATCCCATCCCTAATATTTAACATATAATAATATAATATAATATAATATAATATAATATAATATAATATAATTAATATACACTGTGGAAAAGATTTTTCAAAGCAGTAAATAAAAACAATACTGGAGTACATTTTACAAGAAATAAATGTTCAATGTTATTCACCATTTCTTTGTATTTGTTTGTTACATTTACTAGCAGTTTCTGAGTGAAAATAGTTTTAAATTTATTAAAAATAAACATTACTATTATTAAATTAAATTTATGCAGGTTTGGAACAACTTTTGGAACAAGCAAGTGATGAAAAATTTCTTGTTTCTTTTTTTTTGGTGAACTATACCTTTAAATGTAAAATGTAGCAAATTTCAAAAATCTGATTTTGTTTTCATGGTTGAATTATAATGTTGTGGTTTTCCTGTAGCCTTTAAAATGATTGATTTTAGTTTGTAGTGTTGTATTTTTTTTTTTTTTTTTTTTTTTTTTGCTGATCTGACCACTAAACATTTTAATCACACTTTCTCTCCTTAAGTTAATGCCTGGCATCACTGTAGTTGTGTGTTTCTGAGACAGGATCCTGTCCTTGTTGTGGACACTCTGACCTGTGCTTTTGGTTAAACGCTGCACATCTATTCTTTCCTGCTCTTGTCTTTCCTAGAACACACACACACACCGAAAGTAACCGGTGTCGGTGTCGTGCCCGTGTTTGGTGTGAGTAACCCCCCCTCAGTGCTTTGGAAGCCTGAGATAGTCACCTGATCTGGCCTTGCTGTGAAAGGATAGAGCTTGTGACCTCAAGAGCAAGACAAAACAATGATGAAGGATGAATGTCTGTTTCAAAGCAAGCAATATTTCATCCGAGGGCAATTTCTGTGTCCCTAAGTGCTCAATTCAGAACTTAAATGTTTTATAATGTAAGTCACTGTAAGACTATCAAGTTGTCGTCTGCTGATGTTTCACAAGACATTTGGTACGTTTTCGTACAAATATGTCACTGGAAGCTGATGGCAAGGAAAAAAAAATCGAATGCTGTTCCTTTAATAGTGTTATGATATAATCAGTAGTTTCAGTGAATCAGTTGAGAAATCCCATTGGCCCAAAAGACAGTTTTACCTCAGGCAAAGTCAATAGCAGAGGGCAGAACGTAATTTATCTGGTGCACACATCTGTTGTGTTTAGAAAACATAGGGGCCAGACACCAGGAGATCTACTAGAATACTGATGAACAGTCTGTAAGCCTCAGTTATTAAAAGCTTAATTTTTATGTATCTTAATAGAAAGACTGTTTTCTGTTTTAATATATTTTAAATTAAAATTTAATTTAATTGATTCCTGTGATAGCAGAGATTATTTGGTTTTTAAGTAACACACACACATACTAGGCTTGCTGTGATAGACGGTGTTGGCGGTGATACCGGTGTTAAGCCGCAACACCGGTTACATCACTTTCCCACCGCGGCACCGTCCCTCACCGTCATTTACATTTTTTTTTAATAGTAATAAAAATCATTTAGTTCAGTTAGAGAACAGACACTACAATTAAAACTGAACGCGGCTGCTCAATGCAGCACACCGAACGAACGACAGTCGCACATCACAGATCAGATTTAATTTATCACGTGAGGAGAGTGAGTCGAGCTGACTGACAAGAAGAGAGAGGTGAGTGACAGACAAGACGATGGCAGAAGAGTTTCAAAACGAAATGTAAAAGCACCAGTTTTAAAAATATTTTGGATTTTGAAAAGCCTGTTGACCTGCCATTTAACTAAGGTGATATTGGAAGTTTTTTTTTTTTTTTTTTAACATTCGTTTCTCATTTATTTGGTTCCACGTATTTGCTGATTTTTATTTTATTTAAACTGTTTTTTTTTTTTTTCCCCATTATTTTTACATCAAGGTGTATGCAGTCTGTGCCTTCAAACTTTCTTAATCGTTTTGCTAATAAACATTCTACGTTTTATAATTATTTGTTCCTCAGTCTTTACTGATTTTCAATTTTGTATACCTAGCCTATTTAAAATTTGTAAGTTATTTGTTATTTTATATTAGGCATATAGTATGGTGTATTTTTATTCGTTTTGTTAATAAAAGTTATGTTGTATTTTGTATTTTTCGGCAATTGATGCCAAATTGCTGCTAATTTAAAAGTGAAAGTAAAATGTGCACGGTGCTTTTACAAGCTATTTAAAAGCGGAGGAAAGTGAGGGAAAGAGTGAAAACTCAAGCGACCTAAAAACAAACAACTGCTCGACGCCGATTTGCCGCTAATTTACATTTACATTTACGTTTAGTCATTTAGCAGATGCTTTTATCCAAAGCGACTTACAAATGAGGACAATAGAAGCAATCAAAACCAACAAAAGAGCAACAACATGCAAGCGATATGACAAGTCTCAGTTAGCCTAATGCAGTACACGTAGCAAGGTTTTTTTAAATTTGTTTTTTAAAGAAGTAGATAGAGTATAGAAAAGAAAGCTAGTGTTTTAGTTTTTTAAGAAAAGCTAGCCGTTAGAGAATAAATATGCAATTGATAGAGGGTCAAGTGTGTGTGTGTTTTTTTTTTTTTTTTAATAAAAAGATAAAAGGAGATAGATAAAATAAAATTAGAAAAGAGAATGCTAGAGTTAGAGGGTCAAATAAAGATGGAAGAGATGGGTTTTTAGCTGTTTCTTGAAGCTGGCTAAGGTTTCAGCTGCTTGGATTGAGTTGGGCAGGTCATTCCACCAGATGGGAACAGTTAATGAAAAAGTCAGAGAAAGTGATTTTGTGCCTCTTTGGGAAGGCACAATAATGTGGCGTACACTTGCAGAATGCAAGCTTCTAGAGGGCACATAGGTCTGAAGTACTGAATTTAGGTAAAGGGGTGCAGAGCCAAAGGTGGTTTTGTATACAAACATTAATGCCTTGAATTTTATGCGAGCCGCTATTGGTAGCCAGTGCAAATTGATGAACAGAGGTGTGACGTACGTTCTTTTCGGCTCATTAATGATTAATCTTGCTGCGGCATTTTGGATTAATTGTAGAGGTTTGATGGAATTGGCTGGAAGACCTGCCAAGAGAGCATTGCAATAGTCAAGTCTGGACAGAACAAGAGCTTGAACAAGGAGTTGTGTTGCATATTCCGAAAGAAAGGGCCTGATCCTCCTAATATTATATAAAGCAAATCTGCAGGCCCGGGCAGTTTTAGCAATGTGGTCTGAGAAATTCAGCTTATCATCAATCACAACTCCAAGGTTTCTGGCTGTTTTTGAAGGAGTAATGGTTGATGAGCCTAACTGGAAGGTGAAATTGTGATGAAGTGATGGGTTTGCTGAAACTACAAGAAGTTCTGTCTTAGCTAGGTTGAGTTGAAGGTGATGGTCCTTCATCCAGCAAGATATGTCTGTTCTACATGCTGAGATGCGAGCAGTTATCGTCGGATCATCAGGATGGAATGAGAGGTAGAGTTGAGTGTCATCAGCATAGCAGTGATATGAAAAGCCATGTTTCTGAATGACAGAACCTACTGATGCCATGTAGACAGAGAAGAGAAGTGGTCCAAGGACTGAGCCCTGAGGCACCCCAGTAGCTAGATGTTGTGACATGGATACTTCACCTCTCCAAGATACCTTGAAGGATCTATCTGAGAGGTAAGACTCAAACCACTGGAGAGCGGTTCCTGAGATGGCCTTTCTCAATAGGGTTGACAGGAGGATCTGGTGGTTGACCGTATCAAAAGCAGCGGATAGATCCAGCAAGATAAGTAATGAAGACTTGGAAGCCGCTCTTGCAAGTCTTAGGGCTTCAACAACTGAGAGCAAGGCAGTTTCGGTCGAATGTCCACTTCTGAAGCCAGATTGGTTACTGTCCTGTAGGTTGTTCTGTGTGAGAAAGGCAGAGACTTGGTTGAACACAACTCGTTCAAGTGTTTTTGCAATGAAAGGTAGAAGGGAAACCGGTCTATAGTTCCCTAAAAGAGTTGGGTTAAGAGTGGGTTTTTAAGAAGTGGGGTTATATGAGCCTGTTTAAATGCTGAGGGAAAAACTCCAGTGTGAAGGGATGTGTTAACGATGTGAGTGAGTGCAGGTACAACTGCAGGAGAAATGGCTTGAAGGAGATGGGATGGAATAGGATCAAACAGACAAGTAGTGGGATGACTGGAAAGGATGATTTTAGAGGTTTCTGCCTCAGAGAGTGGAGAGAAGGATGTGAACGTGTGTATGTTTGATGGTAAGATGTGTTTGACAGTTTGTGGTGTGGAGAATTGTGCAGTGAGGTTAATAATTTTATTAATGAAGAATGTGGCAAAGTCGTCAGCTGTTAGAGTTGATGAAGGAGGGGGAGGAGGAGGACAAAGGAGGGATGAGGATGTTTTAAAGAGCATGCGAGAGTTAGGCGAATTGTTAATTTTGTCGTGATAGTATGTTCTTTTAGCAGTAGAGACATTAGCAGAAAAGTCAGAGAGGAATGATCGATATAAATTAAGGTCAGTAGGATTTTGTGATTTGCGCCATATCCTCTGTGCAGCCCTGAGCTTAGAACGATGTTCGCGGAGAACGTCAGATAGCCAAGGGGCAGAAGGGATGGTACAGGCTGACCTGGAAGATAAGGGGCAGAAAGTATCTAAACAAGATGTCAGCGTGGAACAGAAAGTATCAGTAGCACTGTTAGCATCAAGAGATGATAACCGTATAGAGGGAGGAAGCGAAGATGAAACCATAGCAGATAACCGGGAGGGTGAGAGTGAGCGTAAGTTACGTCGAAAAGTGACATGTGGAGGGGTATGTGTTTTGTCAAGAATCATGTCGAGGTTAAGAGTGAGGAGGAAGTGATCCGAGGTGTGCAGTGGAGTAACCAGCACATGATCAGTGGAGCAGTGTCATGTGTAAATAAGGTCCAGTTGGTTGCCTGATTTGTGAGTAGCCGTAGTTAACGCTCTCTTGAGATCAAAAGAGGCAAGTAGAGTGTGGAAGTCTGCAGCTTGAGCTTTATCGAGGTGGATGTTGAAGTCTCCAAGTATAACTAAGGGAGTACCATCCTCAGGAAAGGTTGAGAGCAACACATCTAATTCTTCCACGAAGTTACCTAGTGGTCCTGGAGGTCGATAAACAACTACAAAATGGATTTTTAGAGGGTAGGTAATAGTAACCGAATGTGATTCAAAGGAGCTGTTGATACACAGAGATGGTAAAGGAGTAAATTTCCAATTATTAGAAATGAGCAGACCAGTACCTCCACCTCTTCCAGTTAAACGGGGGGTGTGGGAAAAGGAGAAATTATTGGAGAGTGCTGCAGGTGTAGCATTGTCTAGCATTGGTTTGATCCAAGTAGCATTGGTTTGATCCAAGTCTCTGTCAGGGCAATGAGGTTTAGCCTTGACTGACTAGTAATGGAAGTAATGAAATCAGCTTTGTTGACAGCAGACTGACAATTCCAGAGACCAATAGAAAAAGAAAGTAGTGTATTAACAGACATAGGCAAAGTGCGCAGGTTGTTAGGATTTCGCTGCCTACAGTGTGTGATGCGAGGTTTGCGAGTGGTAGTGATAGTAGTGATCTGAAAACACATAGTAAGAATTAGTTATAAAACAGAAGTGAAACAAGTAATAGGAAAGAGGATAAATAAAAAGTGATACTTATATCCCTTGCCGGTGGGCAAGTATCACTTCATGACGAGGGCTTCACACGAGGGCTGCCGTGACCGCTGCCGCGGTAAACTAAGCTTATTTATACCCGTCTAACAAATCACCAACTGAATTCAGCTGGACACACTTTCCTGTTAAATCACAATAAATGGCCAAGCAAGCACAGACACTGACAAGGTACGCGACGAGACCAAACGCGATTTCAGCACGTCTCTACACAGTAAACAAAACAATCGTTTCCTAGCAACGGCAACTGCGCTAAACACTAATGAGACAAGTAAATACACTTACGAGCTGCTTTTAACTTCCGCTGATGAACTGCTTCTCTCAAAGAGTCTGCTGGCGCTTGAACACACTTTCCTGTTAAATCACAATAAATGGCCAAGCAAGCACAGACACTGACAAGGTACGCGATAAAGTACGAGACCAAACGCGATTTTGAAAGTGAAAGTAAAACGCGCACTGAGCTTTTACAAGCTATTTAAAACCGAAGGAAAGTGAGGAAAGCTCAAACGACGCCAGTTTCAAATGATGTATTACTCTTATCTTTATGATAAAAATGACAACATTTTCGCTGTTATCAGGAAAAAAATGCAAGTGATTGTTCAAGTTGCTGTTTTCATACTTATGTAATTTTTCAGTCAGTATTAATTACTGAAAGAACTGAGTTTCATGAGTTTTCACTGAGTTTTTCAAGTTTGACTACTTGAAAAGTAAACTAAACTTGAAAGTAAAGAAATTAGTAATCTGATTACTTTTTAAATGCAGTAATCAATAATGTAATCAAATTGCAATTTTAAAGTAGTAATTAGTAATTTGTAGTGGATTAATTTTTTTGGAGAAATTTACCCAAATTTACCCAACACCGATTATATATGTATATATGTATATGTATATGTATGTGTATGTGTATATGTATATGTATATATGTATATGTATGTATATATTTATATATGTACTGTGTATGTATATATATATATATATATATATATGTGTGTGTGTGTGTGTATATATGTATGTATGTAATATATGTAATTTTTATTTTTTTTTTTTTTATAATAAAATTATTATAAAAGCATCTTGGAGACGTTGCCACAGTTCTTCTGGATTCAGTCTGTCTCAGTTTGTTCTGTTTCTTCATGTCATTCCAGACGGACTGGATGATGATCAGATCAGATCTCTGTGTGGAGCACTGGCTGTTGTCAGACTCCTTGTGCAAACAAAAATCTCACTGGATTATTAGCAAAAGATAGAAATAACCGACTTAAAACCATTTTTTTTGTTGGTGAAAATACTAGTGGCCTAAGACTTTTGCACAGTACTGTATATAAATATATATATTTATATTTATATTTTGATATATATATATATCTCAAAACAAACACAAATTATTATTTTTTTTTTAACTGAATCATTTACAATATCAGGAGTGTTTATTGAGAAAGTAGTAGGGCTCCCTTTTGAGATCATGGTGACTTTATTGAAACAGTTGGCTTGTTAAAAAAGCTAGTATTAGCATTAACGCAAGTGTTTTTATTTTTAGCTACAAGTTAAGCCACTGTTTCTGGTGTTAGAAATCCAAATGACACAAGCACCGCCATTCCTTTGAGGAGGCGGTTAATGATTTAAGGTCTTTAGATCCACCATCCGCCATCACACCATTACAAAAGCATAGGGAGAAAAAGTGCATTCTTTTTTTAATAAACACCATGGGTCTTCGTCTCTCAGAAAGCTCGATTTAGGAAATGAAAGACTTCAAAGGCAGTGTTGTGCCCTTTCATGTCCCAGATTAAACAGGGTATGCTCAGCCTGCATGAGTGGGTTCGCTCCACACGTTGGGAAATCCGTGCTGATATGATACGTGCGTATACGCTTATAGGTGTTCCTCCGCATTAATGTTGGGTTCCATGTGCAGATCTGCGCCCGAGACGCTTGTAACGTGATTGGCTTTGAATAGAAACGAGAAAGTGACACATCAGATTATGACATTCTGTCTGCTGTATTAATACTCTTTTTTTTGTAGTACGCTGGTTTCTGCGTGGATTGATTTTGTGTGTCACAAATAATGTCTAAATACTAGACACATCAGATCTGACACAAGCATACACACATTTACATGGACACATCTTTGGTCTGGTGTGTCGGGAATAGCTGGCAGCTTCATGCTGAAGGTGTGGACTTCCTGTCAAGAGGTCACTGCTTTGATTACCAGTTCCCCTGTCACTTTCCCCCCCGTCTAAGCGTAGTGAGAGTGATGGGTAACATAGCTGAGAGCGAGACCACCAGACATTCATGCTTCTGGGCTAATCACAAGCTGTTGTTTGGATGTCATCATGTGCTCATGTGTCAAGTTTGCTGCCAGGGTTTTGCAAGTCTTGCTCGTAAGTGCCAGAAGCATTACGGTAGATGAGGACTTCCTCTGTTTACACCCACTGGCATCCGACATGGCTTATGAATTTAACATAGCCGACCTTTGGTATGAGAGTGTTTGCTATTTTGGGTAAGTTGACTGTATTGAATAAAATATTCAGCAATTTTAGTTCAGCTCCACTGCAAGAGCAGCTGTTTACCTGAAATCTCTTCTGATGGCAGAATAGTTTTATTAGTTTACTGCCTCAGTTAAAGAAAATAACTGATCTATTCAGACATATTTTGTTCACTTAATAGTGTGTTTTATTTGGTGATTGGATTACAGCCCATTTTACTTTTATAATGTGTCATTTCCAGGTGAAACAGAATATTCAGTGAGGAAAAAAAAGTGTCTTTTTTTTGTGACTCGAGTGTCTTTATCAGGAGTTGTAAAAAGTGGATGTTTCGTACTAGATCGAATCTAGTACGAATTCTGTTTTGGACTTGAATGAATTCTAGGACTTGAATACTGGTTTGCAGTCATTTGTGAAGGACTTTTTTGCTATGTTTGTGTGGAGACTGAAGGACAAGATCAACCTAATTTTTTTTTTTTTAAATCTATCGTTATCTGCAGTTATTTTAGTAGTCTTTTGCATGAAACAGAAGTGGTGATTGTGATGTATACCTATCTGTGTGAAATGGCTTCTCAAACGAGAAAAAATGTAGGATGAGACTTGCTGGGATCTCAAGTGATTGACAGGGTGCTGGAGAGGATGGATTATTGCCCAGCCCTCGGCCCTCGCACTGTCACACACGTTATCATAAAAGAATAAAATAATGTTGTAACAGTTTCCCTGTTACTTATGTACCAGAAGTCCTCTAAGAGCCGCCCTGTCATTACTCACCTGAGCATTAGAGGGCACTCTGTTAAGGTAATGCATGGAATTCACCTATTTAAGATAGCAAAGAAGAAGAAATGGCAGGAAGTTAATTCTCTATCTTCTTTGGAGAAGCTTACCTCATGGTGGTTTGTACCTTTGTACCCTGTTTGAGGAACTTTATAGTTCTAAGCTCAATCGTAATTGTTCATGATATTTTGCTTTGGTAACAATATGTGTTTGTAGCACTTGGTTATGGTTTGTTTGTTTGTTTAAATGTTTATCTACAGAGGGTTTGTGCTCTGAGCGTGTATGGATTATTTGGCCGCTTAAACATCCGAAAAGTCTGGAACTAGAAGAACTGGCTTACTTCTACTGCTTAAAAGCAACGCTGGACTTCAAACATCTCTTTTCTGGTTGAACTTTGCTACGGAATCATCTTGGTTTTCAAGTACTGTCATTTTTGCACTTCATGTTCCAACAAAGACTGAGCAAGGTATACGCTGGCAGTGATTACAAGCCAAGGACTATGTTTTAGAATACTAGACTGGTTTTTAGGCTCTGGTCCTAACTGTTGAACTCTCAGTTGTTTGTGTGTCATATGGAATTAGCATATTCTGGGTAATTATATTTAATACACTTGACTCATGAGTACAATTGGTTGGTTTGGTCCCTCATTTCGTGTGACACTTACACAAAAGACAAAGGTAAAGTTGTTACACAAATTGGCGCCCGAACAGGGACATGATTTTAAACAGGCTGATTGTATTTATGAGTCATTAGGTAGAATGTGCTGAAGTGTCACTGAACTTTATGGTTGGGCAAATGTATTGAGTTATTAAACAACATTTTCAGTATCAGTTTATAAAACTGGTCCAGAATGGCTGACGTATGTGATGAGACAGAGGGTGAAAATCCTACAGAACCGGACTATTCCGCAGCACCTTTTACAATCAGGCGGGAACCAATTCAAGATCTTATCCAATCGCTCAGTCATTTGTATTTAGAGAATGAGGTAGATCTGGAAGAGCAGGAAGATAGTTCTCAGTACTTACCTTTGCCACCACCTCCTCAAGAAGAGGATGTAGCTGCTTCCAGTTTTGAGTCAAGGGTGAGTAAGTTAGAACATAGAATTGATGAATTGGAAAAGTCTTTTGGAGTGTTTTCCAAGGAGGTGCAACATGACATGGATAAGCAAAATCATAGGCTGACTGTGATAGAACAGCAGACGCAGAACCTCTTAACTCAGCAACAGGCTCACCATAAAAGGTTACAGCAACTGGAGAGAACTCTGCCCACTGAGCTCAAGTCTGAATGCCAACAGGTAAAAGAAACCTTAGAAAAGAGCATACAACAGGTAGGACAAGCAATGATGGATTGTATGTCACGAAGGGATGTGCAGCTGAAATCTTTAATCCAAACTTCCCACACTGTAACATCTACGCCCCACTTCAGTCCACCTATACCGACTGATAATCTAACCTACCCTATACATTTTAAAACACCGATTAAGTTGGAGTTTCCAAGATTTAGTAGTTTGGAGGGAGAGGACCCTATTTCTTACCTTGAAAAATGTGATGAGTATCTTGCAGTTCAACCTCTGACTGATTCTGAGATATTATCCATGTTGCCTTCTGTTTTAACGCATACAGCCAAGGACTGGTGGATTGCGGAGAAGAAGAGGGTAAAGACTTGGAGTCAATTTAGGAAGGTCTTTTTACAATCGTTTCTGCCTGATGACCATGAGGTCATCACAGACTGTAACCCTCGTATCGCCAGCATACTCAGAGGCACTGTCGCTACGGTTGATGAGTTGGTACGTGTGGGTACCCTAGTGGAAAGGGATATTAGTGCGGAAAGAGCCTACTGGAGACAGAGACAAGCAGAGCATCAAGCGAAGTTGAATGGAGCTAATAAAGCACCAAAAGGGCGACAGTCGCACCATCACATTGCAGTAATGTCGGGAGATATGGAGAAACAACTTGACCCATTGTCCTTGCCCATTTCCATAAATAACTATAGATGTCAAGCAGTTTTGGATACTGGTAGTACTTATTCTTTACTTCAGGAGTCCTACCGGTAACAGACCCTAGCCGAATTCATTATGTCATTCAGAACGATTATTTATTTCGATGTGTGCCTAACAAACAGCAAGGGGAGATTATGCAAGTAGTTATACCATTGACACTGAGAGAGAAGTTCTTGCAATTTGCCCATACCAATCCCTTGAGTGGACATCTGGGGCGGATGAAAACTCTGAGACGTTTACTTAATGTTGTCTATTGGCCAGAGATACGCAAGGATGTGTGGAGTTTTTGTACAACCTGCCAAACCTGTCAGATTTATAAACCAAGAATCTCCAAGCTGTCTGGTCATCTACAGTCAACACCAGTGGTAGAACCTGGCCACATGTTGGGTGTTGATCTCATGGGTCCCTTCCCAAGGAGTTCACAGTCCAATGAATACCTGATGGTGGTGGTAGACTACTGCAGTAAATGGGTGGAATTATTTCCTCTGAGATCTGCCAAGACTCACCTCATTGCTAACATCTTGATAAAGGAGATATTCACTCGATGGGGTACACCCACCTATCTGGTCTCAGACCGTGGACCACAGTTTACAGCACAACTTCTGAATGACACCTGTAAGCGCTGGGGGGTTATTCAGAAGTTAACAACGGCATACCATCCTCAAACTAATATCACTGAAAGAACTAACCGAACTCTAAAGGCTATGATATCCTCCTATGTGAAGGACAACCACAGACAATGGGATAGATGGATATCCGAGTTTCGGTATGCCATAAACACAGCATGGCAGGAAAGTACTGGGCTAACCCCTGCAGAGATTGCATTAGGCCGCAAGTTAAAAGGCCCCTTGGAACGTCTCATTCGAAATCCACCTAATCCTGATAATATGGCATATAGTACTGTTGAGAGGCACAGAAAACTGATTGAACAAGTAAAGGAAAAGACTAGTCAAGCTCAAGAACGACAAGCAAGGTACTATAACAGAAGAAGGAAACTTGAGTCGTTCGAAGAGGGAGACTTAGTCTGGATACGTAATCACCCTCTGTCTCGGGCTTCAGACTCCTATATGGCCAAATTGGCACCTAAATGGCAGGGTCCAGCTAAAGTTTTGAAAAGGTTAAACAATGTTAACTACCAGTTAGTGAGGTTGGATGACTCAAAACAAGTTGAAACTTTTCATGTAGAGAAAATGAAAAAGTTTTATGGAGCGGTTTAATTTTTTTTTTTAAGGGGAGGGATGTGTAACAGTTTCCCTGTTACTTATGTACCAGAAGTCCTCTAAGAGCCGCCCTGTCATTACTCACCTGAGCATTAGAGGGCACTCTGTTAAGGTAATGCATGGAATTCACCTATTTAAGATAGCAAAGAAGAAGAAATGGCAGGAAGTTAATTCTCTATCTTCTTTGGAGAAGCTTACCTCATGGTGGTTTGTACCTTTGTACCCTGTTTGAGGAACTTTATAGTTCTAAGCTCAATCGTAATTGTTCATGATATTTTGCTTTGGTAACAATATGTGTTTGTAGCACTTGGTTATGGTTTGTTTGTTTGTTTAAATGTTTATCTACAGAGGGTTTGTGCTCTGAGCGTGTATGGATTATTTGGCCGCTTAAACATCCGAAAAGTCTGGAACTAGAAGAACTGGCTTACTTCTACTGCTTAAAAGCAACGCTGGACTTCAAACATCTCTTTTCTGGTTGAACTTTGCTACGGAATCATCTTGGTTTTCAAGTACTGTCATTTTTGCACTTCATGTTCCAACAAAGACTGAGCAAGGTATACGCTGGCAGTGATTACAAGCCAAGGACTATGTTTTAGAATACTAGACTGGTTTTTAGGCTCTGGTCCTAACTGTTGAACTCTCAGTTGTTTGTGTGTCATATGGAATTAGCATATTCTGGGTAATTATATTTAATACACTTGACTCATGAGTACAATTGGTTGGTTTGGTCCCTCATTTCGTGTGACACTTACACAAAAGACAAAGGTAAAGTTGTTACAATGTTGTTGCCATGTTTTTGTTTAAAGATTACAAAGACACTTTTTTTTTTAGAGCAAATAATGATGTGTATAATCCTTTACTGTATAATAAACACTGCTATATTCCATTTTAAAAACAGAACTGTCAATTTTGACTTCATGGTGACTTCAGCTATTAGCAAGATTTTAGAAAGGTGACATTAACTACAGCGACAGTCATTTTGGTGATCGGAGTTGTTGCATTTGGATGAAAGACAACCATTTTGATTTTATGTTGACTAAGCAAACAGAGCTGAAAAGGAATCACTTTTAACAGGAAAATATTCAATTTAATTAAATATTCAATTTTAAACTTAAACTTAATTGGTTCAGTTGTTTCCTGATATGCTGATGCAAATTGAGAGGCTAAAAAAATGTTTTCAGATTTGGCAAGAGTTAAAAATCCTACTAGGTAAGCCTTGTTATAGTTAGATTTTCTGGTATAGTGCATGGCATTTAATTCTCCCTGCAGGCTTGTTTTCCAAAGAAAGAATCCTTTTAAGTTTGATTTCTGGCACATTAGCAATAGCTGACATTGTGGTGTTGCACTTACAGCAGTTTGTTACACACTAGTGTCAGTGAATAATGAGAGCTTGTGGAACATTTTGAAGCTTAAAATAACGAATACTCCAGAGGTGTTATTTTCACATTCATCCAACATTTGGTGAGCTTAAGGTGTCATTCTTCATAGAGAGTGCAGAGGGGCAGAGGCATGACAAATAATCCACCCATGTATTAAAGCCACTTTTTTTCTCTAGACATTTTGGTTAAAAGAGGAAAGTGTTGGAAAATTTAACAGGAAGAGGCAGGAGCTCTGAAGTTTGGTCTGATATATGTATATGGTTATGACACATGATTGCTGTGAAGCTGACATTACACAATTCTGCTATTGTTGTTCTGTGGAAATCCCAGACAAGGTCATATCAGTTTCATAACCTGAAATAAATTTATATATCAAGCCGAAAGTGTCCCAAATGGACATTATCATCAGAAAAGAGGGGTGTTGAGAAATATCAAAGAATGATTGAAGTTCTTGGGACATTTCAGCTAAAAGAATGACTATGTAAATAAATATTGAATAACAGTACTATAGAGTGTATCTAAACAGGCACTGAGCTGTTAGCACCACAAGCTCTGATGTCCCACTGGATGATTCAAGGCTTGGTTAGCTATGCCAAAGTGTTTATTCTTCCTCTTTTTTTATTTTTAGCAGCCAGCTAATATTAACAGTTTTGTCAACTCTACTGCGCCTGTGGCAAAAGCGCTTAAGTCTATCTTTTGCAATTTAAGTGACCTGCTTTCTGGCTTCGACTTTTTCCATTACTGGGAGTGACATTTCATTTAGAGCCCATCATTCATCTTTCTTGCGCCTGGGCCTGGGCCATGAGCGTCTGTGCCCTCTCTCTTGCAGCTGAATCTATTTTTACTTTTCTCTTTTTTATTTTTATTTTTTAAGAAAGATACTAACTCCTCTTTGTGCAGTTCTGTAAAACATAAAAATACAAAACTTATCAAAACATTTCAACTAGTTTATTAAAAACATACATATTTTGTCTGTGATCATATGTCAGTTAGAAAATGTTGTAAAATATTGGGAAAAATTAAAATGCAGGGCTCTGGACTGCGACCAAAATGGTCGCATTTGTGACCATTTTTTGAGAATGTGCGAGTTAAAATTTGACGTGGTCGCATTTGTAGCAAGTGTATTGCAAGTGCATGGTCTGCGCTGCTTCATACAGCGCGTGCTGTAGAGCCGTGGCACATTGTAGCAGGAGTCAGATTTCACTGATCACTTGAAGAGAGGCGCTTTCAGCACGAGCGCTTCAGGTTTAGAGCCTGGTTTATACTCACTGCGTCAGCACGAGCGTGAAGGATGTGCGCCGTGGACGCTTGTGGCTAGAAGGGATATGTATCCAACCGGAAACTTACAATGAATTTAAATTTCTACCTATTAGATTGTGTTTTATTAACATCTACACCTACCCCAACCCTAAACCTATCTCTTACAATAATGCAAAAATAGTAATTATTGTTGTACAGTGTGACAAAAATTACGCTGTACTGATGTGCGCATGCCCAGTAGCGCATTTCCGGTCGGATACATATCCCTTCTAGCCTTTGCTGCCGCGGACGGAGCGTAATGGAGAATTTGGTTTTCAAACTAAAGTAAAAGACCACTTCTTAAACCAGAGATGGTGAACATGTTGGTATTCTTGTAGAAAAAAAAACATGTAAGTCTTGTCAGCGACAGCCAGTTTAGTTTTACTTTTCTTTTTGTTTTTGTTTTGAAAAGCTTGTTATCTTTACTTTTTACCTCCCGTTACATTATGGAGGCTTTCCTTATTTTTATTATTATTACTATTATTTATTTGATTCCTCAGTGTTTGCTAAACATTCTGTAATTTATTAGTCGGTATATAATACAACATATGATGTATCCTATGCCATGCCTCGTCTTATTCGTTTGTTAATAAAGGTTATGTAAGCTATAGTTTGTCATTGTAGCCTACTGTTTTATTGTTGTTGTGCTTTTTAATTAAGAATAACAATGAATCCATCTTTTGTTTTAGTCCTAAAAAGTAAAAAGTGTATAGATATATAAGCAAAACAGACAATTATCTTTTCTTGTAAAACGTGACACCAAGATTGCGAATTTGAAAGTGAAAGCGCACAAAAAGAGAAATTCCTGTTCACAAAATTTAAATCACAAATACTGATGAAAAAGAACGGGTTGAATGTTGAACAATTATGAACTATGATAAGTTCATCAGCATGCATTGATTAATCAAATGTTGTAGCAAAAAATAAATAAATAAATAAATAAAAATTGCGACCAAATTATGTGCTCGTGTGACCAACTGAGAAAGACTGACTGTTTTGTAGAGAAAACCTACATAATTTTGTCTACAGAGGACAAGAATGAATTTTTTGGTTCCAGTGCAATAGAACTTGAGGGCAGTCTTGATCAGAGGTAAACTAAAAAGGGCAATTTGATGATGCAGGAAGAGTCACTGTGTTTTGCTTGTGAAAGAACCAGAAAGAGATGGTAGATGTGCCCTTGGGGAGTAAATCAGCGGAAAATGAACAGCACTGGCTGCCTCCCACGCACACTTAGCTCTGTGTTATTGTACTGATTTTTATGCATTTCATTTGTTTAGCTATTTTTACTAATTGATCAGAGGAAGAGTGATCAAAATGACATTAGCTCCTGGGCTTTGGATTGTATGCAAAGAGATTTATATTTTTCTGACAGGTCTGTCTTTTTTTGCCTAAATGCGCATATATTTAGCAAATAGTCTTAGTGTATTTTTAAGCTTAATCTAGGAAAAAATCTTTAAAGGGGTCCTATTATGCTCTTTTACAAAGTCTTGATTTTGTTTTGTGGGTGTACTAGAACATGCTCTCATGCTTGGTGGTTCGAAAATCACATTATTTTTCACATAATTTACATTATTACAATACCTTCCTCCCCAGCCTGACACAAACGGCTCGATTAGTTCCGGGTTTGATGAAGGCCCGCCTTCCGAAAAACGAAATGTGTTGTGATTGGTTAGCTGTCCCAGTGCATTGTGATTGGCGAACAGCTTAGACGGTGTTTCAGTACTGCCCCGCCCCTTGACAAAGCAGCAAGTTAGTCAATATTGCCATATCAATTCAGACCCCGAGAATATTGAACAAGAGGATCGCGCAGAACCTTTGCACGCACGGATATTGCAAGACATATTAAAGTGGTAACGATATTGTTGTTGTTTTTTTGGCTAAATCACATTTTAGATAGGATGTCAACAACAGCTTAAAAATAACTGAATTTACTATGTACAGATAAGTGCAACGGTAATATGTATTATGTTTATTGTTCTTTAATTCTAACTTTAGAATTAATTCAAACTTTACAATTATAACATGAATTGCAGTGAAACTGTTATACAGTTGAATTTATTTATATCATAGTCCCACAGAGTTACACTATTTGTGGCGGCATATATATGCAAATTAATTCTCTGCCAGCGGGAGGCGCTGTTGGAGCAGGAGAGAGCGAGGTTTCCCCGGTAACGCTGTACACAAAGCAGAGCTCCTCTCACAAACGCTGCTTTATCAGACATTACAAGCAAGATGAAAGGAAAATGACATCCAAAATTTTCTGAAGACAGTCGGCTTCCATCAGAAATACAGTGATATAAAAACACCCACACCGGGTTTCGATTTTGAAACATGCATTCGAATTTTAGGAGGCGGGATTTATTTTAATAATATTCTAATGGGCCAATTTGTTATGTCACAAATACAGGAAGACAACACTGTAGTCCAAACGAGCCGTTCGTTGTAGTTCTTGAAAAATTTTTTTTTTTAAAAAATGAATTATCTCCCTTTGGAGTGGACTTTGAGATTTGTAACTTTGTAGATCTTTTTATGCCCAAACATACACACTACACACTGACTAAAATTCAAAAAGTGAAAAAGCATAATAGGACACCTTTAATGTTGCCATGGCTTAAAATTTGTCAATTTTGTTCCAACAGAATTGAATTTATTTTCAAAATGTCCCCTTTTATTAACCTTGTTTTAAATTTTCAGGATTATGTACTTGTTTTCTATAAGAAATGCAGATAGATTGTAGTCCTTTTTGAAGAAAAATAAGAACACACACATACAATACATTAATCCTGTTATAATCTTTGATTATTTTTTAGCATTATTTACTTTGAGCTGAAAAACATGCAATATGTGGTTTTATGGTAAGCTAATTTGAACATTTTATAAGGTTGTGACTGGGACTCCCACACTTCCATTGAGCGTATGCTCCGTTATTGCCTTTATGAAAGTGACCTCATTATTACAGGAAAATTATTTTATTTCCAAAAGCACAATGATCAAGATAGCAGAATGGCCTATATGGATTTTGAAACCAGTGAGGGCGATGTATCTGATTGCATGTTATGCAAGGTGAGAATATGAATGACCCTTTTATTTTAATCAGCGCCAATTATTCCTTATTATAATTTCCATCATAGTTTAATTATGGAAACGTTTCTTTCTGTTATCGGATAGTGAGCTTTTCATATGTGGGATCCTTGACTGGCTGGTGCTTGGATTATATTGGAAGAGATAAACATGCAGAGCATAATTGGGTGTAGCTCCAGTCCAGCATTACAAAATTACCTGTTGTTCTGTCAGAGGACAGCACAAGTGGGTGAGCATTATTTTCAGTTGAATTAAAATCATTGCACACTGAGTCTGAAATTTTCATCCGAAATTTTTGCATGTTAAAAAAATAAATACGACCTCACGTTGTGTCAATCACGTTTAAACACTGCAAAACTTTCGTCCGTCATAAATTCACGTCAGGTTCGATTTTCTGCATTTTCGCATAGGGCTGTGACGGTGGCAGGTGGTGACGCAGTATTTATATATATATATATAATATAATTTTGAAACAAAAAATAAATAAATGGCTCAAACATCTATTAACAAACATACGTGTTTATTTTAGCACTTCCGTCAGTGAACACTGCAACACGCAGCCTGCAAAACACTAGGCTATCAAAGAAATAATACAGTTAAATAAGAAAATAGCCTAAATAAGTAGCCTAAATAATTCGTAACAACTTCAATCACATGCTGGAAAATCTGCGTTGGCCTGATAACAATTAGAACGTAAACACAAATGCTTAAGCCTACCTTGGCTTTCATATAATGTTAGATTTAAAATTCTTTGACAGAAAAACAAACAGTGATATTGTCCGGTTTAAGGGAGGACCTCATTGGTGTTACGATGTTTCCAGCTGCACTGAACACCCGTTCAGATGGTGCTTGTTGCGCAAATGCATTTTAAGCAACCGTGGCCGGGTATCTTGCCTCATTCCACCACCAAGCTAGCGGGACTTCGCTGGCCTCCTCTTGCAAATAGCAACTGGAAACGGCTCTTGAGATATGAAGTGCTCGCCCATTTAACACTTAACACACCGCACCGCAACAGCTAAAGTCTGTCTACACTGGACGTAACAAAGCGACCGTTAAAAATCATTTGAACTTTGTGTCAGCATGTCATAATTAAAACGAGGCATCAGTTTACTGTCAAGGATTTGTCGTGCTGCAACGCAGCCAGTGTAGACAGCATCACTGATTATAATGTATTGTGTTCTATTGACTATTGTGTTTTGTTGTGCTGCGCAACGCCTCTCGCGTCCAGTGTAGACACGGTATAAAGGAAATGCCATGTATGGCATTTGAGGTAATTTGTGAATTTTGTGAATCAACAGTCTAAATAAAATAATTTACAGCTAAATGGTATATGCTGTAAATACCGAATTCTATTGCAACTGTTACTATTATTGCACTTGTATACAAAACATTTTATGCTTGTTATAGAGTGTGTGACGTCACACGCATTACCGCCGGTGGCAATCAACCACCGCGGTGACACGGTTGTCATGGCGACCGTCACAGCCCTATTTTCGCATCCGTAGCAAGCATTTTGATAGGAAAGGATGACTAATACGAAAAACACCGAATAAACGCATACGAAAATTTCGGACTCAGTGTGCAATGGCCAGTGTGCAAACCATTTACTTTCATATTGTGATGAATTTCTTAGTAAAACAGAATGTTCAGCAGGAAATCATTTTATTTATCTGTCAGAATTTGATTGGCTCATGAAAAATAGGCATTTTAGACTGTGATGTTATTGGCAAGTGCATCATTGTCTGTTACATCATCAGAAAGAAAAGTTTCAGAGCTAGAGAACATTATTATATTGCAGAAATTTTACATAGAAAACATTTTTAAAGTCTCTTAAACTTGAGAATTTTGCACAATATGTTTCTATTCACAAGTCTCTTCTATTCTATTCTAGGTATTGATGCAAGAAAGAGTAATAAATTATATCTCAATATTCCAATAGGCAGTCTATTGCTTATGACTTTCAGCATTTTACATGTTGTTTTGATACAGCAGTGTACATTTCTGGCCAAACTGTGACCTAGTACTTGATAGTGAAGTTTACCCTGTGTGATTGTTGTGAAATTATCTCGACACTCTTGAGCCGTCTGCCCTCATGTTCATGCAGGAGGGTTGAGGTGATACCGTTATCATTTTGAAAGTGTGTTTTGCATCACTGACAGTGTTCTGAAGATTTTTTGGAGGGTACCAAAAGCTCCTGCCCTGCCGATTAGGTTTGACAAACAAAATGGCTTATCTAAGATCACCTCCATTTTCTTCAGACACACTAGTTGGAAGAACGTCTTTTTTTCTGATTCTTCACAGTGGAAAAGCTTCCCTAAGGGGAAACATTTCTAACCAGCTCTGCTTTAACAAAGAACATTAACATGCAGAAATGCTGAAATAGAAGTGCTTTGTGCTTTTAAAGTTTGTTAAAATTTTGTAGAGCAGGTTGTGTTTTTGTGCTATTTTTAAATATAAATAAAAAGAATATATAGTAAATGCACATTGTTTTATTGGCATTTTTACAAGACATTTTTATATTTTATTTATTTACATGAATTTTAGAATTTGAAGCTTTTTGATTACTTTTTTAATCATCTATCCATTCATCTACGAAAGCATACTAAATTCCATATAGCCCAATAGAGACCAAAAGCACTGTCTTTGACTTAGAAGGGGCTTTTTCTCTTCTGTCTGTATGGTATACAATCACCTATATGCTTTTATGGTGCTATTATTGTACATTTGATGTAAAGTAAATACTCTATTTTGTTATTACAGTTTTTTTTTTTCATTCTGTATGTATTTAGATGGAGTGGATGTCGTAGCCATCATTCCAGTTCCTGGCTGCTTTCAGTACAGATTAGTCTGTGACACTCTGCCTTTGTTGTATTTTACTTATACCACAGGAATCAGATTGTCAGATGTGGTCCATACTGGTGTCATCTCTTTTGACTGTCCAGAGACATGCATTGGTTTTTTTGGGGGTGAGAATTGTTGTTTAGATGGCCTTATTTTGGGGGTAATTTTATGTTCCCACTGAGACTGAAGCAGAACATAATGCACCCTTCACCATCAAATTATGTGTAGTTAATTACAGAAATTGTGCTTTACAGTTCATTTCAAGTCTCTCTTCATTGCATTTGATTTTTATTGTTTATTTATTTAGTTTTACTTTTCTTGGAAGAATTGTCTGTTTTTGTAAACTACTTGCTCAGTCTATGTATATGCAAAAACTGAAGGATTTTTTAAATTTAATTTTAGTTCAGAGTTGACAAATAAATGCTACTAACAAATTTATTTCAGAATACACAATAAACTGATATGCATAAAACACAAGGATTACATTTTATGTTTAAAAGCACAGCTCACCCAGTCAAAAGAGGGTGCAGGGAGACACGGTGACAATTTGATTGGTTTGATTGTGATTGGTTGGCACGTTGTGCTGCACTCCCTGTCGGCCCGTCTGATTGGTTGAGAGCTCTCCGTGGTGCTGAACTCAAGAACAATAGTGCTGTAGTAGAGTGTCTGGTGCCCCCAAGGACAGATTATCAGGCCCTCTTCACTGTTCCTCATAATTTGTCCTGAAAGGATGGGGCTTCCACCGATGGCACGGCCTGAATCTCTTGCGATTTCATGGAGAGATGATTTTGATGATTTCAGTGAATTGGTTTGGGTTAATCCTCTTTTTTTTGACCCCCTACCACATGCCCACTGACACAAAACTGTGCTCTGAGTCAGTTCATTTTGTTGATGCTTTGTCTGCATGAGTTCAAAATTCATTATCTGTAAATCTTTGTGAAAGAATAGTTTTAATGTTAATACTGTATATAGTTCCCTAAAAAAAGGAGATATTTTTGGTTTTACATAGCCATCTAATAATTTCTAACAGAAACCAATGTTTCCATAATCTGTTAGTAACTGATATATACACACAAGGTGTTATCGGTTTTTCGGTTTCTGTTTGCTCTGCACATAAATCCTGACAGCTGTACATTCTGCCTCAAGCTGTTTATATAAAGCAAGTCAATTCAAGCACATGTACTGACAGAAAATTAACCCAATTATGCCCCTTAATCAGTACCCTGCTCCCATCCAGACGAGAGTAATTGAAGGCCGTGTTCAGCACTTTGAAATTGAGGGCGGAAGAGGCCCCTGTCATTTTTGGGGGTCTAAGACGTCATATAAAGGTTTAGCCAATTACTGTAATCAGCCCCAGACAGCACAGTGTGCTCCAGTCATGGACGAAATGAGAAAGGAAACAGACTGCATCTTTTTCTCTTTCTGTTTGATCTGTCCTCCGATCCTGAGATTACTGAATGTTGCATCCATTTAAAACATTAAAACATTAAAACATTAAAAATGTTGTTATATTAAATAATTTGAAGTAAAAAACTTGTTTCAAAAGTGTGTATATTCTACGTTATAATATACAGTACTATGTTATACATGTAGTTGTTATGTTTCACATTATAGTTGTAAGTTGTAAATATAGTTGTAAATAAATAGTGTGAATCATTCATTATTTTAGATATTTAATCAAGGATTTTGAAACATGAATATTTATACTTCAGATTATTTAATAGAATGCAGTATACCAGTGTATATGTGTGTGCGTGTATATTTACAATAATATGTAAAATATTTACAATAATATCTCGTTTGTTTTTAATGTTTAATGGTTTTTATTATTTTATAACAACTAATAACTAATAATAACTATTATTATTGTTATTATTATTATTATTATTATTATTAATAGTAGTAGTAGTAGTAGTAGTAGTATTATATAGTAATAAACTTTGTTCAAACAACTTTATATCCACAACAAGCTATAATAATTTAATCTTTCATGTAGTTATCAATAAAACAAAGTAAACTCATTTGGTCAGAACATTCAACCAAATGTGGTACTAGTAATGTGAATGAACGTGTGTGTGTGTGCGCGTGTGCGTGTTTTTATGACATATGAGGACACAAATTTGTATAATGACGTGGGTATGACATAGGTATTACAAGGAGAAGGTGACTTGTGAGGACATTTCCCCATGTCCCCATATTTCAAAAGGCTTATAAATCATACAGAGTAAGTTTTTTTGAGAAAGTAAAAATGCACAAAGTTTCCTCTAAGGGGTAGGGTTAGGTGTAGGGTTTGGTGCAGGGCGATAGAAAATATGGTTTGTACAGTATAAAAACCATTACGCCTATGGAATGTCCCCACAATTCAAAAAAACAAACGTGTGTGTGTGTGTGCATGTGTGTTTGTGAGTCGGGACAATTTTTTTGTATGTGCTACATTAGATGTTGATCTTAATGAGAATGGAAACATATCTGGTGGTGTTTTTGTATAGTTATGGTTCACAGCCTCTGTCTTTGCCCTTAATGCATTCAGTGTTATTTTCATTCCTTTTTTTCTGGCACTATAGCACACAGAACACACACGTTAGAGCATTAGAGATTAACATATTAAAGGGAGATTTCAAAAACACATTACACTAAACGTCTTGTGTTCTTTCTGCCGTTGACTGCATTCTCTAGGAGATTGTCTTTGAAGCGAGGAACAGGAAGGAGGAGAAGAGAGAGTGATGCCTTGTGGGGCTAATGAGTGGAATCATAGCCGTTTGTGTAGCGAGTTTTGTTGATTAGCTAATATTTGATTTCTTTGCCGCTTGTGCCTTGCAGGATTTTAGCTCATTGAGTTTGTTCAGGGAAAACAGCAATGACTTTTGGAAGCTCAGATTACAGTACCTTGAAAATGAAAATTAACCTGAAGCTTTTTTGAAAGTGAAGCTGTTTTGCAAAAAGCCTATTATCATTCCAATTCCTCAAGCCCTTGAGAGTTACATTTTAGGTTTATGCTCAACAAAAACAGCACCACAGTTGATATCAGCTCTGGATTGATTGACAAATACTGTCTCGCCACTGTCTCGTACAGAAAAACAGGACAATACATCTGACTCTTGAAGGACATCATTGAAATTAAAAAAAAAAAAAATCTTACAATGCATTTTACACATTTTATGTATTGTATAAGCCATTTTCTTTGTTTTTTGCTTTCATTTAGATTATTCTTCACAAAGCTTGAAATCACCAAGTAACAAAATATAGATTTTCCAATTTTGTTTTGTTTTGCAAAGAAAACACCTTGTTGAATGCAGTGACTGTGTTAGCAGTGTGAGATAAGGCTATGAGAATGCTAAGCTGGGAATGGTCTGGAGAGAAAGAGAGAGAGAATAGGAGAGAGAAACACTCCTCTCCTTTTGTTTCACTCTGTTTCTGACAGTCACTTTGCCGCTGAAGCTGTCCCTTTGTGTCTGCGACAGCTGAACAGACTCAGATAAACAAAAGGGCTGCGTCTGCACTTCACTGCAACTTTGACTGCGGCTCCGCTGGGAGATTCCAATCCTCCTCCTCTGATTTTCTTTCCTGTTTTGAGGCTTCTGATGAACTGTGCAGCCTCAAGATTTGCTTCATCTAAATATTAAAAAATTTGGACATTGTGACCCTTTGATAATGGAGATTGAGTGTGAAATCGCAAGACCATTGAGTGTAGAATAAACCCAATCATGTGATTGTCTTTGACCTGATAGTCTGATGTTCAGCTGTTTTCATTTGTAATATAATGCTACATATGATGATATTTTTAGACCAGTGATAAAATGTTTATTTTTGTAAAAGATTGTTCACCTAAAATTAAAATTTATTTCATAGTTTACTCACCCCCACCTTATACGTTAGCATATTTTAATTTGGCACATTACACTACATGACCATTGCAAGTACATTTTTGAAGAAGGTTATGAAGAAATTAATACTTTATTTCAGCAAGGATGCAATAAATTGATCAAAAGTGACAGTAAAGACTACAAAAAAAAATAAATAAAAAAAACATTGTTACAAAAAATATTTAAAGAAAATTCTGTTCTTTTGAACTTTCTATTCATCAAAGAATCCAATATATCACGGTTTCCACAAAAGTATTAAGCAGCATAACTGTTTTCAACTCTGATAATAATAAGAAATGTTTCTTGAGCACAAAATCAGCATAATATATTTTTTGAAGGATCATGTGACCCTGAAGACTGGAATAACGGCTGCTGAAAATTCAGCTATGCATCACAGGAATACATTACATTTTAAAATGTATTACGATAGAAAACAGTTATTTTAAATTGTAGTAATATTTTACTGTATTACTGTTTTTGCTGTATTTTAATCAAATAAATGCAGCCTTGGTGAGAAAAAAAAAAAAAAAACATTAAAAATAATCTTAGTGACCCCAAACTTTTGAATTAAATATTTACACAATATGCACAAATGTAATATAAGAGCATTAGTGGCAGTCAGTTTTGGTGTTTTGTCATATAGCTTAAAGAAAGGTGAGGAACAGAAATGTAGCGGATTTTTAATGCTTTTTTTTTTTTTTTTTTGTCCTTGGATAGCCTCCTTAGTAACTATATGCTTTTGTTCTATGGAAAAGAGCTGCCAGAACATTCTTCAGGTTTGGATTGACATGAGAGTGAGTAAATAATGACCAAATTTTTATTTTTGGGTGAAATATTCATTGAAATAGTAAGTATACATGTATAAATGTACAAATGTGCTCATCAGCTAAATTAAAGTTAATGTACCCACTAAGAAAAATATAAAGGCAATATACAGTATACAATATACAGTATAAAGGCAATAAACAGACCGAGAGCAAAGTGAACTTTGCAAAACTGTCTGTAAATGTACATCAGTGTAAATGCGTTGACCCCAGTGCTAAGCAAGCAATGTTTTCTGCTATCTGATGAATAACTCATACAGTCTGTGACTGGAAAAGGTCAGCACGAAAGCCCTACACGCTCTCCACCGTTACTCCGAGCAGATAAACAATCCTTTCATCTCATCCCACCGTAGCTGTTACAGGCCGGCCTGCTGTCATCCAGAGCACTGAGCAAACATGGCTGCCATTCCTGTCTCTCTGCACTCTTCCTGCTCTAAAGTGAGAGTTATGTAAATCAGACTTCAGAAGTAATTAAGTCGCATATCACCTTTGACCAGACCTGCAGAATCCAGTCTGGTCTAGTTCTGACTGCTGCCTGCCACATAAAAATGGATGTTACAAATATAGATTGTTGTCATGCAGTTGGGAACTTTTTTATTTTATGACCTAAATGATGATAATTAATTACTCTCTCATTATAGGGCAAAAGAATGCATTAGACTGTAAGCCATTTGGATGAAACCCATTTGAGTCTGTACACATTTGTGCAATTATGTCATGTATTTCCATATTGGTTCCTTCACCCTTTCAGGCTCAAAGTAGATCCTAATGACGCAGCAGACAATAGCTGAAATTAAATGAACAGCAGAGAAAACAAACAAGCCCCTACAGACATTTACCTAGACCACTTTAGTCAGGGTAAATTCAATTGGATGAGAACATTGTGATATTGTAGCATGGTAATTTTTTTGGAAACACTTTAGTATAGGGACCAATTCTCACTATTAACTAGTTGCTTATTAGCATGCCTATTATTAGCATATTGACTGTTTATTAGTACTTATAAAGCACATATTCTGCATGATCATATTCTACATCCCTAATCCTACCCAATATCTAAACTTAACAACTACCTTACTAACTATTAATAAGCAGCAAATTAGGAGTTTATTCAGGCAAATGTCGTAGCTAATAGTTTGTTAATAGCCAGAATTGGACCTTACAATAAAGTGTGACCATTTTTTGGTACTGCTGTGCTTTTTTTTAAAAAATTTTTATATATTTTTTTTTTTTACTACCGAATTACCATGCAGCGATAATTTTGCCAGAAAATCTGCATTATGAAAATGTAAAGTTGATCGAATAACTATACTGTATGACATAATTTAGAAGTTTGGGGTCTGTTTTAAAAGAAATCTCTAATGCTTACCAAGGCTGCATTTATTTGATCAACAAATACAGTAACATAGTAAGAACAGTAATATTGTGAAAAATTTTTGCAGTTTAAAATAATTTTCTATTTTAATATATTTTAAAATGTAATTTTTTCCTTTGGCAAAGTTGAATTTTCAGCATCATTACTCCAATCTTCAGTGTCACATGATCCTTCTATGCTGATTTTGGTGCTTAAGAAGCATTTCTTATTATCAGTGATGAAAACAGTTGTGCTGCTTAATGTTTATGGAAACCTTGATACTTTTTTCAGGATAATTAGATAAATAGAAAGAACAACATTTATTTGAAATAGAAATCCATTTTATTTGTCACTATTTATACATTATTGCATCCTTACTGAATAAAACTAATAATTTTTGAAAAACAACATCATTTGAACTGGGTGTATAGTGGTCTCTATTTTCCTTTGTCAGTCTTGCTTTTGTTTAGAATTTAAGGCATTTACTCCGAGACATCCCTACAAACTTACAAGCTCTTCTTTTGTTCCCCCTTTTTTTGATAATATAAACTGAGGTATAAACAAACCTCTAAACAGCCTGTAGTGGCCTGGACTTTATGGAATAAAAAAAAAAAAGTTTTCCATTCAGGTGCACTGAGCAGTAGAGGAAGGGGGATGGCCAGAAACGACACTGTCAATCTTCTCTTTGAAAAACTACATGCGCAAAAGCAGACAATCAAGTCGACGTGTGGAGCTTCACACATGAGTGGCTTCCTCTTACCCAGCCTGCCCATCTCCACACAGAGCCAATCCAGAACGGCCCACACGCCAACCCACACGCACCGCTTGCTATACCTCACCCAGCTCTCTGGGTTTATCCATCAGCTTTAACATGGCCGTAAGGGATCTGGTGTTAGTAGCCGTCCTTTGTTTGGTGGCCGTTGGCCCAGACTGAAGGAAAAGAATGATTTAGACTCAGGTCATGGAATAATATCATTCGGTTTATGCCTGCATTCTCCCATCATTCTTCTTCAGTGAGCAGCAGTTTCAAACTCTACCCCCACACAAGCCCTGCATCTTTTTTGTCCATATAAGATCAGGTTTAGAAAGCATTATTCATAGTACATAGTGCATACTATTTAGGTAAATTATATGTGCCATATTATATGTTCCATATATATAAATATTATATATTTATTTACTTATTTATTTATTTATTTATTTATTTTACATATTAAAATAGGAGAATGGTTTATAAACCGGCTATATACAAAGGACATAAATAAACCCAGGCTGTGATTAGAACCAGGACATTACAAACAAACAAAAAATTAAAAGCTATTATTTATTAATTATGTAACTTGTAAATAATTAATTAATTATTAATATAATAATAATAATAATAATAATAATAATAATAATAATAATAATAATAATAGTAATAATAATTATTTTATATATATATATATATATTTATTTTTTATTATTGTTAGTTATTTATTTATTTATTTATTTATTTTAATTTTTTTTTTGTAAAAAAGGGACATGCATATACCGGCTATATAAACCATTAAATGGACATGTTAAAAATAAAAACAGAACAATGACTGATGCATTACACATGATGTCATGTCAATTTTTTTTAATTTTATTTATTTACTTTTAATTTTTTTTAAGGGACGTATACAAAAAAAAAAAAAAGCACTGGAACATTATGCATGACAAAAGAACATTTGTTTGTGTAACGTTTATTTGTTACTTTATTTTTAATCTTTTTTTATTTTTTATTTTTTTATTTATTGTTATTTTCACTATTCTTTTACAGCTTTAGGAGCCTTAATCACGACAAGGGATGCTTCAGAGGGAATTTGGGACAAATTTAGAGAATGCAGTCTGAGGAATTTCAGGCAGTCGGCTACTGCAGTGAGATTGAGAGTGAGCGAGCGGGAGAGAGAGACAGTGGGGAGGGGACTCATTCTGAAAGGAGGTGATTATGGGACGCCTGGGGACTCCTTCTGTCTGGTACCCATGAGAGAACGGGTTAAGAACACTTAGCCCAGGGGGGGTTTGGGATGTAGGGGGGGGCTGTATAGATTGGGTATGGGGGGGAGGGGAGTGGGTATATGAGAAATAGGCCTTCCTCTCCCCTCTCTTGAGTCAGGTCCCTTATGGATAATATGGACTTCTGAGAGTCTTTGCAGGGTCATTGTGTTTGACACTGGTTTGCCGAGGGCCTTGCGTACTGCTGCTGGCCTGATGCCAGTTCCTGTGAGGAAGACCCCAGCAGTGGATCTGTCAGACGCATCTGTCTTTCTGTCTCTTACAGTTTATTGAACATGTTCACAGCCCTATCTACAATCTGCATTTAATCTGCAAATTCATTTAGAGTGTCATTAAAGCAAAGAGAAACAGGTTCCATGTAGCTTCTTGAAGAACAATAATTCTTAGGCATGATTTGAAGATAAGTCTATAAATAATTTGACTTAAATATAATTAATAATACTTGCTAAAACTGAAAGCTAAAAAAAAAAAATCTGCCATGGCAAAATGATATCAACTGTGTGTGTCTATGTATGCATGTAAAACAATAAACATTTCTAATATTATTTCTAATTTAATGGATAGTAGTTTATTTTTTCCCCCCTGACTTCTAATACAGGTAATAGTAGCAAAACGGAGTTAAAGCACTCAACATTTTATGTTTTTTTTATGCTAGGCTAATATCAAGATTGATGTTGACAAGCATATAAATTGCCCATCATTGTCATTACAATTAATGTTCCTCAAATGAGGAAACACATTTCCCAGTGCCACAGGGCATAACAGTGGCCCACTCCCTGGGGAGTGAGATCTAGGCTGTTCATACAGACTGATGAATTAAAGCAGCAGATTCCACTTCCTGAGGTCTTCTGAAGAGCCTGTGTGTGAATGATAACTTACAATGCTGGTGAGCAGTATGTTTCTGTATATTTATATCCATACTGTACTTTAGATAAAATTCATGGGTATTTTGTCTTTTTTGTTCCAGGAGTGCATTAGACTCTAAACTTTGTTACTTCACTGTTTTTGTGTCTCACTGCTTTCTGTTTGCAACATGTGCAAGCGTGCTGAAGCATAATGTACTATAGAGTTTAATGTAGGCAGAACAAATAGAGGCAAAAGGATGTTTACTCTTCTGAAGCCTTGATATGTATTCTCCTGTTCTGGAGAAAATTCAGCCAAGCCCTCTGTTGCTTTAAAGGACGGCAGCTCTTTGTTTTTGCAGCTGGTTACAAGTGGACGACCAATCACAGCATAGTGTCCTGCACATAGAAGCAGCAGGTTTTGTGTTTTTGTTTGATGCATTAAGTGACTGTAGATCTGTTTGCTGACCGGAGTGGTTTATTTGAGATATTCCAGTACTGTATAGCTTGCATTCGACAAACAGAAGTGTAGAGTCAGTTTTATCTGAAATGACCTTTCCTCAGCCCTGTTAGTTGTTCTTACGCAACAATTTTTTGCCTATCCAGTCTCATTCACTTACCTAAACAAAGACAACACATTGTCTTTAATATGTGTAATTTATCACAAACACTCTGAATCCTTCTGTAAATTAGGTTAACATTTTGATTAATCTCAGCTTGTGCTATCTGTCATGCCAAAGCGTCAATTATTTCCTCTAACTGGTGGAACATGGTACAGCCTTTATGAGGAATTATGGAAAGCCGAGGAGACAGCTGTCTTTAACACTTACGAATCTTGCGCACACATACATGGCCTTTAAGACTTTATAATCACTAATCATTCATTACCAATAATGTCAAACTTGATTCAATAGAATCTTCATACTGTTTTACGACCTTTCATTGATTCCCAAGCAGGAAAGATGTGATGTACGATATGCGGTTTTAAGATTCAGCCGTTCCTTTTTCACACGCAGATGAATGGATGTACGGATGAATGGAGAGATATCATGGGAATAGATGCCCTTGGTGATCAATATCCTTTATCAGTGTCACCTGCTCTTTCTCTTTGGAAGTGAACGGGCTATTACTTTCTGTTTAATGGTGTTTCTTGGCTCGTGAGTTTATTGACAGGTACGAGTCATGGATATATCCCTGTGGAGGGTAAAGGTCATTCTGTTTGTTTTTTCGAGCAGGGCTAATGTGTTTTTGTAGTGTCTGCTTGTAGGAGAAAAAGTGTGTCCTGTTTGTCCTTTTGTGTCTGTAGTTATAAATTTAGTACATAGGAAACATACTTTACGCAAGTACTGTGATGCAAATTCTTGGCTAAGCATGTGCTCCTGCAGTATATACTTAACGTGCTTTCTTTCTTTACTGTGATGGTAACCTCCATACTTTAGCAGTTGATGGCTACGTTCAGATAACTATGCACATGTTGATAGTTAACACTACAGTGTGTGTATATATATATATATATGTATGTATGTATGTATGTATACAGGCACATCTCAATAAATTAGAATGTCGTGGAAAAGTTCATTTATTTCAGTAATTCAACTCAAATTGTGAAATTCGTGTATTAAATAAATTCAGTGCACACAGAGTGAAGTAGTTTAAGTCTTTGGTTCTTTTAATTGTGATGATTTTGGCTCACATTTAACAAAAACCCACCAATTCACTATCTTAACAAATTAGAATACTTCATAAGACCAATAAAAAAAACATTTTTAGTGAATTGTTGGCCTTCTGGAAAGTATGTTCATTTACTGTATATGTACTCAATACTTGGTAGGGGCTCGTTTTGCTTTAATTACTGCCTCAATTCGGCGTGGCATGGAGGTGATCAGTTTGTGGCACTGCTGAGGTGGTATGGAAGCCCAGGTTTCTTTGACAGTGGCCTTCAGCTCATCTGCATTTTTTGGTCTCTTGTTTATCATTTTCCTTTTGACAATACCCCATAGATTCTCTATGGGTTCAGGTCTGGTGAGTTTGCTGGTGAGTCAAGCACACCAACACCATGATCATTTAACCAACTTTTGTTGCTTTTGAGAGTGTGGGCGGGTGCCAAATCCTGCTGGAAAATGAAATCAGCATCTTTAAAAAGCTGGTCAGCAGAAGGAAGCATGAAGTGCTCCAAAATTTCTTGATAAACGGGTACAGTGACTTTGGTTTTCAAAAAACACAATGGACCTACACCAGCAGATGACATTGCACCCCAAATCATCACAGACTTGGAAACTTAACACTGGACTTCAAGCAACTTGGGCTATGAGCTTCTCCACCCTTCCTCCAGACTCTAGGACCTTGGTTTCCAAATGAAATACAAAACTTGCTCTCATCTGAAAAGAGGACTTTGGACCACTGGGCAACAGTCCAGTTCTTCTTCTCCTTAGCCCAGGTAAGACGCCTCTGACGTTGTCTGTGGTTCAGGAGTGGCTTAACAAGAGGAATACGACAACTGTAGCCAAATTCCTTGACACGTCTGTGTGTGGTGGCTCTTGATGCCTTGACCCCAGCCTCAGTCCATTCCTTGTGAAGTTCACCCAAATTCTTGAATCGATTTTGCTTGACAATCCTCATAAGGCTGCGGTTCTCTCGGTTGGATGTGCATCTTTTTCTTCCACACTTTTTCCTTCCACTCAACTTTCTGTTAACATGCTTGGATACAGCACTCTGTGAACAGCCAGCTTCTTTGGCATTGAATGTTTGTGGCTTACCCTCCTTGTGAAGGGTGTCAATGATTGTCTTCTGGACAACTGTCAGATCAGCAGTCTTCCCCATGATTGTGTAGCCTAGTGAACCAAACTGAGAGACCATTTTGAAGGCTCAGGAAACCTTTGCAGGTGTTTTGAGTTGATTAGCTGATTGGCATGTTCTAATTTGTTGAGATAGTGAATTGGTGGGTTTTTGTTAAATGTGAGCCAAAATCATCACAATTAAAAGAACCAAAGACTTAAACTACTTCAGTCTGTGTGCATTGAATTTATTTAATACACGAGTTTCACAATTTGAGTTGAATTACTGAAATGAACTTTTCCACGACATTCTAATTTTATAATGTTAGGGATGCACGATATTGGATTTTTGCCGATATTTTTAAAACTCATGGCTGATAGTCGATCTTGATATCAATATATATTTCCTTTTGTTTGGAACACCAAATTTCTCCAGTGCGAAAGAGATTATAAACAAATAATTTTTCTAGTTTTCATTAATTTTGAGCAAAAACTTACTTTTTAAAACTAAATAAACAATAATAAAGTTCTTTTTATAATGAGAGTACATTGAAAGCTTTGAAAATAACTGATAAAATGAATAACTGCAATTTTTCAGATAGATGGAGTTGTAATCTTCACATTTTATTTGTAGATTTAACATTTGTAGAAGGTGTAGAACAAAAGAGCTGTAAAAATTCTAAAAATCTTTTAGAGCTCCTGGTTTTTAAGTTTTCATGATCCATTTTAAAAATCTGTGTATGTAAAATTATTGAATTTACAAGTACAAACAAACATGATTTGACATCAATTACTGCTTTATTAATTCAGAAACACAAGTATCTTAAGAGTATTTTTACTTTTCATTTTATATATATATATATATATATATATATATATATATATATATATATATATATACACACACACACACACACACACACACACACACACACACACACACATATACACACATATATATATATAATTTAGAAAAATATATATTAATAATATTAACGTACTTGCATTCATGTGCATTTATTAGTTCACTTATGGCCAATTTTGTGTGCTTTCAAGGTCTACTTCTCAGTTTATGAAAACTGATTTTACAAAACTGTGATATGATATAATTAAACCCCTCAAATCTCAACAGTAATCTCTCATTATCTAAAAAATGCACTACAAATGATTTGTGCTATTATTCTCGCCTGTGCTCTACACTGTTTGTACTGGTTTTGTATTTGTGCTCTGTAATATTTGTGGATACTATATTATTATTATTTTTATGACCTAAGCTAAAATGGCAATATATTTTCTGTTTTCGCAGATTCCTTGTATTGTTTTTTTTATTTTTTTTATTTTTTTTTTATTTATTTATTTTTTGGCCTTTTCTTTTTTGAAACATAGCTTAGAACTTAATATGTGCTCCTTTCCAAGTGCATCTATTTACATGATGTATGCACTTTATTGTTGTTTACTGTGATAATACAGAATTTGCATTAGGAATATAAATGCAAATGCACATGGAAATCAGGTGGCTTTATTTGACCTCACTAAGTGCACTCAGTTGTTAACAATAATGTGTACAGTTATGATGGCCCGCTATTGCATATCGCAGTGGAATTATGCATTTGTGTAGTGCAATATATCGTTCCTCTATCTGCCAATATAACCTTCCATTGCATGTTATAAAACAGTAATTCTGCTAACAAGCTATCTCTCTCACTCTCTCTCTCTCTCTCTCTGGGTGTAACATTTGAAACGTGAGATGTAAATGAAGGGGGTTGGAAAATAAATATTGAATTTGGGCTCTGGCACTAAATGCCTGTCTTATCTGGTTCAAGTGGAAAATGATGGGCCAAGCCCCACTGCCCTCCACCGGCATGTCTCCACGGCAACACCGAGGCAGCTGAAAAATGGCACCCAGACATAGATGCCCCTTCATTAAATATCAACACAGCAGCTGACAGCAGAGATAATGGCCAATAACACAGTATTATGTTGAAAGAAAATGAAATACTCGTGGGACTGGCTGTCATGCCTTGGGTAAGAATACATACTGACCCAAAGAACAGGTGTACTGTATATGAATAACGCTGCCTTTCTGCATAACTCACAAGCCACTGCTCACAAATAGAGAGTTAGTGCACGATTTATGGCTGTATGCTTTACGAAAACAGTGCTATATCAAGAATATTTTTGGATCAGGCTGGAAGTGCCCATTTTTCCTGTAATCTTGGTTTTGATTATATAGGATTTTTGTGTTATTTGAAAGAACGACAGCCGTCATGAGCTGTTCATTGTAGTGAAAATGGCAGCCAGCATTTTCCTGCTTTTCAGTGTGATCTGTTGTTTCTCCTTTGTGACGTTAAATTCACTGACATCCAGGCTTTTCATTGGGTGCGGAGAGGAGACTAACAAACGAGTTCTCTTGTGTGTGCAGACATTTCTGATGATTATCTGTCTTCTATTCCATTGGAGGAATCTCTCCTCTTCTCTTTGGCTCGTCGGCTCTCATTTCGAGGTGTATTTTAGCTTCCCTCACCCCTGTCTTACTCCTGAGATGACAGTATCTTTCTTCTTTGATACTGTGCTTGTTCTAGTTTTTCTGTTCTTTTCTTTTGCTTTTTTCAGTATTACATCAACCACTCCGTGCCATTACACCAAATTACAGCGGCAGAAACGGAGCCTTTCAGAGGGAAATGTCACTATAGCTCTGGATTATAGATACAGTGAAAAATGTGACATTTTCAGGGAATGTAGATCCTAGAGAAGAACTCATGTGAAAGAATCTACATTTCCTCCAGTGCATACTGGATCCTTGTGCTTAATAAATATGTGTGAAGCATCATTAGTGGCATCATTACTCCTAAAGCCAACATCATCTCCAATGGTGCAAAAACACGCAGCTTCAGTGCTGCATATTCAGTTTTTTTTTCTATAGAACATTTTTGAAATCCATAACAATCATGTCAAGTTCTGTCGATGAAAATTATAAACTTTTATTCAGCAAGGAGCAGTATAATACATTGAATGTTACAAAATATTTCTATTTCATATAAATGAAGAATCCTGAACATTGATAATAAAAAAAAAAAAAAAAAAAATTCTTGTGCACCAAATCAGCATATTAGAATGATTTCTGAAGGATCATGTGACACTGAAGACTGCAATAATGATGCTAAAAACTCAGCTTTGCCATTGGATGAATACATTACATTTTGAAAAATGTATTTAAAATAAGAAACAATTGTTCTTTTATTAGTGAATTCCAAGTCTGTTCAATTCAATCCAAGTCAATTCTAGATTGCAGATGTAACTTTATTTGTAGAATCCATGAACCCTTAATGGCTGCACATCACCTGCGGTTGATCAATGAATAGCTTTACTGCTTTTGGACTGCTAGTGCTTCAATAGATTTGTTTTCTTCTTCTTCTTTATATGGACCCTCGATCCTAGAGCGTCATACCTGTAATTGAAAATACGAGAAAAAAATTAATGAAATACATTTAATGCCAGAGATCAAAAAGAGCTGGCAAATTTAAATTAGCTGGGTATGAAATTGCTTTCCCTGGATTGTGAAAGCAAACGCTTAAACAGTATCCCGAAGCTTTTCAAAAGCGGAATAACAATTTCAATGGAATGGGGCGCAGCAATGCTTGTCATTTGAAGAGCTGATCTGCATGTAGTTTCACTTTTGCTGCTCTAAAACGAGGTAGGAGAGGAGATAATACTCTCATCGCTGACAGATAGGCTGATAGAACATGGCCTTTAACAGGGACTAGATTGTATACCGTTATCTTTTCATTTCTCATCTCTCATTCTCAGGAAGAAAGGCTTTGCTGGCACGGAGAAGTTGGTTTAATTTATCACTAGTGTTTGAAAAGATCTCATCCCACCAGGAAAGTTGCTTAAAGGAATAGTTCACTAACCTTTAGGCCATCCAAAACACAGATGTTTATTTTGTAATCTGAACAGATTTGGAGAAATTTAGCATTAGATCACTTGCTCAACAATGGATCCTCTGCAGTGAATGGGTGCTGTCAAAATGAGAGTCCAAACAGTTGATAAAAACATCACAGTCTACCACAAGTATTCCACACAACCCTATTCCATTTAATGAATATCTTGTGAAGCGAAAAGCTGCGTTTTTGTAATTAATGTTTTAGTCCTCTATCATAAATACCACTTGCTCCAGGGAAAATGTGGTCTCTTCTGAATCAGGGGAGAAATATGCACAGATCAAGCACTGTTTGCAAGCAAAAACTGTCCAAACAGTTCTAAATAAATGCACCCATTCACTGCAGTGATATAATGCTAAATTTTCTATAAATCTGCTCCGATGCAAAAACAAACTCATCTACATCTTAAATAGCTTGAGGGTGAGTAAATTTTCAGCAAAGTTTCATTTTTGGGTGAACTATTCCTTTTAAACACACAAACCAGGACAGCATTTTAAAAGTTTGCTTTTATGACAAGAAATTTGATGTTGATTGTGTGTTTTAATGCATTTTGTATTTAAACTGGCTAAAGTGTTAATGTTTTATAAAGATTTCAGTGTAAGCTCAGTGTGTTTCAGAACTTAAGATTGTATGTTTGCTTGCTCTGAGAAAGACCAACAGATGGTCCGATCTGGAATTCCTGTCTTGTTGCACCTGGTCCTAGTCCAGAACTCCCTGCTGATTTCACTCCTACTCCTGTCCTAGCTAGGCACGTCACACACCCACAGTCAGGCACGATCACACACACTTGCTCCATATACCACAATCAAAACATTACGTCATTCTTACACCAGGTTTGATACGACCATTTGTACATCTGCTCCGATCTTTACAATCACTGGCAAGCTTTTGTGACCTTGTGAGAAATCCTGTTTTATATCTACTTTAACAAAACATATACATCTGTGGTTGAAGGTTCAAGGGAAGCAGACTGGATAAAACAGAATCGGATGTTCACAATTTGGATCTTGTGAAGTTTGATTGTGTTTGGACATCCCGTTTCACTTGTAATCACTATAAGAAATGACGAATAATCACATCAAGCTTTTTGTTTCACCCGGCGTATACAGGTTAATTCTTCTACACAGTGGTTGTAACAGGCAGACTGACACCCAGACACCAGCAGGGAGGCAGACAGGCCGAGAGAGATGGAGAAATAGAGAGAGAAAGCTAATAGAAGCAGCTAAAAGCTGCAAAAGGGAGGAGCGAGCCATTGAAGCTGAACACGGACTGCGGCAGGCCTCTCCTACCCAGAATGTTCTCTCAGTGAGGGAGATTCAAACACACACTTAGATCAGCAATTAACATTTTCTAGCAAAAGGTACAAAATAGGCCCTGGGACTCTTATTTCAGGCCCTCTGAGCCTCTTAGAATTTATTTTACTTTTTCAGCAAATGTTTGGAGGGTGAAGGAGATGGATATTCCTCAGAAGTAGCTTGCTAGTTTGGGACCAAATGTAGCTTTTTTGTTATTTATAAAAGTAATACTTTTTCTAATGATCAGTAGAAAAAACAGGGTTTATTGGTTTAGAAAATAATGCAAAAATATTGCATTATAAAAATTTTGCAAATAAAAATTTGGCCATAACTACATACCATATCAGTGCAAAATATTATACAAAATAAATGTATAGTATATTTTTGTAAAAAAATAAAATAAAAAAAAAAAGAAAAAATTGGAAACTTAACACAGGACTTCAAGCAACTTAGGCTATGAGCTTCTCCACCCTTCCTCCAGACTCTAGGACCTTGGTTTCCAAATGAAATACAAAACTTGCTCTCATCTGAAGAGAGGACTTTGGACCACTGGGCAACAGTCCAGTTCTTCTTCTCCTTATCCCAGGTAAGACACCTCTGTGGTTCAGGAGTGGCTTAACAAGAGGAATACGACAACTGTAGCCAAATTCCTTGACACGTCTGTGTGTGGTGGCTCCTGATGCCTTGACCCCAGCCTCAGTCCATTCCTTGTGAAGTTCACCCAAATTCTTGAATCGATTTTGCTTGACAATCCTCATGAGGCTGCGGTTCTCTCGGTTGGTTGTGTATCTTTTTCTTCCACACTTTTTGCTTCCACTCAACTTTCTGTTAACATGCTTGGATACAGCACTCTGTGAACAGCCAGCTTCTTTGGCATTGAATGTTTGTGGCTTACCCTCCTTATGAAGGGTGTCAATGATTGTCTTCTGGACAACTGTCAGATCAGCAGTCTTCCCAATGATTGTGTAGCCTAGTGAACCAAACTGAGAGACCATTTTGAAGGCTCAGGAAACCTTTGCAGGTGTTTTGAGTTGATTAGCTGATTGGCATGTCACCATATTCTAATATGTTGAGATAGTGAATTGGTGGGTTTTTGTTAAATGTGAGCCAAAATCATCACAATTAAAAGAACCAAAGACTTAAACTACTTCAGTCTGTGTGCATTGAATTTATTTAATACACTAGTTTCACAATTTGAGTTGAATTACTGAAATAAATGAACTTTTCCACGACATTCTAATTTATTGAGATGTGCCTGTATACACACACACACACACACACACACACACACAAATACAAATCTACACAAAATATTATAAATAGTAATAAAGTGTTTTAAAAATATTTTATTGTACAATTACAACATTGTTTGATTATATAATTATTTATATTCATAACCATTTGATTAGTTTAAATCTTATATCCTACTGTGTATATATTAACAAACATTTTATCTTGTTTTTTTTTTTCCTTTTTTGAAAGAAATGAATACTTTAGAAATTAATACTTAATCAACACAACTGACACCGACTGGAGTAATTTTCTGCTGAAAATTCAGCTTTGTCATCACAGGAATGCATTTAAGAATATGTTCATATTCATGGAAAGTGCAGAAAGTGATACCTGCCTGTAAGTAGAGGTTCAATAGACATAATCTATCTCTATAAACAGAGGAAAAACCCTACAATAACATCAACCACTGCAAGATGACCAAGAACACATCTGACATTGGAATTTTACTCTTTAAAATAAACGATTAACTTGATCAAACATTATATCATACATTATAAGTCTAATAGTATAGTGGGTGGGTTTGGTTGCAGTTTTGTGTGAGTTAACACTCTTGAAGTTGTAATATACAGTTGCTAGATGCTGGTGAGTCAGCAACTGTCCATGACGGGAGTTTGGCCTGCACAACAGGGTCTCTAGGTCAGCCTGAGGGAGATGGGCCCCGTTTCTCCTTCCCTTTTTATTGATTTTTTCCGTCACCGCTGCATGACGGATGCTCGGGCCACACCGTCTGGAAGCTCCCTCTGGATCTGCAGGGATAGATTAGCCTTAACACTGCCCTCAGTTGACAGATGAAGAGAGAGAAAGACTGAGGGAGATTGATTAGCTCTAATTATGTACTCTATTGCAAGAATGTGCTCATCTTTTGGTCACTTTTAAGATGGCTTGATGTTAGAACAAGCATCTTCCTTTATTTTGTGTGTTTTCATGCATAATAAGGTGATAATAGAAATCAAAATATCAAAAATCAGCTCATTCTATAGACCAGACATTTTTTTTGTGAGTTTTTGTGTATTTTTCTTTTTTTTTTCTGATGAAGGTTAAGAAAAATCTGTGTAATGCAACAAAAAATTGATTATTCAGTTCCACTTTAAAATGTCACATTGTGAAGTGTATTAAGTTTGTAAATGATGACAGAATTCTCAGGTTTGTTTGAACTCTCCCTTCAGATCTTTGAAATATTGTCAGCACCCATGATGCAGGCATTATCATTTCCATCTATGTCTGTCATGGTCGACTATATTTTTGTGGAGGGCACTATGTGGCAAATGCCAGTTTTGTTCTTAGGAGTTGAGAGGCCAATTGGTCAGAAAGTTGCCTGCATCCTCTCACATGTGATTGACAGTTTGAGAGCTCTCACCCAGTAATGGTCTCCTCCCCAAAGCATGCTGGATTTAATGGCTTCTCTAACGACACTACTTCTCTCCACTCGTGGGCCTCTGACACCTTTACGCATGAGCACGTCTCTGACCAAACCACCACCATCCGTCTCTGTGTAGTGGAGGGAAAAAGCATTAGCAGACCATTGCAATTATGACTCGATAAGAATCTCTGTCCCTGGTGCCGATTTGACTAATAATGATGTTTTCATTAAGATTTCATAATTCAGCACGTTTACTATCTCACACATAGCCCGTGACCTCACCCCTCCTTTCTGTTGGATTCTCCATTATAGAGGAGATTAAGTACCTTTGCCCCCCCTGAGGATTTTCATTAAAAATCTATACAGATAAGGTTTGTTTTGAAAGGAGTGCTGTGGCGAGACAGAAACTGTGGGAAATGTGCTTCTGTGCTCGGCTTTTTGTTCACAGTATTCTGTGTGATAGGTCTAGATTATAGGCTGGAAACTTTATAAAGGAGAAAGTCTAAAACAAATACAAAGGAATGAATAAATGGTATTCAGTATTTTAATCTCAGCTGGATTTCCTGCTAGCCCAATATTGAATCCCACGTACCGTATGCTACATTGCCAACAATATGTCTTCTGATTATCCTTAACTAACATATTGACATATTGAAAAATGTATTCAATGAACACATGGCTTGTGGAAGCAAATTATTTCATTATGTTGGCTAAATGTCTGGCAATACGATTTTTCTCTATTTGTGTCTCTTTAGTCCTATTCGGATGGAAATAGTTTTCTAAACGACGTTTGAGTTTCGATTCTTATCACCTGACATCTGCGATTTTTTTTTTTTTTCATCTACCAATTTGGACGGGACTAACATCTCCGTGTTTATTACAGAGGTGGGAGGGTCTGTTTTGTACATCTGGGTGTCACAGAGATTGCACGCTCTGTATGCGTGCATTGCGTAGAGTCATTCAAATTGATTAGACTTAGTATAATCACAGTTTTACTACAAATACCATGGTGAAGCTAAATGACTAGTACAGCAAAACCATGTTAATGTGTGGTTACTTTAGTGTAACTATTTTATTTTTTTTATTTATTTGTAGTAAACCCATGTTTAATTTTCATAAAGGTACATATGTAATTGAGTGCAGAAATGAACATGAGTAATCTTACCTGACGCTGATGGCCTGTCTTAACAGTTTACGTGATCTGGCTCTTGATTTTATTATTGTTATTTTTTTTATTTCTTTGCCGGGAGGAAAACATATCAAACATGTGCGCGGTAAGAGCGTCTACGGTAATTCACGTTGGCCAAAACACACAAGGAAAGGCGTTATAAAAAAAAAAAAAATATCGCCAGCAATCACAGACATTCACATTCGGACGGGATTAGTTTTCTCAGAGGATCTCTGAGTTTGCTGAAAAACAGTAGGTAATTTGCTCTGGAATTATTACAAAGGTTTGAGAGAAAAACAAATTCGGACGGGATTAAAATCACCAAGTACGTCTGTGAAACACAAATTTCTCTAACAACCCCCTGTAAAACTAGTCCAGTCCGAATAGGGCTTTTATTTATATTAGAGCCTGGAAAAAGTAGGATTGTTGTGGGGGTCTTAAATATGGACTGTTGATCATGTTAAAATAATTAATGCAGTTAATGCAGCCACAAGTTATAAGATTGATCATGTTTTGTTAAATAATAAACAAAAACAGTAGTCTGATAATTTGAACTTTAGCCATCATAATTCTTATGATGATAAAAAATGTTTAACAAATCAGCATATTAGAATGATTTCTGAAGGATCATGTGACACTGAAGACTGGAGTAATGGCTGCTGAAAATTAAGATTTGCCTTCAAAAACAAAAACAAAAAACAAACAAACAAAAAAAACCAGTAATTTGTTAAATGTGTTACAATAGAAAATAGTTATTTTAAATTGTAATAATATTTCACAGTATTATTTGAAAAACATTTTTAAAAATCGGACTGACCACAAACTTGCGATATTGTGCTTCAGTGTACTTTATTTAGATTCTACTTTAATTTGAAGATTTGTTGTGTAAATAAAGTTTTTTATTATTATTGTTATTATTATTTTATTCACAGACATAATATATCAATCTTTTTCCTCTTTCTTTTCCCCTTACTGACCCTCCCATGTATCCTTCACATCTTCCACTCTGCTCATGTGTGATCCCACATCATATCAGCTTGGGAAGGTGACTCTTTATTAAGTATTCAGAGCTTAAGATGATTGTGCAGGGTAACATCTGGCTGTAATGTGGAGCAGTGTCTTTAGTAAAAACAACACTCTTTTTAATTAATAATTGATCAGTACTCTCTCTAGGCACTTTAACGGCATGGCAGGATCTCAGGGATGCGGTTACAGCGCCAAGTCAGTCAAGAGGAGGGAGATATTGTGTCAGGGAGTTATTTGAGGGCTTGCTTTCTCAGAAACACGCCGCTAACAGTAGCCGTGCTCAGGGGAGTAATAATGCATCTGCTGAGGTGTCGGCACAAGGCTTCCATGCCAGCAAGTAGCTCACAATAACACCTAAAAAGCAATGATTAATCGCATCCAAAATACATACACCCACACACATACAGTGTATTTTTAAAAAAAAAAAATTACATGTATTTTCATGCATATTTATATTCATATAATTTATATTGTATATAAATATATTTAATATATAAACATAACATATTTTTTCTTTAATGTATAGATGCATGTGTATTTATGTATACATAATAAATATACAAAGTACACACACATATATTATGTACACAAAAACTTTTATTTTGGATGTGATTAATTTTAATCATGATTAATCATTGCCCAGCACTAAAATCGTTAATTAATATATAATAATAAAATATAATTATTAATAGAATAAATTTTGATAATGTAATAATTGCTACTAAAATTATTATTTACATTAAATTGATTGTGAATTGTGAATTTCATGAACGCTAAGTGGACTAGTAATACAGAGTGGGCCTGAATTTTATTTGTAAGGCCTGTGATAGTTTTGTTGAACATCTGTGACTTTCTGTTGTGTTGATTTGTATTGGTGCTAGAAAACTCCTTGACCCTCTTTGGCACGGTCCAGTAATCTCCACAGGCTAAACATTAAGCTCTCTTTATTTTTTCCTGTACAGTCTAGCCAAATATTAATGGACTTGAGAATCTCTTCGGCAGTGTGGGATTTGCACTATGAATAGCCAAGTACATCTAACTGCCAGTTTTTGACACATGGATGACACCACCCTCTCCTGCTGGACAAAACTCTTTCCCAGTATCCATCCAGTCATCTTTCATTAATCTGTTTCTTTCACCCTTGTAATGAGCGATATAATCTGAATGATCTCTCTGACTGCACAGAAGTAGTGGATTTTTGGTTTTGGTGTTCACCAGCTGCATCAGAGTCCCATGTGTTTCGAATATGTTCTACTGTCAGTCAGTTTGCCCCGTTCTTAACCGTGAGTTTATTACCATGTGAAGTGTATCACAGCTGGGCACCAGCACCAGCCCTGATGAGAAAATTTGCTCTGCAACCCTGCAGTCTGCTCAGGCTTCTTTAGTCCAGTGAAAAACTGGTCAAGATGTCTTTACCCGGTCAGTTAAAACACATGCTGCATCCACTAATGCTGATCGCTGAGGTGGAGCATAGACTTGGACGTGTGAGTGTTTTGTCAACATTTAGCCAGAGAATATATCGACCCCACGGTGGCCCAAGTGAAGCACTGATAAATCAATGGTGCCATTAGTGCCGAGGTCCTTCTCTGGCCGCCTGATGTAAATGATGTCTAGTGTTGGTTTGGAGGAACTTTCCATTAGATATGTGTATTTTTACCTCCTCTGAGCCACACCACCATAGCTTGGTGATTAATGGACTGAGGACCACAGGGACCAGGAGTGAACTTATTTCCATAAGTGTGGATGCAGTAGATATCTACTATGAATTACAATGACCAATGGGATCTTGGCATGCAATCACTAAAACTACATTTAAATTTTATATCAAAATTACTGATATCAAAATTTTTCCTAATAATCTTTCATCTTCACCTCTGAAATTACTTTCATGTTCAGCTGATGTCACCAAACGCTTTTTTAACCAAATTTTTTACAGCTCCCCCCCTTTAACCACCTGTTATATAGAGACCATTTTTCTTGATCTAATCAAAACCTGATGGATAAATTCAAGTCCCGCCCAATTTTTTTTTTTATTGTAGAATAACCTGTTTTACTTTGAAATATGTACTGAAATAAAATGGGTAACAGCCTTTTTTGACTTTAAATGTTATTAGGAAACCATTCTTTGTTCTGTTTTACTGTTTTTAAATAGGGGTGTGTGAAATGCATTGTCTATGATAATATCATATTTGTTGTTTTAATGGTGTCAGTATTATTTATGCAGTGTATATGCATTTATTCCACCTCTGAGTTGCATTATACAGTCTGCAGAAATACACTTAAATGCCACTTCAGATGCCGCTTTTGTATCATCTCTGAATGATCTCATGGATCAGGCATAGTTTGAGGAGCTTAAACAACATTAATGGTGATGGATTGGAGGGCACTGCAACTTTTGTAATTATGACTCAGACATGCAACACAATCACTGAACATTAATGCATATATGCCTCAACAAGAGAAATTATCTCCCTGATGATCTCACCAGATCTTTGGCTTTAAATGCACAGCCTCTTTGTGTGTTTCGCTGCCCACACTTGGATATGCATCATCTTGTCTCATTTTGTGTCATCTGCCCTGAATTTAATTGCACTCCTTCAGTGGTTAATTTCAGGAAACTTGTATATTTGGGTTTGTTTTGTTTCAAGAAGTTCTAACAACATTTTTTCCCTCTCTTATAGCGCGAGAAGAGAACGTGGCCACATTCAGAGGTTCCGAGTACTTCTGCTACGACTTGTCTCAGAATCCCATCCAGAGCAGCAGCGACGAGATCACATTGTCCTTCAAGACCTGGCAAAGAAATGGCCTTATCCTTCACACGGGCAAGTCAGCAGACTACGTCAACTTGGCGCTGAAAGATGGGGCTGTTTCGTTGGTCATCAACTTGGGTTCCGGAGCCTTCGAGGCCATTGTCGAGCCTGTCAATGGCAAATTCAACGACAACGCCTGGCATGACGTGAAAGTCACACGCAACCTCAGACAGGTAATGGTAACAGATCAGTTCTCTGATCTAATTCAGAGCTAAATGCTACTGTACATTGCTTAAATTAGCATTTTAGGTTATTTTAAGTTCTTCGAGAAACTAACGCAACTATTTCTTCCTCTGAGTTCTTCTACCTTGCCTCATGTTTTGCCTCCTCAGGCATTTACCTCTGTCTGAAGCTATCAACAGTGCGATGGCTTCAAGAGGCTGTCTCTCTCACCCCTCTAGATATTCACCTCACTTCTCCAAATAGTCTGTCTTATCAGGGCAGCGGGGAGAGGCTCCAACCAACCTCAGCCATTCCATTTACCCACAGCCAATCTTTGTTGAACTGTTAAATCACTCCGCCACTGCATTTTAAAATATGTAAATATTTAGGGTGGTTTTGCCCCTCAGGAGTGAAAGGATGTCACTTTTTGCGCAGGCGTGTGTGGAGGCGTGAGTGCCCACAAGGACAAGCTATTTCAGCACTGATCCACTAGGACTGTGCCATTTTTTTCGCTTTGTTTAATAGCTGTTTTACTATCACGCCAAGAACATGCATTAGAATTACCTTATACAGTTGCCTGAGGAAAGTCAAAAACCATATGAATCACAACAAAGAGGCAGTTAGATGGAGGTCACTGTTCACGGTTGTAGCAGAAAACAACACGTTACGAAACATTACATTAGAAGAGACCTAAAAATCAAAGCTAAATGTGTTTTGGCGATGAAAAAAAAGGGAATTATTGGTGAAAAACTCAGTCTGTATTCTGGAAGGCTTTTTCAAGTGAGTATGCACTTTTAGATTTTGCCGATAAGTGCAGTTCTTTTACAAAAATTGAAATGCCACAGGCTCTGTGGAGAATCCGCTGTTTCTTTTTCTTTTCCACCTTTTCTTACTCTCACTCATATGCTTTGCTTTTCTATGGATAACATTTGTTCAGACCCAGACTAACCACTCATGAACCATTGACTATAGCAGGGGTTGGCAACCTTTTCGGCATGACGTGCCATTTTTAATTTTTCTGGTTAACCACTGTGCCAATGCGCGCGCGCGCGCGCACACACACACACACACACACACACACACACACACACACACACACACACACACAGCGATCGGAGATCGCGCTGTGCAAAAAATAACATTCAGAAGTTCATAAACTTCTTATCAGCGCTGCCACGCGACTTTTATTAATCGGTACTGAATCGCTACATTATATTTCTCAGCAATGACGGGGGTAAAATCGCTGTTTTTTAAGTAACTAAACTCAGCTTGTTTGTAGAGAGACACGGTTTCCATCACCCTATTTTAATGCGCATTTTGAAGTATTGCATGAGAAACGAGTGATGGAAACGCCAAATTTCGAATAAAAATCCCTTAATTCACTAAAAAGTTTTTACACTCGCTTGAGGTGGTTTTTGACTTGTGCGAAAAAGGGTTGATGCGAATAATGGGAGATGGAAATGCATTTTGCGAATAAATTCCTCCAAGTGCATCAAAAAAGTCATGTGATTTTGCGCTATGGGACGGCAAAACCTGACTAACCTGACTAATGTCGTTCCACAGCATCTGAAATGTTGTTATGGTCATTCTCAAACGCCCGAGCAAAGTCTGTCATCAAAGTATTTCTCTAATTGCCTCCCAGAAATGTCTCACACGACTGCATTCCCAAACAGCAGCATCCACCTCCGAAAGCAATGACCGGATTCATTGTGTTTCGTCTGCTTGCTCTGAGGTGCAAATAATTTATTATCAGTGGCGGCTTCAGGATTTTTTTGTTGGTGGTGCTAAGGGGGGACTCAACAGTTTAGAGGGGGTGCTAAAAAAAAAAAAAACTAATTAAATTGAGAGAAAGTATTGAACGTGTAAACTTTCGCTATCAGTTTTTTATATACTGCAGCTTCGAAAAAGGCATTTTACTTTTTTTTCTGTGGTATTAAACTTCTCATATGCCACTGTTATTAGTAATATAACTTCTAATGTCAACTGCCAAATATGACACTTACAAAGTAATATAATTTATGAACGCATATAGAAAAGAGAGAAAGTAAGGTTTTTTTTTTCCTTTTCCATTGTTTTATTTTATTTTATTTTATTTTATTTATTCATTTTATTTTTATTTATTTTTTTACACATATCTAGTAATTTGTTCTGACCATCAAGTGTCAGTCACTCTCAATGTCAACTGTTAGGAAAACATGGTAAATTCTAACCATTTACAATAGTGCCGACAATTCATAAAACTATTTCCACACAGTGGCATACATTGCAGGCGATAACCTCCCCGTGTTGAGTTGCATCGTATCATGTGTCGATGATAGCCAGAGATAATGTCAAAAGGATCAAAAATTGGCAATATCAAGAGGATTTGGTATTTCCAATAAATGTAGGCCTGTTAGATTCTTCTTATTAGGCCTATTAGCCTATTATTAGATTACATTTATTACATGAAATTATTGCCCCGCAACAATTTCATAGCGCATCACCACATGATGCGCTGTGAGGATAATAAAAGATTACTCCTCATTGAAAATGTTCTTAAAAAGTTTTTTTTTTTTTTTAAACAGTTCTATTAATTTATACAATGAATTATAGGCCTATAATAAAAATGATTAACACTGCAGTCAACAATGAAAATTCAGAGCGGCTTTATTTCATGCGCCGATTTTCAAAAACAACCTGTTTAACGCGAAATACGTTTCTTCTCACGTTTTTCACTATACAAGCCACGAGAAATATTAAGGGAATAATTTAAGACAGTTATATACCATTATCAGCATATGTTAAAGTAGATTCTTTCATCTCTCGTTGTCTCAGAGAGAAAATGTGCCGTTAATGCAGCGTTAGCCGTCAGTTTTTTTACTTTCACTTTCTCTATAATGAATTGACTGCATTGATTAACCCCTCCCCCATAATATCAATTATTTATAGGCCGCATATTAGGCATCTTTTTTTTTTAAAGGTTTTTAATGTTTATTTTTCAATGTTAATGAAAGTGACACAAGAGTTAAAAAAAAAAACCAGACAAACAGGAAAATCATTTGGAAATCCTTGGGGGGGCTGTGCTGGGGCTAAGCAAGTTTCTGATGGGGCTATAGCCCCGTCAAGCCCCACCCTAGCGCCGCCACTGCTTATTATATATGAAAATTATTATATTCTCCTACGTTTCTTAGTGATTTATAGTGCAGGTTTATCAGGAAGTGACGATTTTGTTCTCTTTGACTCCTTGGATGGAAACGGTGCTTGTTCGCAAATGTTTAATGCGATATACCAGTTTCGCGCATAAGTTAAATTCGCAACTTTGGATGGAAACCCAGCAGACAATTCTCACATCTCTCTCTCTCTCTCTCTCTCTCTCTCTCTCCCTCTCTCTCTCTCTCTCTCTCTCTCTCTCGTCAGTATGCAGTTTTCCCTATTGCTCGAGTGCCAGCGATTATCCCTCTGCTGTAGGTTGCCGACACCTGGACTAGAGTCTTTAGTTTACTAACCAGAACCTAAACTAATGTGCTACTCATCATGACTTCATTTGAGTTTATTTCATTTTATTAACAACCCTTTTGTTCATTGTTTAATTTCCTTTCTTCCCCCTTTTCTCAAAGCATTCAGGTATTGGACACGCTATGGTAAACAAACTGCATTGTCTGGTAGATATCATTCTTATTGTCCTTTTTTGGGTTTACCGTGTGTTTCCCTGGCCCTCTTTCTTTCTCTTTTTTTGGGGTTTCATGGCTTCATAAAAAAAATAAACAGACTTGGGTTTGTATTTTGGGGATTTCTTTCTTTTTTTATTTCAAATGTCCTCATTCCATTTTCACCACAGCTTTACTGCCATTTTCTTTCTTTGAACTTCCTCTTTGGCCCTTTTTTAGTTTTTGAAGGCTTAGTCTTCCTCTTAGCCCTTTTTTCTTTTCTTTTTAATTTTTTAAATCAAATTACTGTCAAAAACTGGCAGAAGCTTTCCAAAACAAAAAAGTGACGAAAACAACAGTATGAAAATAAAAGAATAAAGAACTACTTCAGCACTGGAGCTCTGACAGTTGATTCCAGTTGTTTGCGCATGCCGCGCTGACCCATTCATGTTAGATCTGCCCATGTGTTACTAACTCCTAAACTCTTGTCTGAGCAACCCACCATCTGCCCAGTGTCCTGTCCTGTCTGTATTGTGGTGTAGGTCATGACTTCTTGTGTCCTCCCTCATTATCCCTCATCCTGTAGTTTTTGCTTTGGTCTCATATGTGCTGCTTCCCCTTGCATGTTGTCTTGGCTTGAAGAAGATGCATGATTCCATGTTTGCAGTGGTTGTGTATCTCACTATTAATGTTATATGAGGAAAAAGACCATCTGACCTCTGTGTTGCATGCTCATTTGTGGTAGTATTAGCTCATTTTGGATCGCATGCATATGTATGTCAACTAACCCTGTGTGCACAGAATTTGAACTAAAAACAAACAATTTGTCTATAGTTTGAACATAACACTAACCCCTCAAACTAACGTCCCAAACCAGAAAACCATTTCTAACATCATCAAAGATAAAGAAAATATGCCGGCAAAATATTTTCTTTACCTGTCCTTTGTAAGTCTACAAATACTAGACGAGAACGGCCTACTAAAAGTCTCGAAGTGGTCTACACAATCAAAGACAGACAGCAACCAGCAAGATCGAAGCTAACCTATTCCTGGTAGAGCGGCCGTCACAGCCATGATGTTCATGAATGGATTTTTCCCTCTCTTTTGTCATTCCTCCCAATCAGGTGACAATATCTGTGGACGGCATACTGACCACAACAGGCTATACGCAGGAGGACTACACAATGCTGGGATCAGACGATTTCTTCTACGTCGGAGGAAGTCCAAGCACAGCAGACTTACCTGGGTCGCCCGTCAGCAACAATTTTATGGGTTGCCTGAAAGAGGTAGGTGGTCTGGGCGAACCCCGTTCTTTCATCTACATGCATAATATCACCATGTCCTTGTCTGGACTGAGAGGGAACAAGTTTGAATAGACCATCCGAGCAGAATAATAGATGCAGTACAGCTTATCTTGTGAAAAGGATAGAGCAGACATCATACCCGTGGTACGTTTCTCTAATGAAATTCACTGGAGTTATACATTTTTTCCCAGATGCGAAATTGTTTCAGGCACATTTAATTTGACTTTTCAATTGTGGTGAATCATTTGATTAAGGTTTCACAGGCCAGAGAAGAAGCTAAGGTGATTGGATGAGATGAGACTTTGCATAATGATATGCATCATTCTCAAAAAGGGAGCCCCAAAGAGATTCTGCTGAACAACTGAACTTGAAGACATCTGTAAATGCAAAATAAAATGTACCCACAAGCTGACTTTATAGGGTGAATCTAACAGAAAAATGCTTCATATTTCACCCCTAAATTAAAAGTTAAAAGTTATATTCTGCTAAAAGAAAATGAATCCTGTTAGGACCATTATTTTTATTTTATATATTTTTTTAATTTATTTATTGTCATTTGTAATTTAGTTGTAATAAATTTAAAACCTAATTTAAGAAAGGTTTTTTTTTATCAAAAGAAAAAAATTTGACTGCAGTAAATGTAATGTGAATGCAGTAATGGTAATGAAAAAGCTTGTCATAAAAATTGTCACAATGCAAAACATCTTCGTTCTAAAACCTTTTTTTTTTTCTAAAGTATCTTTTTTTTTTTTGAGTTTTTAGGTGAATTATGATCCAGACAGGTTTTGTTTTTGCTTTCAGTTCACCTTGTTGTTGTTGTTGTTGTTGTTATTATTATTACATTTTCCACATTACAGTAATTGTAAACTTGTTAACAAAGTCGCTTGTAAAAAGTTAATTTTCATCACCTAAAATTATAAGCAATTTTTAAATGAAGTAAAATGGAATTAGATTTAAATTAAAAACTAAATTTAAAAGTTTTCATCAAAGACAAAAAAGTAAATGTAATGTAATGGTCATAAAAAACCTTGTCATGAAAATGATGTAATGCAAACCACCTTACTCCAAAAAAGTTTTTTATTATTATTTTTTTTTTTAAACAAAGTATCATTTCTTTCTTTGAATTTTGGGGTGAAATATGATCCAGACAGGTTTTGTTTTTGCATTCATTTCACCCTCTAAGAGCCATTATACTGTTTGCAGAAGTTAGATGTCATTCTCTTCGATCAGCTGTTCATTTCCACATTCCTCAGTTGTCAGGTCTGGATAACTTTATCAGTAAATGGACTGATCTTTAATTTAGCTGGAAATAGGCAATTACTCTGTTGTGCGGCTGCTGGAGAGATCCTCCATTAATTCATGCTGAACAAACAGCAGACAACAGAACCTCCTTTTTCGCAGTGAGCGCTACAACAGCCTGCTATCTTTTAATGACCCGCCATCAAGCTATCACTGCCGTTTCCATCTCAGACCGGCCCTCCTATCGCAGGGCTAAAAACCTGCAACATCGGCGTTTGCGTAAAAAACTCATTTCATTCCCTCTTTACTGTGCTGAGTTTTAAAAAACTGCCACCCATGTCAGAGATTACAGTAATCAGTCTCATATGTGCTGCGATATAGCGAGTGCTTGCATAACACTGCTCTGTTAGAAAGGTGAACTGGATGCTAAGAGCTGCTCAAGATGAGATAGCAGAACTTCTACATCCTTCACCCACCCAAGAGTGGCCGTAATGATAGATACCTCCTCCTCACACTCTTTCTCACAGCTCGAGTCCAAGGATAAAAAGAAATTTTATACGTTTCTCAGCTTTTAAAACCTCACATTTGATGTGAAAATTATGTAGTTGTTATGGATCATGTGTGGCCGCTCAGACACATGGGGTTTGTAATATAGCATGAGACTGTCAACATCTGATCAGGATGACATAAGTGTGTCATTTTGCATTTTTAGCTGGGGTCAGTTAAACCTAAAATGTCCAGACTTTTTTTCAATTACTATGTTCACAGTAGCTTAGTAATGTAGTGCTCTTACTTTTTGTGCAGTTCTTTTTTTCCTTTTTTTTTTTTTTTGTAAGCGAAGTTATAATTGCAGTAACCACATAGAACATGCAAAAAACAAACAAACAAACCAACAAACAAAAAAAACAATTCCATTATGTTATGTTATGTTATGTTATGCATCCATTCTTCAAAACGATCGTTTGGAGAAACACCCTGGAAGGATATGTTTTTATATTATATTATATTATATTATATTATATTATATTATATTATATTCCTTTTTTTTTTCCTTCATTCACTACACATTTTTGTCTGTTCTGGGGTATTTTTGTACTGGTAAACTTAAGTGATAGTAACTATTATTAGTAGATTGTGGTATTGTAGAGTGTACCACCCTGTGGCACAAGATGCGTATTGCAGCCATGTTGTGGAAAGGGTAATGCAGAAAGACACATTTAACACTGCTTTTACCTATGAACTGTATATAGGACAGAGGTTTCAAAAAAATGGTCTTAAGACTGATTTCTTAATATGCACTGATTTCTTAATATGTATAAGTCCACAGCATTTTTTAAAATGAAATGATAGATGAGTAGCTGTTTTTTTAGCGTAATTAACAACAGTTTTTTTTTTTTTCTCTTTCTTTAAACAGAGCAGACTATTGTATAGATAGTTGGTGGCCTCCTCAGACCGCCTTGTGTCCGTCTTTCAAGCTGAGCATGAAGGGCAGTAATCAGGGTATGACGGGGCGTGTGGCTGCACAGGGGTCTGCCAGCACTAATGACTGGATACTGAGCGGCCTCCACTGCTGAGCTGGACTCTGACTCCCTTCCTTTGTGCTCTGCCATCACAATCAGTTTCCAGGATGTGCGCATTGGTGGTCATTTGTCACTTTGCTGGGCCGGCTGGCTGAAACTGTCCCTGCTCTCTGGACACTTGCTCCAGAGCCAGCACTGCTCTATGGATGCGAGACAGGTCTGAGAGTTCTGATAGATAGGTTGACCCAGCCTCACTTGCTCTCTCATCCTTTATCTAGCAGATTTGTTTCAGTAAGCACCACAGGACTGTTAATATTTGGCAAAAGCTCAGAGCTGGAATGCTGGCCAGCCTGAAACAGCAGGAGTGGTCTTTGTCTTCTGTGTCAGACATGTAGTGTTCAGATGAAATTATATTTTAGAATATTTTGATGAAATAAAACAAAGCATCATATAAAGTCATAGTTCACCCATTTGTCATTTACTCACCCTCATGTCATTCAAAACCTATGACTTTTTTTTTTTTTCGTGGAATATAAAAAGAGTTTTTGAGCATTGTTGTTATTGTCAGCTTAAACTAAAACTATTGAAAACTGATATAAAGCTGACATAAAAATGTTAAACTAACTGAAAACTTAAAAACTGATGTAAAATTAAAAGCCAATTTAAAATTTTAATAAATTCTGCAATAGGATATAAATAATTAATATAATAATATAATAGTAAAATAATACAGATTTTAAGAATTTATTTATTCATTAACATTATTATTATTTTTTTTTTTTTACATTTATTTATTTATTTATTTATTTATTTATTATTATTATTATTCTTTTTGTTTTTTTTGTGAACCATAACCAGAAATCTTTGATTACCAGATTTTATTCACAGAAGAAAGACAGTTTTATAGGTTTGAAATGACATGAAAGTAAATTGAAGAAATTTTCATTTTTTGGTAAACTATCTCTTTAAGAAGACCTTTATAGATAGTCAGTGTTAAATGGCTGGCTAGCAGGTATGAGCTGATAACAGATTTCCCCATAGGTCATGTGGCTAAGTTGTTTGTGAAAGTGAAGATGGTAGGCTTCTCATGTTAGCATGCTAATTAGCATTAGCATTTGGTTCAACACTGTTGAGCTTGTGAGGAAAATTATATTTGAATACAGTGCATGCAGATGAGCTGTGGTCTAGCAGAGGTTTGAACAGAATAAAACGAACTATGAATAAGTTGCAAACCAGACCGGATGCCATTACGCCAACAGTCAAATGTTTGACTGCACGAGCCCTGACCTGTTATGCCATGTCCAACCAGGCCATCTAGACCTTTCTGCACCTTGTTGCCCTAAGCTCCCATGCAAAACATTCACAAAGGGCCACCTGGCATGCTTGACTAGTGAATAATCTATACTGATTTCCAAGTTTTCTCCAGTTTGACCTGGGGGCTACTAATTCCTTGAGAGTGGTGGGTAGGCACTGTAGGCAGAGATTTATAGTAGAAGCAGACAGCTGTGGATGATGAATGCGGGTGTCACTACAGGCCCAGCACAGGCAGAGAGGAGGCCGCGGGCACAGGGAGGACCCTGAGAAAGTGCATAGCCGCTCCTCCAGTTCTCAGCACAACAGCATGGGCACTACAACAAAACCTTAGCTTCAAATCCAAGCAAATATCCCTTTGCTTATCTCATGCTCATAGCAGTCAGTGAGAGCAGACGGCATTTGATTTGACGTACTGTCTTTCACAACCCAGACTTTCAGTCCACTGGAGTTCTGTGGAAAGACATGTCTTCAATATTTCATCAGCAGAATTGATACCCAGGTGCACAAAAATACAATATGTTGAATGGACTTCTTTTTGATGCAAGTACATAGTATTTAAAGCGGCTTAATATAAAGCGAGACAAACTTTTTTTTTTTTTTTTTAACAAAAGCCTTAAGAAGAATATATGGCCTCTCTTGTTGTAAATAGCTTGGCTGTACAACAAAGACTTACATAAGAAAGGTCGCTCTATCCATCCTTTTTTGTTTAACTTTTTCCAGTTTATTTCAGAGTCTGCAAGGCAAGATAACAACCTGATGAAATTTTTAGTCCATCCACACACTCAAACAAATTTCTTTCTGTGTCTGGAACCAGTCAATCCTTACGTTCCCTCACGGCCGAATCCATAAAGCTGAGATAGCTCCACATTCAGATTCTTGGAGTCTTCTCATGTATAGATTATGTCTCAGTTACACTTGCTTGCTTTTCCTGCAAACTACATACTAGTTGTTGTTAGATAAATCTCTGGCATTATATTCAAATGTCAGATTTCTATGAGTGCTCTATTGAAGTAACCCTTCTTTGCTCCCAGGGGAACAAATATTTGTTCTCCCCTGAAATGCTTATTTTGTTTGAGTGACATATGTTGCTTTTCCGCTATGGTTTGGACCTCGCTCCAAAAGTCAATTAATGCAATTAAAGAATATTTCTGCAAAGAGATTTAACAGTTTGGACAACTGAAATATGATTTGCAAGCTCTATTACAGAATCAAGACTCAGAGAAGGGTGCAGATATTTCACAGCTCTGAGTGGCTCATCAGCTGAATTAACCGGCTGACATTTCATGGGCCGCCTGAGCGCATCAAAATGACAATGCCATAGAACGGACCAAATTGCAGAGTATCAGTTTGTGTCAGACACTATGGCTGCCCCTGGTGTTGTGGACAATTTGCAAGATGAAACTTGATTTAGTTGATGAAAAATGCACCAGACAGGATAAATAGAAATGATAATGTTACAAATAACAGCAATCATTGTCTAATCAATGTCTAGCAGTTTTCAGTCATGTTGAAGTCCTCAAGGTCATATTTGGGACTGTGAGATGCTTGCGAGGATTCTGTGGGTAGCATACGATCTCTTTCTCTCTTTCTCTTTCTCCATTTCCAGAATCCTTCATTTAGAGATTATCTGATGTTCCAATGTGTTCTACTTGATGTACAGCATAATGTAACAACTTGGCTGCTGAAAATTCAGCTTCACCATCATAGGAATAAATGACAATTTTTAAAGTTTATTCAAATAGAAGACTGTTATTTTAAATTCTTATTATATTTTACAGTATTACTGTTTTTTTTTGTGTTTTTTTTTTTACTGTATTTTAGTAAAATAAATGCAGCTTTGGTGAGCACAAAAATATTGAAAAACAAACATACTGACCCCAAACGTTTGAATGGTAGTGTATCTATTTAAAAAAATGATTTCTGTATAATGTTGTTTCTGTGTGTAAATCTCAATTTCCAGTTGATATAATATAGTTTAAGAAAACGGTCTATACAGTACATGATGTATCATCATCATGCCAGTATTTCAGACATGAAATTCTATAATATAGTCTCCAGTTTCTAGAAAACAATACAATAAGTGCTTTAAATTTCTCTGATTCTTTCCATCGTGATGTTAGAGATTTAACAGAGCCAGTGTACGTCAGTCTATCTGACAGCACCATGATGGTTTACTGAGGAGAAATACTGTTTTTGAAAGAACAATAAGAGACTGATGCTAGCAGTTTTAGTCTTGTGGAGAAAAATGACGATGTTTGTATGAAATGTGAGGAACCAATGTATGGCTTTGTCTGAGAAATGGATCCCCCTCAGGGAGAATGATATTTATGATCTATCAGATAAGAAACACAACAGAGGAGAAAAGCCTGGAAATCTCAGTGGCTTTTCTGCAGAAACAGAACACAATCCTTCCATTCCGCTTTGCCCTTCCTGCACCTGAGAGGATGTTTGAGTTACACCCCACAATGTCCAGGATTAACTGTAATATCAGGGCTGAAGCGTTTGTGTCGATTGCTTGCGCTCAAAAACAGCGTGATGTTCTAAAAATGTACACCCAAAAAAAAAATCTCTTTCTTCAGGAGAAATTAGCTAAAGCAGGCAATTTCACACCCCAGCGAATTTCTGCGGAGTTTGCAGGTACAGTACGCTCTACACCCGTTTAATCTGTATTAAATGTAATGTATGGTTAGACCATGCAAAATTAGTACGGCAGAGAAATAGCAACCATATTAATTTGCAAAAAAATAGCCCAGATGGCCTTTTACAAAACAGGGCTCGACATTGTGAGCATTTCACTTGCATTTGTGACTAAAAATAGATGCGTGCAATCGGTAAAATATATTTGGGAACATGTAAAATGCAAATAAAAAAAGTCTCTGCTGAGTTATATGAAATGTAAGGTCATAAAAAGTCTTATTTTACTACAACTGTAAAATGTATTGAATAAAAAAATGCCCATAGAGTTTTATTAAATGAAAGGTCATAAAAAGGCTTGAATGTCTTAAATGATATAACAAATGTCTTAATTATTATTTTAAAAGGTCTTAAATTTGGGGATGGGAAAAAAAGGAATCGCAAAACAGCCTAATGTTATTATTTAGGCTATATTTTCATTAAATAAATATGAGCCCTGCACATTTAAAAGTAAAATCATGGCGCTGTTGCATGTTCTACAGGCTCACAATTTCAGAATACTGCACATTTATACCAATAAATTGCTTATGAGCTTCTGTTGATGAATTATGGCAGTATTTATTTTGTTTGCATATTAAAGTATGTTGTAGATGGTTGTTATTGTCCCAGAATCCTGCTTCATTTAGTCTTCCTCATCTTTTTGAAAACCTGTCAATAGTTTAGGCCAGGGGTATCCAACCTTATTTCATTCGGGAGCTAAAAATGAAAGCAGGTGAGAGCTACCAATGTTATCCAGTACTTAAATTTCTTAAATAATGTCTCAATCCAAACTGTTATACACGGAATTGTTAAAATGTGCTGGAAATATTAAAAAAAAGTACTGATACACACACTGAAATAATTTTACCAAGTTTTATGACAAAAGCCACCAAAACAAATTAGCAGCACTATGCACTTTTTCTTTGCATAAACAGTGAAATAAAACTTAAAAAAAATCATGGCCAGATTTTAAACTAACAAAAAATAGTCATAACATGTTATCTACTGACGTGCTACATGTTAAAATAAAGTTTTGACCATTTTTAAAAAATAAAATTATAACATATCAGCCTTTAAATCTTTTTTTTAATAAAAGGATGCATTAGTCAGAATGATAAATTAAATTTGATCTGCTCCATAAACAGTTCTGCATAAGCTAATGTGCATTCTAAAAATCTCAGCACTTCTGATAACAAGGTAGGCTATTTTCCATCGACCGGTTAAGATTTACAACAATAATTTGGTCTGATTTTCGCATTGGTCTGAACAAAAATATGACAGACAGACTGAATGAATTTGTAAATCCACAGTTTGACAGCAGAGGGTGCTTATGAACTGCAGAACAGAGCTGTTTCCACGGTAACCTCTGTGTAAAAAGAGCTGCGCTGCGCTTCTGAACACTGCTTTATTACGCATTACATAGAGGGAAGATGGAAAGCAAATCCCATCGAAACTTTTCTGAAGACAGTCGGTTTCCTGTTATGCATTCACACAAATAATGAAATCATATATTCTTTCATATAATTTCCCTCAGCAGTCTGCCTTCAGTTATGTTTTCACACAAAACGAAACTACTCTACATGTTGCGCCTGCGTGAGACTCTTAATAACTTTGATTAAAGCTGAACTGTATTTACTGTGAGTTTCTCAAATCGCGATAATCAAATACGGATTTAATGATAATTAAAATACGTAACAGGATCATTAAAGTAACCTGACTGCCGATATGTCAATATGTCTTGGCGAGCTGAGCGATGTGTTGGAGACCCCTGGCATTTCAAAATAAGAGTCCTGATGTACCTTAGGCTTGTTTATAATTAGACTTCCAACATTATGCATAAAGGTTATATAATTAACTAGAAATATCTAATAAATCATTTTGCTTTTAAATATCTCCTTGTATCCCTTTATTAGAAAAAAAAATCTGTATTTCAATTTAAGAGCACGTGTGCAATGGAAAAAAAGCAAGCATTAAGCCCTAATAAAACTAAGCACTTGCTCAGAGCACATGGTTGGTGTCTTGGCTTCAACTGACAGGCACTAGGACCCAGAGCACAATGTCAGATTTGGGAAGCAGGCAGGGGGCAGGACTTGCTTCCTCAGAGCTTTTGTAGCAGAAAGTGCCATTGCAGCTTTGTCAACCCATTACCATATTTATCAAGAAATCCAGACCCACATGCTTGTGCCAGCACAGCCCGAGTCAATTACCATTGAGAGACAGTCATTTGCAGGCAGTGGCCCGGCCTATTGGTATTATCACAGGTCATATTTGAATAAAGTCACCTTTCCTGGTCTCTCTATTTAGCATCCAGCATAAAAAAAATTAATTTGCATATTCATATTCGTTATCTTTGAAAGCCAGATAAAGATATCTCATATATCATCATCATTGAGTGATTCTTTGCTTACATCCGCACAGGTTGTTTACAAAAACAATGACATCCGGCTGGAGCTCTCCCGGCTCGCCCGCATCGTGGATCCCAAAATGAAGATCCAGGGAGATGTGGTGTTCAAGTGCGAGAACGTGGCCACCCTGGACCCCATCTCGTTCGAGACGCCCGAGGCCTACATCAGCCTACCCAAGTGGAACACCAAACGCATGGGCTCCATCTCCTTCGACTTTCGTACCACCGAACCAAACGGCCTCATTCTCTTCACCCATGGGAAGCCGCAGGAAAGAAAGGACGCCCGTAGCCAAAAGAACACAAAGGTGGACTTTTTTGCAGTAGAGCTTCTGGATGGAAGTTTGTACCTGCTGCTGGACATGGGCTCTGGGACTATCAAAGTAAAAGCCACACAGAACAAGGTGAATGACGGTGCCTGGTATCATGTGGACATCCAACGAGACGGAAGATCAGGTCAGTGTGTGGATTCGCAGATGAATACACTCACACACACTTTTTTTTCTTTTCTTTTTTTTTTTTCAAAATCCAGTCGGTTTTTTTATTGTGTATAATTTTTATGTACTTTAGCTATTTAATTTAATTTTAATTTTAATTTTAATTTTTCTAGCTTTTGCACTATTTTGTATTGCAGTAAAGCTATTTTTGGGACATTTGATAGCTTTTCATGCTTTTCAGTTTTCTCATTTGTTCCTTTGTACTAATCTAAAGTTAAACGTCAATAGATAAGAAATTTTAAATATAAAACTAATAATACTAATAATACTACTACTAATAATTTATATTAATATTATTACTTATTAATATTATTATATATTAATACTATTAATAATTATTATTATTTTTTATCTTTACTTTTATTATTATTATTTATTTATATTATTATTATTATTAATAAATTTTTAAATAGAAATTATATATTTATTTAGCTTTTTTGTTGCTTATGTTAACAGGTTACAGTATTACAGTGTAGTGTAAGAGAAATGTACTGTAGGTATAAGTGATTTTTGTACTAAGCCTTTTTTTTTTTTTTGCTCCGTATACTTTGTTGAATATTATATGGCTGTTAATAAAGGAAATATTCAATATAGTAACCCAAAATCACTCCATACTATTTATAGTAGGAAAACAGTTTGTTAGAAGCATGAAGCGAACCCTCTATTGTGGTTGTGCTGTTGCTTCGTTTGCCTTATGAAATAGACCTAAATGTAGGAGACAGGGTTGAAAATGGCTTTGTACATCTAATTTGTGACAGAAGTGACTAACATTATAAATGCAATTCAAGGAAAAAGTCTTTAAAATCGATTTCCATGTGGGAAATATGCTCTTAAGAATATTAAAAACACATATCTCATTTTAAAACCAATTTTTAACTGAGCACATGAAGAACTCCCACTTTGTTTCATTATTAAATCGGTCGGATACTGTAATTGCTTGTGTGTTTTCCATAGGCGTTAAGCTCTGCAGCCCAAAGATAACAGCTTTAAACAAAAAGCACAGTGGTTAGTCACCAATAATGGACTGATTTAGTCCAAAGCAGGCTGACATTTTCATTTCATTTCACATCTACTTTGACAGAACTTTCTATTAGGTTTTATCCCCTCTATCTTTCTCTGTATCCTCCTTCACCTCTTTCTTTCTTTCATTGCCCTTGAATCGCTGGCACTCTGTTTCTGAATCGATCGACGACTACTCCATATCACTTCATAGCACAGGGCCTTTGGGAGGTCTTGTAGGATATCAATAATGCGAGGTTTTAGACAGAGCCATGTTGGTGACTGGACCAGTGTCAGTTCTGAAGAGATTATTCCCATTGATCCCTGGGTTCCCCACATGGGATGCATTGTTTACATCTGTGTGTCTGTATGAGGGACGCCGCTTTACAAGATTCACACACTCCCCATGAGGTCATAAACAGAAAATAATCTTCTTGTAGCCCCCCACTCCCTCCATCACTTACTGTATGGCTAGTCTTTCTATCCCTATCTTTGTCTCTTGTGGACAGGATAGACACAGACTGTCTTACTCTGAACCCTGCTGGATTACGCAGTGCAGTAATTTATGGTACTTTAGTTTAGAGTTTATAGTCTCTCCACATTAAAAAAAGCATTTATTTTATTTTTATTTTATTTTATTATGTATTTTATTTTGTTTTGTTTTATTTTATTTGTATTTATATTTTAACATGACCTTCACTTAAAAAATATTAATATATTATTTATAATATAAATTATTTATGTCTCCTAACAAGTTTTAGCATCATGTATATACCATTATAGTATTTAATAATAATCTAAACTAGATTTTATTTTTATACTTTCAGTTTTCAATTAAATTTTAGTTTGAAATCAAATTGCTCTTAAAATTTTGATCTGTTTACATTTAACTTCATCTTTTTATCAGACGTTTTAACCCAAAATAACAAATGAGAAAAATCACAAGCAATTTTTCATACTTTTGGCAACAGAATCTAGTTTAAAAAATAAATGATAGATAGATAGATAGATAGATAGATAGATAGATAGATAGATAGATAGTAGGTTTTATAATTTTATGAGCTTTTGTCTTTTTATTATATTTTAAATAGTTATATTTATCTTTATTTTTATTTAAGTAAGTTTAATACTTTAATTTAAAATTATTTTATTTCAGTTAGTTGCAAAGGAAACATTTCTGATGCATATTCTAATTTTTGTTGAAGTTTTTAAAATTATTATTATATAGTATATTTTATTTATTTTATTGTAGCTGTTTTTCAATAACGTGTTTTGTCAAATTAAAATTACTTTGGGTGGCATTTTAGGGGTTAAAGGGGTCATATGATGCAATTTCATGTTTTCCTTTGTCTTTGGAGTGTTGCAAGCTGTTCGTGCATATATAAGATCCGTAAAGTCGCAAAGATTAAAGTCTCAAACCCAAAGAGATATTCTTTCTAAAATATTTTTCTACGTCATTGTGTGGGAAGCTTTGCATAACACCGCCCAAATGTATACGTTAAGAAAGAAGGTGCAACTTTTATTATCGCTGTAGTATTGTTGCCACCGCCACAATGGAAGCTGATATTCCAAATATGGTAAGGGGCGTAACATTTCAGTCACACACTTGAAGTATTCGGCCAATCACAATGCACTGGATAGCTGGATAATCAGAGCACACCACGCTTTTCAGAACGATGAGCTTTGTAAAAATCAACATGTTTCAGAAAGACGGGGCAGAAAGGTGCAACAAAATTTTTTATTTATTTATTTTTTATTGCAAATTGTACACAAGACAAGGAACATCCAACAACATAAGGCACGTTCACCATAAATAATACAAATAATCAACATAAATAGTAATTATTATACTCACAACAAAAATAACAACAATGAGGGAAGAGAGAGAGAAAAAAAAAACAAGGAGCACGAATCAATAGAAGTACAAAAAACACATCAAATAAAAATACACTAAAATAATAGATATTTTGAGATAGAGAGGCAAAGAGTTTCAGACTTTCTATTTAGTTTTTTTTAAGTACTTAAAGCTCTGAAACATTTTCACAAACTCACAAAGAAATATATTAAAGGAGGGCTTACATTTTTTTCCATTTGCTTGTATGAATATGATATTCACCTAACAATAAAACAAAGTTCACAACATCCAAAAAAATAGAATTTAAATCACATTTAAAAAAGAAGATATCTTGCAAAACAAATGGAAAGGTGCAACAATATTGTACGGTACGTGGAAAATAATGTGTTTTTAAACCTTAAACTGCGTAAACATATTGCTGTACACCAAATACACAAAATAATGTTCTTTTTAGAAATGTCATATGACCCCTTTAATCACAAAACTAAACTGCTAAAAAAACTAACTTGTAACGTCACTGAAGCACTAACCATAACTGTGTGAATGTGTTTCATGGATTTTATGGCTCATATAATCTCTGTCTCTTTTGATTTTTTTTATTTTTTTTATTTTTCAGGCACCATATCTGTTAACAGCCGTCGCACTCCGTTCACTGCCAGTGGTGAAAATGAGATCTTGGACCTGGAGGGGGACATGTACCTGGGTGGCCTCCCCGATAGCCGGGCCGGCCTTATCCTTCCCACCGAACTATGGACTGCCATGCTAAACTACGGCTATGTGGGATGCATTCGGGACCTGTTCATTGACGGTCGCAGTAAAGACATCAGGCAAATCGCTGAGGACCAGAACGGTGCAGGCATCAAACCTTCCTGCAACAAGATGTCAGGCAAGCAGTGCGACAGCTATCCGTGCAAGAACAAAGGCGTGTGCAAAGAAGGATGGAATCGCTTTATCTGTGACTGCACAGGCACCGGTTACTGGTCCCGCACGTGTGAGAGGGGTGAGTTAGCTGCCTTTACATTTACCTTTCCTTTATTAGTTCATATTAACCTAACAGGCCTGGTTTCCTAAAATGAATTCTTTTGCTTTGTTTTAGAATAAACCCGAGAGGCGTGTTTAATTTCAGTCGCGACATTTGAATAAAAAAAGGAGCGTTTACAATCACGTCACGCCAGTTTGTTTAGCTTCTCACCTGTAAAATCCCATCTGCTGCTGTTTGTAAACAGCGGATTAGCTCTCACATAATCAGTTAAACTATAAGCTCATTAATATCTCAGCACGTTGCTGTATGGAAGCTGATGTTCTCCGGGGTTTGAGGAGTGTTGCGTCTGAGTCAAACCCGTGATGATGCCATACCTGGGAAGAAGTCCAGCCGCTCATAAAGTACAGATCTTAAGATATCATAGGCAGAAAGATTCATATTTGCATGAAAAATGAAGCGGAATGGTTTTGGTAGATGACAGGAGATTGGTTGTGTATCTTTAGCTTGAGTCTGTTGGGGCTGCATGTTTGAAGGGCTCCATATGGGCCGGAACGCAGGGGTTCCAGGTAACCAGGTAATAGAGGGACTTCCAGCATGTCTGTGAACACTGAGCAAAGCAAATTGCTTATTATGTTGGCAAGAGAGCTGGTTTCTCTGTTGGGCTTCATCCATTTGTGTAATATTACAAGAAACCATTGTTATCTTTTTTTTTTTTTAACACTCTTTCTACTCTTTTTTACTTTTTTACTCTATATAACATATTTGGATAATCACATTTGTAGTAGAAGAAGATATGAAGTAAATATGAGGCAGAACAGTAGTTCTCAAATGTTTTGAACCAAGTACTGCTAATGTCCCTTTAAAACAAGATACAAAAAGGGATTTTTGCGGTGATGCCTTAGAATAATTATTTTGGGTTCCTCAAAGAACCTTTCTGTGAACAATTTTTTCTTAGTCTGAAGAATATTTGATTAATCTCAACAAAATGTTTGCACTATAAAGAACCTTTTGTGCAGTGGTTCCATGGGTGTTAAAGGTGCTTCATGGAACCAGCAATAGCAATGAAAAACTATTTTTAAGGTGTAGGCTGCTGTTTACAGTTACGCAACTACAGCTCCTTAACTGTTTGTCAAGATAGCATTTCATAACTTATCAAATCACCAATAAAATTTGATAACAATAATATTACAAATGTAGCTTCTTTAGCCCTTCTTATTTATTTATTTTTAAAAACTAGCTTCTGTATTCTGTGTACCGTAATACAGCTAATATTGTTGGCACCTTTATGATAAACTGCTTGTGAATTTCGTCATTTGGGGCTTTGCGGGAAAAAAAATGTCTGATATACAAATGTAAAGTTTAATGCAAATAGATGAGAAATTAAAATTAAAACAATAAAATAAAACAAATTTTAGACTTTGGGCTCATGTTCCCTATTGAGAACAAAAATGAGTTTCAAGAGGATACAAAGGGTCAGACGTAGCAAATATTGACATGAATTGTTTTTGTATTGTCAGAGGACACGTTATGATATCTTTTTCTGTCCTTGTACAGTGTTTTTAGACAAATGTAAAAGTCAAATACAGCAGTTTAACAGTCCATTGCCAGAGACAGATTGTAAATCAACCTCCTGCACGTTCATTTGCTGTGAATGTCAGTCATAATCATCTGCAAGGGCATCAGACTGAGCGTCACCTCGTGTTATAGCGAGTTTGTGAGAAGAGCGAGTGTGAGAAGTATTCTGATACTGACTAGAAGTGCGTCTAAACATTGTCATTTGGCTACACTTATGCCACAAGGCAAAATAGTCAGCTTTCTAAGGATCAGTCACGCGCACACACACACACACACACACACACACACACACACACACACACACATCTGTGTGCACCTGGACTGCTCATTTGCATGGCTCATGTCTGAACTAATAACCAAACACTGAAATGATTAGACAGCCCTAACACTTAAAAGAGCACATTGTAATTATTAGTGATGCTTGCTAAGCTGCTTATCTAAACTGTATAGAAAACACAGAAGAAATTCCTGGTAAAATCTATGCACCCTGATTCAACCAGCTCTTGACTTGGCCAGAAAAACAACAGGCCTTGTGTCGTTGGGTACACCAGCTGAGACTTTACATCGATAGTCAGATGTCTAATAGTTCTGCTAAACTACACAGTCAGGTTCTTTTTTTTTCTTTCTTTTTTTTAGTATTATAACTCTAAACCCACACTCTGCCAAGAGTGCACACCTGACTACCTGATATTTGTCCAGATATATTATCTGCTCCATAGAAGCCTGTAGCTGCTGCTAGAGCCAGACAACTGGCTGCTGTCACACGCCACGCTGTCCTCCTGTCAGTACATATACACTTCAGAATTTCTCTAATGCACACTCAGCATTTCAACCCTGATAAACACCTCTTTTTTTTCCAGATTGAGGAAAAAAAAAACTACTTAAAATGATTTCTCATGGTGATATGAATTCTTCATTAAATGTCAGTATGAAAAAATTCTTCACATAATATTCTTTCAGATGCTCCTTGCTCTAACATCTAACATGTCATTTTATTTTATACAAAAGCTTACATACATGTATAGAAATTAACATGAATATGAATGTCTTTTCCTCTCTAACTTTTGTGAGTTTGAGTGGCATGAATTGTCTTCTAAACAAAGAAAACTTTCCTCACCGAATAGCCTGCTGGAATATAAAACAAACGCAAGCTGGAGAGTCTGAAATAACTGAATCCTGTTTTTTAAGAGTTAAGTCCATTATGCAGCTAGGATCTCTCGAGGTCATTTCATATCTTATTCTTAAAATTACACACATCATTGCATATACTGCATATGAGTTTAGAAAACTACATTTTTGATAAGTGAATAAGTGATAAAATGAATGAAGCGCTGTATTCTTTACAGAGCAATAATTCTAATTTAACACAATTTTGCATCTTTTTTTGTATTGTATGTAACTCATTGGCTATAACTTTGACTACAGTATATTCACAATATAGCGCAGTCCCATTTATTGCTTATTATTATTTATAGTTTATGATTTTGCATAATAAAAATTTTATTAAAACATTTTAAGCAAATTAATTCTAAGTACCATCTTTGCACAGGAAGGCACAGTATAATTCCAAGCCAATATCATAGCAATATGTTTTGTGTTAAGAGATTTAGTATTTTGTTTAAATCTGTTACATCTGAATGATGGTTTAAATCCTTTAGCTTCCGAACTTAAAAACTGCAATACTGTTATAGCTTACAGTAGAGTAAAGTTAATACTGTGTAAAAAGGTAAAACCTGTTTTCATGCGGTAATTGAACTCAGTTTACCGCATCGTCTGATGTGCCTTGCCAATTTAGTGCTGAGATTTCATTTTGCACGTTAATTTCTTCAGTCATTAATGTAGAAAATGAGTTTGTTCGGTTAATAAATGCAAAACCTCATTTCCGTGCAAGCGGCCCTGATCATTACAAAAGTACCTCGACAGGTCATGCCTCAGTAATGCTAAATTAAATAACGAGATCAGATGATTGTGAGATGAGCTGATATGTTGATAATTGGCTCAGATATTTTGTTCATATGCATGGTTTGCCATGCGGATTGTTAATATCATTTATATGTGTCTAAACTCTACGTTTAAATGTGTTTTTGTGTTTGTAAACAGACCGAGTTGTACTGGGAACTTTGTTTTTTTTTTTTGTTTTTTTTTACTAAGCACCACTGGCTATAGTGCTTGAATTAATTGCTATTGATTCAGGCAGTGTGAAGGTCATCTATTCCAGCCTGCGTGGGGGCCTCAGAGAGCCAAAGTGGACCCCACAGCCATGGCCCTTAAATCACCTGAGAGTGCACTGAATGCTAGGGCTACGGTCCCTTAACCACACTCAAATATAATCACAACTAAGTTTACTCACATTCTGGGGATTTTTTTTTCTATCTTTGTCAATACTATATTTCTCCCAGGCTTGTCCGTAGTAAAGCCCATGTGGCACGGAGGCCTGGGTGATTAGTGTAAAACTTTACAACACAAACTGCAGGTTCCCTCGGTAGCTTTCCTGTTTTAGCACAAACTGTTTTCCCGCCGAAGGCTTTTAGCATATATTGATTTGAAACTGTAGTGTCTCTGATTAAGCCACAAAGAGCACATAGAGATGACATCCGTGAGGGTTTATCTTGCAATTACTCTTTCCAGCTTAATCTGGGTAATTATGTCAGTGATTTTACTCTTTCCTCAGGTTGTCTTTTCTTTTGATTGCCTTCATTTCTCTCTCTGTCTCTCTGTTTCATTCTCTTTGGAGAGATGATGAGGGGGAGGAAGCTTTGTAAAATGCACAATGATTGGGGTATAGCATTTCATGGCAAAATTCACAAGACAAAACACACAGAATTTAAAAAGATCTAGATCCGTGCAGTTTATTCATGCAGTTACAAATGTGTTTATCCACAAACAAAAATACAGACATATACATGTTTTATTTTGATTGCTTGCAGACAGAAAAATGTTCAATGTGGCATTGAAATAGACGTGAATTGTTAATGTTTTTTATTTTTTATTTGATTTTTTTTGTTAACATTTTTTAAAATCTCAGATAGACGTCTTTGACTTTTCCATAATGTTTTTTTTCAGGGTCTAGTATTCTTGAGTGTTGCATTTTTAATGATATATCAAGTTAAAAATAGTTGTAAAATAAAAGTTTAATTTGTGGTTTGTTGATTTTTGTTTTTTATTTTGTATCTTTTGTGTGTGTGTGTGTGTGAATTGATTCTTTTAATTAATCTCACAAAAACACTTTTATTTAAACAAAATATAAACATATATAAATATTAAATTCAATTATATAGTGTTTAAAAAGTAATGATTATTTATTAAATTATTTATTTGTTATTTAAAAAAAAATTATATAAAAAATAAATATATAAAATGACAAATGCATTATTTATTTATTTATTTATATTTTGATCGCTGTGGTCATTTTAGTGTACTCGTGCCTGTCACTAATGCACGGATATGTGTCCACACTCACTTATATGTACATACCCACATGTTCAGACATCTTGGACTGAGGATTGAGGGTATGGATTGACACTAATGTCAGGTCTTAGGGGTAAATACGTCAGTATAAGATTTCACAGCAGTCGATCAAAACGTGCCGCCCCCGTGGTCCCGAGGCCTTGTTATCTTCCCTCTTCCCTTCCTCTCCATCCCCAGCAATCTGCCTGATTTCACAGCTTCAGGAAATCAGCTCATATTCTGCAGATTTTCCCTCCCTATCATTCACCCTCTTTGAAAAGTCTCTAATCATGCTGAATAGCCAATCAGTGAAGCACTAACAACAGCACTCATTTGGCCACGGTACACAAGCTCATCCAGACAGAAGTGAAAAGGAACTTTGTGTTTGTCGTTGTGTAGCTCTTTATTTAGAACCGGGTAAAAATGATTTGTTCCTTTACGAGTGTGTTGACATATCAGACCCCATCAATAGAAAGTGTTCAACATGAGGCAGGGCTGGACTGGGCCAAAAAAATCGGCCCTGGCATTTTTGGTCCAGGCGGCCCACCACCACTTCTCTCTCTCTCTCTCTCTCTCTCTCTCTCTCTCTCTCTCTCTCTCTCTCTCTCTCTCTCTCTCTCTCTCTCTCTCTCTCTCTCTCTCTCTCTCTCTCTCTCTCTCTCTCTCTCTCTCTCTATATATATATATACACTTCAGTCAAAGGTTTTTGAACAGTAAGATTTTTACTGTTTTTTTTTTTTTTTTAATAATTCTCTTCTGCTCACCAAGCCTGCATTTATTTGATCCTAAATACAGCAAAAGCAGTATATTGTGAAATATTTTTACTATTTAAAATAACTGCTTTCTATTTGAATATACATTATATTGCCAAAAGTATTGGGTCACCCCCTTCTAATGAACATGTTTGACTACTTTAGTAATTTCCGTGAGTAAAAATCTTAATGTTTAAGCATATAATGATATTCTAGGGAATTGTGTGCTTCTAATTTTAAAGCAACAGTTTGGACAGGACCCTTTTCTATTCTAACATGACAATGCCTCTGTGTATAAGGCAAGGTTCAAAAAGAAATGATTGATTCAGTCAGTGTGGAAGAACTTGACTGGTCTGCAGAAAGTCAAGTCCTAATCCCATCTGAACACCTCTGGTGTGACTTTAAATCCAGACCTTGAGCCAAAAACTCTTTACCAAACACCAATGACTTGTACATATGGGTACAGTTTAGACACTTCCAAAACTGTTGCAACAGAGATGGAAATACAATTTTTAAATACATGCATTATGTTTCCATATTTGTTGCCACAGTTGGAAGTGCCTTTTTCTGTTCTAAAGAAGGGGGTGTCCCAACACGTTTGTCCATATAGTGTATAAGTCACTGGTGTTTGGTAAAGAGTTTTTAGCTCAAGGTGTGCATTTAAAGTCACACCAGAGGTGTTCAGCTTGGATTAGGACTTGGCTTTCTGCAGACCAGTCAAGTTCTTCCACACTGACTAAATCAATCATTTCTTTTTGAACCTTGCCTTATACACAGAGGCATTGTCATGTTAGAATAGAAAAGGGTCCTGTTCAAACTGTTGCTTTAAAATTAGAAGCACACAATTCCCTAGAATATCATTATATGCTTAAACATTAAGATTTGCACTCATGGAAATTACTAAAGTAGTCAAACCTGTTCATTAGAAGGGGTGACCCAATACTTTTGGCAATATAGTGTATGTTAAAATGTAATTTATTCCTGTGATTTCAAAGCTGAATTTTCAGAATCATTACTCCAGTCACACGATCCTTCGGAAATCATTCTAATATTCCAATTTGCTGCTCAAAAAACATTTATTATTATTATTATTATGTTGAAGACAGCTGAGTAGAATTTTTTTTTCAGGTTTCTTTGATGAATAGAAAGTTCAGAAGAACAGCATTTATCTGCAATAGAAATCTTTTGTAACATTATAAATGCCTTTATTATCATTTTTGATCAACTTATAGCATCCTTGCTAAATAAAAGTATTGATTTCTATAATCCCCCCCTTCCTAAATTTTTTATAAAATTTATAATTTTATAAATTTTATCAAATTTATAATTTTATAAATAAAATTATACTGACTCCAAGCTTTTGAATGGTGTAGTGTATAATGTTACAAAAGCTTTTTTTTTTTTTTTTTTTCAGATAAACGCTGATGTTTGGACCTTTCTATTCATCAAAGAATCCGGAAAAAGAAAATAATAATTCTCAACTGTTTTAAATATTGATAATAATAATATGTAAAAATATTTCTTGAACAGCAAATCAGCATATTATAATGATCTCTGAAGGATCATGTGACACTGAAGACTGGCGTAATGATGCTGAAAATTCATCTTTGATCACAGCAATAAATTACATTTTAACATATATTCAAATAGAAAAGTTATTTTAAATAGTAAAAATATTTTACAATATACTGCTTTTGCTGTATTTAGGATCAAATAAATGCAGGCTTGGTGAGCAGAAGAGAATTCTTTAAAAAAACATTCAAAATCTTAGGCTACTGTTCAAAAACTCTTGACTGGTAGTGTAGATATGTAGCCTATCATTGCATCTAGCTGTTTTGGATAAGAATAAAACGTCAGGTCTGACAATATCGTGTCTTTTTTTTATTTAAATCTAGATTTATTTGCATTGGCACATGGAAACCTCTATGAACACACTTGACTTGGCCAAAAAATCGCGGGGGACGAATTTACGTTTTATTAAAAAGTGTTTGCGTATTCTACACTCGTGGCGCGCACACACACATGGATAGGTTAGATGCCTGCCTCCGTTGCGAGTCCCTGTCAAGCACTTTACCGATTCAACTGCTCTCCTCTCCTCCTCCTGCCTGGCTCTTTGGCCCGCATCACTCACCGCAGAGCAAGCCTGTTCTTGATAAAGCTGCTGTGAAAACGTGGGAAAAGCTGACGAGGAAGAAGTTGGGGTGAAGCGATCTTTAGGCGGAGCAAAATACTTCATCGCTCCGTCTATAGCGCATTGTGATTGTGTGGTTTACGCTGTCTGTCAATACAGGAGACAAACCAATGGGCCACTGGCTGCTCGCTATCCCTGCGTGATGGTCCTTGGCAAAAAAAAAACAAAAAACAAAACAAATAATAATAAAAAAAAACCTTCTGTCGGCCCCTTAAGTGCGTCAGCCCACCGGGAAAATGCCCGGTATGCCCGATTACCAATCCAGCCCTGACATGAGGGTACAAAACATGCCATTCCATCACGAAAGGGGAGATGTGGTCTCCGCCGCTGCCTGAGGAAATGGGAGATAGCGTTGCTTTGCTTGACAGTTGTGGATATTGGATATTTCGAGAGGTTCCACATTCTCTCTCACTCTCTATTTTTCCTTTCTCACTCTATTCTTGCATTCTGTCATTGTTAGAATATATTTCTGATTTATAGTATATGGGCCATATTCATAGCTGTTTTATTGTTACTGTTTAAGTCTGCTTATAATGTCAGTGAAAGGCTGTTTTAAAAGGTAGGCAGCATAATTGTGATTCTTCTATGGCAGCATATCATGCACCTTTCACAGAAAAGACAATCCCATAATGCATTGCAACAGCTGACCCAAGATGTGTGAGATGTGTGATGTGTGATGGAGCCATATGAATCTCCTTAATCAAACTATTGATAAAGCTCATTAGGTTCTGAAGTGTTTTTTTTTGCAATGGGCAACATTTTATAATCAGACCTGGATATTTAATATAATGATTTAAATCAAGGGTTCAGAAACCATTTCAGGTTTTAAAAGCATTTTGATGAATTATTCAGTAGATTTCAATGAACTCCTCTGGTACTGATCAGGATTAAAACTCATTGCTCAGAGTTCATGACTAATCAAAATGGTGAGCTGGAATGAATGAATTAGAATCACTAAGGCCTGGTTTCACAGACAGGGCTTAGACTAAGCCAGGATTAGGCCATAGTTCAATTTGGACATTTAAGTCATTTTTATAAACATGCCTTAGGAAGAAAAAAAAAACCTTACTGATGTGCATTTTGAGATAAAACAAAGGCTGATATATTTTAAGATTTGTCAGTGCAAGTTTCAGTTGAAACAGCTCAGACATACATTTTAGTCTGGGACTAGGCTTAAGCCATGTCTGTGAAACCGGGGGTTAATATCTTAAAATAAAGTCTGTCATGAGCCTACTCTGGCCATTTTCACTTTAACAAAGACCATCAGATAGGTAGGCTATAAAATATTGTACCTTTTATCATTTTAGGCTGAAAATTAACATTTTTTTTCTGCTAATGCATTAGCGCTGAAGATACTTGTACTGTACAAGCTGTACAAACAGACAATGGGTTTATAAATACATAAACACTCATCAGAGTAGAAATTCAAAAAAACAAAACTGAATTCATTTATTCACTTTATCTCAGTCTGCCATCTTGTGTAATAGTAGTGTGGCGGAGTAACATGAATTTCTGTAGCTCTGAGCTAATCGCAGTACTCTTAGTAAGATAATACTTTTGTTTTTGACTCGTTGAGTCTGTGGGTTAGGACAATACATGAGCACAGAAGAATGTAAAAGCAACTTATTATTTTTCTGTTGTGGCAGGAACATTACTTTCTTTCACTATTCAGAGAAAATAGAAGCATGTTTCTTTCCAAAGTCCTTTTTTTGTTTTTCGTTTGTCTCTGAGCACTTATCTGTTCTGCAGACTTGAATAATTATTGAAATGAGCAGTCTGTGGAACAGAATATCTGCATTTCTAATTCACTACAGGAAGTGAACAGCCAAAGGGAATATGAATATATATATATATATATATATATATATATATATATATATGTGTATGTATGTGTGTGTGTGTGTGTGTGTATATATATATATATATATATATATATATATATATATATAAATAATATTTATTATTATTATTATTATTTTATTCGGACAGTCTCACAAGTCAGAGAAAAAGGTCTTCTGACTTTTCTAAGAATTCTTGAGTTTACTTCTCTCAATTCTTTTTTTTTTTTTTTTGGGTCATGGAATAAAAAAGGTACTTTTAGATAACTTTTTTATATCTCATGTTTATATCTCACAATTGCCGGTTATAAACTAGTATTTTTAAGTGTTTTTTCCACTTTTAGTTTCACAATTTTTCTTCGCAAACTTAAAGAAACAAACTGTGGTTGGTCTCTTTACATGTTGGTCAGAAATCCTTTCTTGTAGTTCTTTTTCAGAAAATGCTACATCATGGAGCACACTTTATGCCGATAATGTCACATAGACAGACTTTTGATTATGTATAAGCTCTCAGGTCACTGAATAGTACTGAGCATTTAAATAGTGTTTTATCACACCGAAAATTCAAGCTGACACCAAGTAAATTAGTCATCATTGAGCATTCACATCCCATAGTATCTCATTTTACATCAATGTGGCTTTTTTCTCTCCCTTCTCTCCATGCATGGAGGCACTCAGGAGCTGAGGTCTCTGTCTGCCCCTCCGTCACAGCTGGTTAGAGGAGCAAGAGGTGACGGCCCACGATTATCCTCCTAACATGCTCTTAGTAGTCACTCACAGACCTGCTGAATTTTTCAGATCGCAGGTGTTGGCAGCCTCAAAAACCTTTGTGAAATATTGTGAGTCAATGACCTTCATCAGGTGAAACCAGACTGTTACATCGTTGTTTCTGTAGTCATCTATGCCAGTCACCACCCTTCCTGCATTTTTCCCTTAGAAAAATATAAATGAGCCATGAAAGGACAAGGAAGGAGAGCACAGCAGGGAAACATAGAGAGAGAGTGAGCAAGAGAAAGACAAGAAATATGGGAACTAGCATAGCGGTTAGCATATGTGCCTGTGATGTACAGCTATGATGCCCATGCAAGTCATTCTAGGATAAATACAGCCTATGAAATCCAACCCCCCTGCTCCCCCTTTTTTGTGTATGTATGAAATTGTTTGCATTCATATTGAAATCTCTCACTTTTTGATTGCAGACTTTGAGTTTGTGACATTGAAATCTCTTCCAAAATTCTAGAGACAGGTGAGAATTCAGGGGTTTTCCTAGGAGAAAAGTATGTGGTTCATTGTATTTAAATTAAAGTCTCCATTAGCTCTCCATTTAATTGGGAGGAATAATGAATATTAAAGAGATTTGTGATTTTTATTTGAGCCTCTCCTTGCTATTATCTGCTGTCTACAATAAAATAAGAAACCCAAGAAGAGAGGGATTCATGGAGGGCTTGTGGGTTTGCTGTAAGCGGTGCGGCTCTGCGGTTGAAAACAGTTTATTTTCAGTGGCAGGAGAGTTATTGAACTGTTTCTAATCCAACTCTGAAGCTAAATGAGTGCAGACGAGAGCGGTCTGCAAGCTGCTTCCACAATCACAGCTGAAACAGAACAGAGTAAATCCTTTTGCGTCTGCGTTGGGAGGAGCAGAGAGGCAGCAAGTGGAGGAGGATGTGCCTACTATATTTGTTATTTATATTTGATTTACACATTTAAGTGGTTTTGAAGGACGCATAATAAACTTGAACATTGTTTATTCACAGGCGGCACGGATTCTTTAAAATTGTTCATTGTGTACCATGTCCATGCAGAAGTGATTTTAATGACCTGTTTTTAATGTTGGTTGACATTAATTGTACAACCGTTTAAAAAAACTGCAATATGTTGATTTTACATGCATTGTCATCATAAGGCATCTGCTGCCATCTAGTGGCACAGGAAAGAAATATTAAAGTCTCTATGACTGTCAAACAAGGGAGACAGAGGACATTTTAAGGACAGATGCTGTTTTCTGGATATTTGTCCTGTTTGGTGCTGTGCATAATTGTGTGCTTCATTTCTAATATGAATTAGATTTAAATGTTAAGTTTTATACAGTATCTCTAATAAGAGCGAGAGAGACGTGATTTTGGGTCACTGCCATAATCACACAGTATACATGAAACAGAGTCACTTTCAATGAGCATTATTTTGCCATAAGGGAGAAAATGAAGGTTTTTCACAGCACTTAAATTTAAGTAAGATAATAGATTCATCTTATTCAGACTTAAAAATATATTTCCAAACCCCTCTATATGACATTTCAGGCAAATCATATTATGTAAAATAACACTGCTTCAAATAACTGGTCTGTAAGTCATTATAGTCACATTTAGGCCTGATGTGCTTTTAGATTTATGACGGTTTATGATTGTTGAGCAGTTGTGCTGTGAAAAACCTTCATTTTCTCCCTTATGGCAAAATAATGCTCATTGAAAGTGACTCTGTTTCATGTATACTGTGTGATTATGGCAGTGACCCAAAATCACGTCTCTCTCGCTCTTATTAGAGATTGCAATTAGTATCATCCGGGTATCTGCTTCTCTACAAAATAGAACGCACACCTGTGACGCATTATTTAACATGCGTAAATGGCCATTTGTGTAGGTGTGACCACCTGCAAGTCTGTTTCATTACAAACATGAGCTGAACAATTTCTTGAATGATTTGGCTTTAGTAAAAGGTTTTAGTTCAGTTTTCACGTCATTATTTCGTCCACAGAAGCAGAGAATATTAGGGTGAGGTGTGTCACTTCCTGCGATCAGGACAGCTGTTTCCCATAGAAAAAATGTTTCTGTATTGGTCAATGATTCCTAAACTTTTTTTTTTTTGTCTTAGGTACTACCAAACCAAATTTGTTGTAACACTATATTATTCTGATAATTAGTTAACATTCATTAAAGGAATAGTTGAATGAAAAATGAAAATTTGCTGAAAATTTACTCACACACAGGGCATCCAAGATGTTGATGAGTTTATTTCTTCATCGGAACAGATTTGGAGTAATTTACATTACATCACTTACTCACCAATGGATCCTCTGCAGTGAATGGGTGCCGTCAGAATGAGAGTCCAAACAGCTAATAAAAACATCACTATAATCCACAAGTAATGCACATGAATCCAATCCATGAATTATTACTCACATATTGTTGCTTCTGGCTAAAATACAAGTCCATAATCCATAATAATGCTTCTTTCAGTGAAAAATCTACCCCCTGTTGTCCTCTATAACTGTTTTTGCTCATGAACAGTGCTTGATCTGAGCATATATGTCTCTTCAGATTCAGATGAGACAACCTTTTCACTAAAGAATGCTATATTGCAGATAAAGAACTTGTATTTTTGCCAGCAGCAATGGTTTGAAGTTAAGAGCGTCTTTATGATGTATTTGTTTCTTACAAACTTGTAGCTTACAAACGTTCTGACGGCACCCATTCACTGCAGAAGATCCATTGGTCAGCAAGTGATGTAATGCTAAATGAAGAAACAAACTCATCTACATCTTGGATGACCTGAGAATTTTTTATTTTTGCAACTATTTCTTTAGTACACCTGAATTGGCTATATTATTATCATAATTATCTGTCATACTCATACAATGGTTGAAGAAATGTCATCAGGAATTACCTAAAATCTAAACTGGGCAGTTAGACGCTTCACTGCAACAGCAGACCTATCAAAAATCTCTCTCTTGCCATCTTAATTTCCAGCATGTGGCACCACAGGAGCTGATGAAGGTTAAGAGTCTAACTGGACAGCTAAAGACAGCGGCAACAGCTGCTCTGTTTTGAGGCACTGCTTACCAAATGGTCTCTGCACGTCTCTGTCTCACAGGAGAGACTGAAGGTTGAATTGCTGTCTGCATTAATCTCCTTGTCATCTTCAGTTTAGAGTTTGTCGTCTGCCGGTGAGCAGCAGGAAGACTGACAATTTAATGAACATTGATTGCCTTTTATGCCTGATGTTTCTCTCATTATGTCATTGAGACAGAGCTCAGTACAGGTCAGTCTGATCCCTCTGCGCCACACAGATGATGATGATAGATCATATCACAGATACACCTTAATTAAGCAGCCTGCGCTCACTCAATATTAGAAGCTAAATCAATACATTTGTATTCCAGAGCACTAGCCCATCCGGGTTAATCGAAATGTTATGACACACATGTGTTACCGGTGCCTCAAGCAAGGCCTGTAACTTGATGAAAATAAATAAATAACTGTGCTCACACAAATGCATTCACACAGTGTCCATTATTTTTTAATGAAAAAATGTACCAGTCATAAATATTTCTGTAAAAAAAAATAAAGATTTTTCATAGTTAATATAAATAGAAAATAATAGAAATAAAAAAAAAATTAAAAATAGAAATAGAACTGGTGCAAGAAAATACTATTTTCTTTCTAGTATTTCTTTTGATGCATATTACTATACATTTCTTTGTAATTAATTGTAAAATGTACTAGCAATTTCTGATTGAAAATGGTTTCACAGTAAACCCTACACGTTATGTATGGATGTTTGGCAAGAGTCCTTTTGAACCTCATAAGTAGACACTTATGTATGTTTATAAATTATTTTTGTGCAATAAATTTACTTTTTTTCTTTTTTTTTTAACATATACTGCATATTTTACTTTTTTTTTTTTTTTTTTTTCTCTCTCCAGTTCACTTATAGTAAATAGTCCTGCAGTGTAACAAGTGTTTTTTTTGGCTCTCAAAAAATATGAAGTAAAAACAGACTACATAATAATCATAAAATAATTACCAAAATGTTTTCAGCTGGAGTATAGCATGTCACACTGCAGGACACTGCTTGAAATCTGACTTGCATATTCCATTGAATGTGCATGAATGCTCAAATGCATGAAAGATCTGTTTGTGAAAGATAATACGTATCCAAAAGTTCAGATGCAGCACAGAGAGAAAAAAACAACAATTCTGATTAAACATTCCATCTATTCAGTCATCAATTAGTCAGATGGAATGTCAGTTAAAGCCCTTTATTTATTGAATTAGCCTCTCCCATGAGTAATGCTTTTTGTAGCTCATTTGACTTTCATGAACCGTGTTTCATTCGGGCATGTGATTGAATAAGTTCTGTGTTCATTATTTACATAGGAAAACAAAAGTAGGGCTTAATATTCCGAAATGTTAGATGTGCACCGCATTTTTATACAGCCACATTATCTGCATTAATTATCCCAGCCTACAAATCTAAAAGAGAGAAAGACGGCCACGTTTTACAGGTAAATACAGTGAAAGAATGCCCTCACGTGTCCTGAGACGGATTTATGAGATGCTTTGAGAGGAAACAGCAGTGTATCAAATTTCATAAGTGAGTCTCTCAAGATGGCTGCCGGATGCTGTTGTGTAACATCGGCCCCTTATTGAGAAACACTGCCACCCTGTGAAGATCTCTGGTGCCTTATTCCCCCGTCACTCTTGTCACATCCTCCACGGCATGTTTCTGTCCACTCGCATCAGCCCGCTGCTCAATAACATTGATACAAAATCATTTTGATTTGCTTTCACTCGGAGTTAATCGTCAGATACTGTCTAGAGGTTAGTCCCACTTATCTGTTTCTCTTCTCGCTGTCTTCACTGATGGCAGCTCGACCTCGATTTCTCTCTCCCACACTCTACTTAGTATGCCGGGTGTAAAATTAAAATTGGCGGGGGCCCCAGGGAGGATTGAAAAGCAACTAATCGCACATAATAACATATTGATCACTGTGTAATTGTAGAGTTTGTCAGCGGTTTCTATGCATCGATATTTAGGATGCATGTGATCAGGATGGAGTTTTCACAGCTCAGGATTAAATGAGCATCTGTTGTTGATCTTCTCTTGAAATGTGCGATCATTGTATTTACGTTTTATGATTTAATGAAGTCTACTATATGTATTTTGAAGAAAGTTATCTGAGACAGAATTATTGTGGGCAAATACTGTAATTGAGCCACTCAAAATTTCTCTATTATTAGATGAAGGTCTTAACAGTGAGTGCGTTTACATGCACCCTCTTAATGCGATTATAATGAGATTTTGGCAATATTGCGATTAAACTTTACCTCATGTAAACGCAATACTTCGATCTAAATAATGTGATTAAGCTCATAATCGCAGCAAGCATAATCGTATTAACATAGGTGGCGTACACTGATTTTAATCGAAATATACAGGCATGTAAACACCTTAATCACAGTATAGCCACTCTGACCAAAGTGCGCATGCGCTTGTGACATATATGAATGACGTGACACGCACCTGTAATAATACGCAGATTAAAAACGATGGTGGGGAAGAAAGCATTGCATTTCTGGGGAAAACTCGCTGCCACCAGTCTCTGTTCCTTACCCTCATCCACAAATGGCGAGTAGAACGCGACGGCAGCGTAGGCAAACGAATTGCCATCACATTTCTATGGCGCCAAAAAAAGCATGGAATACAACCGTACAAAAGTGTTTTGCATTAGACGAAAATAAATTAAAACAGCGGCCAGTAAAGCTGAGTCCATCATTTGTGCTGTGCAGTGGGGTATGTGAATAATGGCAGTAAAAAAATTAACCGCAATTCTTAGCGAATAATAAGAATAATGGAAATTGCATGTAAACGGGAGTAAGAGCTTTGCTCTTGACATGTAAACATCATAATGCGATTAAGTCCTTACTCTGATTATTGTAAATAATCGCATTATTCGTACACATGTAAACATAGTCATTGTGAGGAACATTTAAAATTCAGTAAATACAATTCAATCAATCAGTCAATCAAACAATACCAGATGCACCATGATTTTGGCTGCACAGTGAAATTACAGATTGTCTGGTGTTTAGAGTAGTTATAAGTATATATTTGTTCAATAAACCTTTTGTACACTTCCAACAAAAAAAATCCAAACAATCCTCTAGAGGTTGATGGGTAATTCTATAAAATAGATGCTTTTTGTGCCCCTCTTTAAGTGTTTGTGTTTTGTTACAACCTTTTTTAAGACAATTGATAGTTCAGATTGCCCAGTTTTCATTTCAGACCCTTTGCTGAGAAATCTAATCTTGTCTGCATATGAATGTCGGCAATTTCATTTTATTTTTGTTATATTTTTACAAATACTGTTTAAAATGTTTTTCAAAGAAGTCTCTTATACTCAACAAGGATGCATTTATTTTTATCAAAAATACAGTAAAAACTAATATTGTGAAATATTAGTATTATATAATTAGTATTAGTTTTATACAATTAGTATTATATTATTAGTTATTATATTAGTATTATCCAATCAATCATGTCCAGTGTTGGGCACATTACATTAAAAAAGTAATTAGTTATAGTTACTAGTTACGTCTCTCAAATAGTAACTGAGTTATATCATTATAAAAGTAACTAATTACCAGGAAAAGTAACGTCTCGGTTACGTATGTAACCCTCGTTCCCTGAAGGAGGGAACGGAGACGTCACGTCGGATGACCGACGAAATTGGGATCTCGCCAGAGAGACCAATCCACTTCGAGTGTAACTAAACGAGCCAATGGACATTGGCATGCGATTATTGCATCCAGCTGCCGCTGATCACAGCGTGAGCATAAGAGGCAGCTGATGCACCGCATCAATTATGTTTTCGCTGAGGAGCCGAGCCGGCGACCCGGCAGCTCAGCGGTGGTACAGCGACTGTGGCGACGGGACGTGACGTCTCCGTTCCCTCCTTCAGGGAACGAGGGTTACATACGTAACCGAGACGTTCCCCTTTCAGTCGGTCACTCCGAGTCACGTCGGATGACCGACGAAATTGGGATCCCTACCAAAGCGCCACAGGAGCTGCCCCTTCCAGTGCCCTGTGTAGGGCTCCTGACCCTTCCTATAAGGCAGACGATAGGACCGGGCTCTACACAGAGAAGGTCAACTACTGGTGTTCCTTGAGCAACCCAAACAGTAGGACTAGGATAACACTGGGAAGCGTGCCCTTCCACTTGGAAGAGGCACACTGCGGAGTCACCTCCTCCCAAAGGGGGTTTAAGTGACATTCAAACATGTGAAGTAACCCAGAGGGCCCTTTTGCACATGGAAGTCTCTGAGATGGCTCAGGCTGCATCTTTAGAGATGGCAGAACGTGGTCCGCCAGGGGAAACACGGCTCTAATAAGAATACCGTGGAATACACATATGGGATCCCGACAGGGTCTCTCATATGGGCACTAGCCTCGCACCAGTTTTCAAGAATTCATTGGCTGAAGGCCTGGCGCCGGACGCTCCGCCGTGTCCGGACGCCGGAGTGCTGGAGGACTCAACAGGGTTTGCCTGGTTAAGGAACTCTCTGGAGAATTAGGCGTAAGGACGCCGCAAGCCGACTCTGAGCCGGCCCTCTCAGTGCCACTACCCGTTTGAGGTGAGAACACAGGAGGAAACCGGTTCGACACGTAGGCTATAAAACCTAGCGAACGTGTTGGGAGTCGCCCAACCCGCAGCTCTACAGATGTCTGCTAGCGAGGCACCACGAGCCAGCGCCCAGGACGATGCGACACCCCTAGTGGAGTGAGCACGCAACCTGAGCGGGCAGGGCACACCTTGTGCTTCGTAGGCCAAGGTGATGGCATCCACTATCCAGTGGGCCATCCTCTGCTTGGAGACAGCCTTCCCCTTCTGCTGTCCTCCGTAACAGACAAAGAGCTGTTCTGAGGTCCTGAAGCTCTGAGTTCTATCCACGTACTGACGCAGTGCGCGTACAGGACAGAGCAAAGCTAGGGCTGGGTCTGCCTCCTCCAGGGGCAGCGCTTGCAGGCTCACTACCTGGTCCCTGAAGGGCGTGGTAGGAACCTTGGGCACATAGCCGGGCCGGGGCCTCAGTGTTGCACTGGAGTCAGCCGGCCCAAACTCAAGGCACGATTCGTCGACCGAAAATGCCTGCAGGTCCCCCACCCTCTTGATTGAGGCCAATGCAGTCAGGAGTAGGGTTTTCATAGAAAGAAACTTCAACTCGACTGACTGCAATGGCTCAAAGGGGGCAGTTTGTAGGGCTCTTAGCACCAAAGCCAAATCCCAAGAGGGAAGGGAGGGAGGCCTCGGAGGATTTAACCTCCTGGCCCCCCTAAGAAACCTGACGACTAGATCGTGCTTCCCCACCGACCTCCCCTCTATGGGGTCGTGGTGGGCAGAAATAGCAGCAACATATACCTTAAGGGTGGAGGGGGACAGCCTACGCTCCAACCCTTGTTGCAAAAAGGAAAGCACGGCTCTGATCGAACATCTCCGGGGGTCCTCCTGGTAAGAGGAACACCATTCGACGAACAGGTTCCACTTCAGCGCATAGGCCCGTCTTGTGGACGGTGCTCGTGCTGAAGCGATAGTGAGCGCTACCTCCTGGGGCAGGTCACCTAGAACCTCCGCGTCCCGTCCAGGGACCACACATGAAGTTTCCACAAGTCTGGACGCGGGTGCCAGAGGGTGCCCCGTCTCTGAGAAAGCAAATCCTTCCTCAGAGGAATCGGCCAGGGAGGGGCTGTCGCGAGGAGCATGAGTTCCGGGAACCAGGTCCTGTTGGGCCAATATGGAGCCACTAACAGGACCTGCTCCTCGTCCTCCCTGATCTTGCACAATGTCTGTGCTAGCAGGCTCACTGGGGAAAACGCATACTTGCGCAAGCCCTGGGGCCAGCTGTGTGCCAGTGCATCCGTGCCGAGCGTTGCCTCGGACAGGGAGTAGAACCACTGGCAGTGGGTGGTTTCTGGAGATGCAAACAGGTCTACCTGAGCAACTCCGAACCGACTCCAAATCAGCTGGACCGCCTGGGGATGGAGTCTCCACTCCCCAGGAAGTGCCGCTCGAGACAGCTCGTCGGCCGCCTGATTGAACACTCCTGGGATGTGGATGGCACGAAGGGACCTCAGATGCTTCTGACTCCAGAGGAGGAGGTGGCGGGCGAGTTGCGACATGCGACGGGAGCGCAAACCGCCTTGCCGGTTGATATAGGCAACGGTCGCAGTGTTGTCCGTACGGACCAGAACGTCCCTGCCCCGAAGGCGCCCTCTGAGGCGGCACAGGGCAAGGCGTACTGCCAGCAACTCGAGGCAATTGATATGCCAACGCAGAAGGGGGCCCGTCCAACCCCTGATACTGCGTGCCCGTTGTACGTGGCACCCCAGCCGGTGGCCGAGGCATCCGTGAAAACCACAGCATGCCTGGATACCTGCTCCAGGGGCACTCCTGCCCGAAGGAACGAAGGATCTGACCACGGGCTGAAGGTCTTGCGGCAGGCCGGTGTAATCTGAACCCGGTGAGTACCGCGTTTCCACGCCCACCTCGGGATTCGATCATGGAGCCAGTGCTGAAGCGGTCTCATATGGAGCAGACCGAGCGGAACTATGGCCGCAGCTGCAGCCATATGCCCCAGGAGCCTCTGAAAGAGTTTCAGTGGGACCGCTGTCCTGCCTGATAAAGTCTTGAGGCAGTTCAGCACCGACTGAGCACGTTCCTGGGTGAGGCGTGCTGTCTGGTTGACCGAATCCAACTCCATGCCGAGAAAAGAGATCCTCTGCGTTGGCACGAGTTTGCTCTTTTCCCAATTGACCCGAAGGCCCAACTGGCTGAGGTGCCTGAGCACCAGGTCCCTGTGTGCGCACAACAGCTCTCGAGACTGTGCAAGTATGAGCCAGTCGTAGAGGTAGTTGAGAATGCGCACACCCCGTTGTCTCAGGGGAACAAGGGGCCGCCTCTGCGACTTTGGTGAAGACACGAGGCGAAAAGGGACAGCCGGAAGGGCAGGACCTTGTACTGATATGCCCGACCATCGAACGCGAATCGCAGGAATGGCCTGTCTCGCGGGAGAATCGAAACATGAAAGTACGCGTCCTTCAGGTCGATTGCTGCAAACCAATCTAGGGGACGGACGCATCCAAGAATGCGTTTCTGCGTCAACATCTTGAACGGCATCTTGTGAAGTGCACGGTTCAAAACTCGCAGATCCAAGATCGGTCGTAACCCACCGCTTTTCTTGGGCACAATGAAGTAAGGGCTGTAAAACCCCGACCTCATATCGGCTGGAGGGACCGGCTCTATTGCATCCTTCGCCAGTAGGACTGCAATCTCCGCGAGCAAGACAGGGGCATCGACGGCTTTGACTGAAGTGTACCGGATGCCCCTGAACTTGGGGGGGACGCCGGGCGAACTGAATCGCATAGCCGAGTCTGATGGTCCGCAGGAGCCACCGGGACGGGCTGGGGAGCGCTAACCAGGCTCCGAGAGACCGCACCAGCGGGGCCAACGGGCCCACCGACATGCCCGCGGTGGGGCAGCGAGGTGGAACACAGGGACCGGCCCCAGGGCCTGTGACGGCCTGGCCTGTGACGGCAGGGGGCGGGGTCTGGGTGTGTAGTGTAGCACTCACCTGATTTCTCCTCGCATGGGAGGAGACACAGGAACCCGGCTTGAGGCTTGTGACAGCCCTGCGTTTGACGACTTGAAGCGGGGACTGGAGTGCTACTGCCCTTACCTGGTTCCACGAATGGGCAGGAGGGGTGCTCTTGGGCAACCACCCGCTGCCTGCTGGCGAGAGAGGAGGAGGGAAGTGATCCTGTGATGCACGGATCACCACTCTCCTCCTCTTGAGACCCGGAGATTGAGGAGACCGCTCTTTACTGATGTTTTGGGTACCGCTGGCTGCTGGGCCAGCGGCGGAACAAAATGAACAAAAGATACTCCACCCGGCCCTCCTCCGGGGGAGGGAGTGGTGCAGTCACCATCTCCCGATGAGCGGTCTCCTCCATCTCTGGGTCGCCCGTCTCAGGGCCTCTTGCACTTGCGCTTGCCGCCAGGTTTGGCGGGGGCCTGGACGGGCTGGGCGTCCTGCCTGCGACCGGCTCCACGACGCTGCCTGGTGAAGGCTGCTGCGGCTGCGCGGGAGCGGGGACGGCCGCAGGGGGCGCCCACGGCGACGAGCAGGCTGAGTGGCTGCAGCCGGGGTGGAAGCAGCAGGTTTCCTCCGGCGCATGATGTGTTTGCCTCAGTCTGCTTCTGGGCTGCCGAGATCTGCTGGGCAAAGCTCTCGACAGCGTCGCCGAAAGGGCCGGTCTGTGACACGGGAGTACCTTCTCCTGCCCCGTCATGTCAGCGAGACACAGCCAGAGATGGCGCTCCTGGACATCGCACAACCCAGAGACTGTGCGGTCACCTTCGTCACTCGTAGCGCGAGGTCCGTCGCAGCACGCAGCTCATGTAGAACCGCCAGGTCGTGACCACCCTCGTGCAGGTCTTTCAGTGCTTTGGCCTGGTGGACCTGCAGCAACGCCATAGCGTGGAGGGCGGAAGCCGCCTCCCCACAGGCTCTACAAGCACTGCCAGTTAGACCTGACGAATACTTAGAGGCCCGTGAGGGGAGACACGGATCACCCCGCAGGGTGGAAGCGGCTGTTGGACACAGTTGCATGGCCACAGACCGTTCCACCGAGGGGATGCCCGCATACCCCAAAGCGGCTCCACCATCGAGGGTGGTGAGAGCGGAAGAACTACAAGATGTGTTTCGGGCAGTGAAAGGTGCCCTCCACAATCTTGTCAGCTCCTCATGCACTTCCGGAAAGAATGGCACCGGAGGGGGGCGCTGAGAACCAGCGCCACCCCCACCGAGGAACCACTCGCCCAGCCTCGAAGGATCGGGACACGGTGGCTTTTTAGGATTCCACACGAGCCCGACATTCTCGGCGGCCCGGGAAAGCATAGCCGTCATCTCTGGGTCTGGCACGGACAACGCTACCACACCCGAAGGGGGCAACGCAGCCGGGTCGTCATCCCCGGAGAGAGAGGGCCCGCCCTCCGATGCGGTGATCGACATCTGGTCGTCAGAGGGGGCACCGAAGGAAACGCGTGGCCAGCGCGCTCCTTCGGCAGCTCCACCGGCTGCGGAGTGCTTGAGGGGTGAGGAGCTCCACTTGGGGAAGCCCTCGCCGTAATCCTCAAATCACCTCTAACTCCACCGGATCCAGTGTGCACGCCGGATCACGGCAGGCAGAGGGACTCTGCCATGTTTGACATAGCAGAGTCGCACTCCGAGATGGTCATGTCCCCGCAAGAAGAACATGAACCATCCACGAAAGCCACCTCAGCGTGCTGAATGCCCAGACACGTGAGGAAGCGATCGTGACCGTCCTGAGGCGCCAGGAAACGACCACACCCAGAAACGCACGGGTGAAAAGACATCTTTAAAAAGACGCGATCACCCGTGTTGCTCTTTTAGAGAAATTGCTCTTTCAGAGAAATGCTCTTTTAGTGCTGAAGCACGCAGGGGAGCTGGCCACCGCACACTCCTAGTGTGGCTGTCAGCAGGAAGACGATCTTTCTCTCCCGGACACCGTGACCACCGCTGCCGCGCCGTAACGCCCGCACTCGCTCGCAGAACACTCTCTTGGAAGGGATAGCAGTAGCTTTAACCACTACCGCTCGGCTCCGAAGCGAAAGGATAATTGATGCGGTGCATCAGCTGCCTCTTATGCTCACGCTGTGATCAGCGGCAGCTGGATGCAATAATCGCATGCCAATGTCCATTGGCTCGTTTAGTTACACTTGAAGTGGATTGGTCTCTCTGGCGAGATCCCAATTTCGTCGGTCATCCGACGTGACTCGGAGTGACCGACTGAAAGGGGAACTATTGCGTTACTTTAAAATATAAATAAATAAATAAATGTTCAAATGTCAAATAACTTGGATGCCCCCAATATTAAGTATGTTAAATTAATGAAATTGACACTAAATAGAATAAATTATTATTATAAAACATTGTACATTAATCTACACTAGTTATCTACTGACACTTAACATCAGTCAGTCAAGCATTATAATATGATATTATGATAATTTAGCATTATATGATGATAGAACTTCAGTAATTAGAATAAACAAGTATGAATGCATATTTGTTATGTTGACTGAACTTAGCACTGGTGGTGGTGCTTAAGATATTGTTTGTCATTTAGTGTTTCAATAAAAAAGGGGGAAAAATTTATAAGATTACAAAACTACTACGAATTCTACTAATAACAATATAAAACACACTAAGGATTAATTAGCTGCTGGGTTCATGAATATTAATCACGTAGTCTGCGTTCGCTCGAATTGATTTGCTGAAATCAAAACAGGGATGATGATAGCTGAGCGCCAGCCAATGAGATTGTCGTTTGCGCATTAGTTCCGCCCACTACCAGAGAACCCGGCAGTTCTTAAAAGCTGAAGAATTCCAAAGGAACTCTGTTATTTTGACAGGAAAATACAACAAAGAATATCGTTTACATGTAGAGCGTCAATTCTGCATGTTATGTAAGACTCTCTCGCTCTGTATCTTTCTTTGCGCGTGTGAGACAAAGCGACAGCGAGCCGTGCGCCGTTACACTAGAGTTTATGGTACGTCAAATACAGCTACACTGCGCATCCATTCAGATGAACTGAAAAATAAAATTATAATAATATTATAATAAATTATAGTAACGCCGCATTTTATTGTCAGTAACTGTAACGGCGTTGTAACGGGAGAAACAGTAATTCATTTGATTACTCGTTACTGAAAAAAATAACACCGTTAGTAACGCCGTTTATTTATAACGCCGTCATTCCCATCACTGATCGTGTCTGATTTTTGTCACACAACTTTATCTAAAAAGTCAACAAGGATGCAATTATCAAAAATACAATAAAAACTAATATTGTGAATTATTAGTATTATACAATTTTAAATAACTGTTTTACTTTTTCATATATTTTAAATATGTAATTTATTCCTGTGATGGCAAAGCTAAAATGTCAGCATCATTACTCCAGTTTTCATTGTCACATGATACTTCTAATCAGGCCCGTAGCCAGCTATGAGGTCACCGAGGTCCGGATCTCGGTAAATTTCTCATGTTCAAAAATAAAATTTGTCCTCTGAATGACTAATTTGCTGTTAAACTCTTTATATGAATGTCTGCATGACATGTGTAATTCAGTTTAGACAGTTTGCAAGAATGTTTAGCATCCGTGGTATGAAAATGATCGCTGCAAGAAGCTGCTGGAGTGAACGAGTCTTGAGAGAGTTGCGAGTGAGGGCGTGGGCACAGTGGGAGTGTTGCCAGATCCAGCTATTATAAGTGTTTTTGGACATGTCTTTTCCATTTAATTTGACAATTTAGAAAGTTGATAAAGTATGTTGCAGTTTTTGGGTCAGCGATATCTTTATATTATCTTATTTGCAAAAGATTTTAAATAATTTTGGTTTATTTTTATTAATTTTTTGGTTTTTGTATGTTTCAGTAGCAATATCTGACAACACTTTGCCTGCACTTAAACTGACAGTAATCAAAAAATCCCATGGACGGATGGATGTCAAAACAGTAGCATTTGACACTGGTACACAGATCTGTAGAACAAGTAGGTTCCAGAATGAAATGAAATACGCAAACAATAGCCATGTATAAGTCTTTGCTATGTCATTCAGTAGTTAAATTAGTTAATTTAAATTAGATGTTAAACTTCTGAGATTTTATGTGGCCTCATTAATTTCTTCTATAAAAACCCTGCCCAGACAACGTAGCCTAACTGTGATTTATGTCTTTCTTTCACCTGCACGTCTTTGCCGTAGAGTCAAAACAGACATTTTATGCCCAGCTGGCTTTTCTAATACTTTCATATGGAGTGTTTTCCAGCCAGCAGTGTGTTGAATGACAGTCAGAGGCTGAGGCTGGGGAGAAAGGGCATCGCTGCATCCATCAGTCCGTCCTAGCAGTGTGCCTGACTGGCTGTCTGTGTGGCAGCTTGCTGAAAAGTGCAGATGTCTTCAACATTTCCCATGGCAGGAGAGATAATAATAATTCTAATAATTTGTTACATTTATATAGCGCTTTTCTGTGTACTCAAAGCGCTTTACATAGAAGGGGGGAATCTCCTCATCCACCACCAGTGTGCAGCATCCACCTGGATGATGCGACGGCAGCCATATTGCGCCAGAACGCCCACCACACACCAGCTTACTGGTGGAGAGGAGACAGAGTGATGAAGCCGATCAGTGTATGGGGATGATTAGGAGGCCATGAGGGTCAGAGGCCAATGGGCAAATTTGGTCAGGATACCAGGGTTATACCCCTACTCTTTTTCAAAAGACATCCTGGGATTTTTAATGACCACAGAGAGTCGGGACCTTGGTTTAACGTCTCATCTGAAGGACGGTGCTTTTTACAGTATAGTGTCCCCGTCACTATACTGGGGCGTTAGGACCCACACAGACCACATGGTGAGCACCCCCTGCTGGCCTCACTAACAGCTCTTCCAGCAGCAACCTAGTTTTTCCCAGGAGGTCTCCCATCCAGGTACTGACCAGGCTCAACCCTGATTAGCTTCAGTGGGCAACCAGTCTTGGGCTGCAGGGTGATATGGCTGTTGGCATCTGTTCATTTACCTGTTGAGCCAGTTAATAGAAACTTGTGGGAGGCTTGTGCAGATTGTGTTAACTTAGTGTGCTTTGTTTTAGTCCTGCATTTCCTCAAGAAGATGATTTTAATTTTTGCAGGCCATCACCTTGAACGTGCAGACTGTTGGTTTATGTTGTGTTGTAATGTTGTAGGATTGTTTAGGGATGCAATTTGACATTTCCTAAACTGAAAGTCCAAAAAATGCATTATTTTAATAAGCTTTTTAAGCAAAATTTTTTTATTTTTTATTTATAACTTGTGTTCTTTTATCCACAGAGGCGTCCATCTTGAGTTATGACGGGAGCATGTACATGAAAGTGGTGATGCCTACCGTGATGCACACTGAAGCGGAGGACGTGTCCCTTCGCTTCATGTCTCAGCGAGCATACGGCCTGCTCATGGCCACCACCTCACGCGACTCCGCCGATACTCTTCGGTTGGAGCTGGACGGCAGTCGCGTCAAACTCACAGTCAACTTAGGTATTGTATAAAACCCCCTCCTTCAGGATGCAGTGCTTCTTCTTTTTCTCTCTCTTCCTATCTATCCATCATTCCAGCCTCACCCTCCCCTGCCTCCATCATCATTACATTCATTAATAAGATATTAAGATGTTGTTTTATTGTTTTTCTTTATTTGCATGGTTCACCTGACATTTGATTGAGTTCAGTTTGAATTGATTGTTTTCTTAATAAAGTAATTGACGGTAAATTCAAATTTTGGCTACTAATTGATGTTAGGGATGGGTGGTATGATATTATACCACTATACAAGTAATATAATATTATATATCACAATATAGTTTTATATATATATATATATATATATATATATATATATATATATATATATATATATATAATATGGAAAGTTCAAAAATAGTACCTTATATTTTTATACTGAACTTTATGGATGCAAATCAAAAGATAAGTTTGTTTATAACAACCGAAGGAGTATGAGGAGCATTAGCTGCATAACATCATTCAGGTGAAAACATGAAATGTTGTAATAAAATCTAATGAAATTAGAATATATATGTAACACATACTTTCAACTCTAAATTCTGATTAAGGGGTCATATGACATGATTTCATGTTTTCCTTTCTCTTTGGAGTGTTACAAGCTGTTCGTGCATAGATGAGATCCATAAAGTCGCAAAGATTAAAGACTCAAACCCAAAGAGATATTCTTTCTAAAAGTTAAGACTCAACCACGCCTTCCTAAAATGCCTCATTTAAACACACCCCCACAAATCTATGTCACTGTGTTGGAAGATTTGCACAACACCGCCCAAATGTATACGCAGTTGTTGCCGCCACCGCCGTGTTGTGGAGATTCTGTGTGTTTTCAAATATGGTAAGGGGCGTAACATTTCTGTCACATGCTTGAGGAATTCGGCCAATCACAACGCACTAGACAGCTGGCCAATCAGAGCACACCACACTTTTCAGATCGATGAGCTTTGTAAAAATCTATGTGTTTCAGAAAGGTGGGGCAGAGAGGAGCAGCAATAATGTTCGGCATATGGAAAATAATGTGTTTTTTGAACCCTAAACTGCGTAAATACATTGCATTACACCAAATACACAAAATAATGTTATTTTTAGCATCGTCATATATGACCCCTTAAAATAAGCTCACATTATAATTGCAAATCATTTGAATTCTTTATTGATTTAGCCATAAACAATTAATCTATACAATTTTATATTATTTTGCATCTTTTGGGACATGCTACTACAAATTACTACAAATTTCTCCATTTCTCTCAACTGTAAATAACTTATTGCAAAGTTATTGCAAAATTTCTAAATTGCTGTCGCATATATAGTACCACCATACTGCCCAGGCCTAACGGACACAATGTTTGGTGCTTTTTTTTAAATATATTAACCACTATCATTGTCATAGTGAAGACAAAAACTCCTTTGAGACAGTCACAGCACTGCATAACAGCATAGCATTTTTTATTTAATGTCGACTTTTGAAATGATGGATAATTCCTTTTTATGATTGCAATCCAAGTGTTGTGACTTTCTGATTGTCAACTTAACACTAATTCCTGTCATCTTTTCTACTTGACAATGTCTTCAGTAACTCTTTTCTGACAAACCTCATGTTCTGTCTCAGTTGGTTCCATTCGTACCACATTTGTGCTTTGGTTGGTATTTCCTTTGGTACATCACTTCCTTTTAACCACCGTCACCTCTCCCTCCCTGTCCAGTTCTCTGACACACATTCTCCATGCTTTGTCAAAAGATGGTATTCACCCCTTCAAAGGCCCTTAGCCTGCGGCCCGGTCGGCAAACAGCCCGAGAACAGAGCTCTCAGCTTCACCTGCAGCTGGTAGCACCTCTCAGTCCTCGATCCGACACCATTACCTTTACATGAGAGATGAGAGACCATAACTGGTCATTAAGTCACAGTGTCATCATTAAAGGACGCGACATAACTCACACCTCACTGCAGGAAACAGCCTGAGGTTTGACAGTAGGACTGATCGTCTGTGACAGCTCAACCATAGTAGAGACAAACATAGCCCACACACTGTAAACAGACAAGAATGTCTTATGACTGCATACACAGATAGATCATCTGGAATGATTTGACAGCCTGTCAGCCATAAAACACAACCGAATACATATGTATATCATTAGACGTACGCTCAGGACTGCCCTAGCTTCCAAAATACAAGGTTATTTTACTTTTAGTACAAAGCAGATCTCTACAACTATACATTTATAAACAATTATTAATATGTTAGAGATTGTGGTATATTAAGGGCTCATATGAGTGGTCAGATCTCAGGAAGATCTAGCTGGAGGTACAGAGGCCACTGCATGGTGCTGGTGCTTATTGGATCGAGGCTGTTTGCTCCCACTTTTCTGTTGCGGTTGACGACACATGGTAAATCCAGCCACACAGAGCCCAACCCAGAGCATGATGCCATCAAAATGAGAAGGCGAGCTTGAAATCGTTACTTTCCAGATCAGTATTCAAGAAAAATGCCCTAACACCAACTTCTTGCTAAATGTATTTAAGCTATTAAAGCCTATTTAGCTAATGAGCTGGTGTGATTTCTATGGGGCAGGACCTCAGATAGGTCTGAGAATTAAAAGCTTAATTTTAATAAAATAAAATAACGCTCTGGGTTGAATAGTCTTTGTGGTTGGTGAGCTCCAAGTGGCCATTTTATAATTTTATACAATAAACACTGCTTATAAGGCAATTATTTGTTTTTAGCAGCAAAATAATCATAACAAGTATTTTATTCATAGACATTATCTCTAATTCTTTGACAGTTGCAGATAATCCAGTGACTTTGTGCACAGTATTTTCATTAAATTATAATGCTTTCATTAATAATAATAATAAAAAATGGCCGCCTCTTTGCATGTGGACGTCCCCGGAAGGGTGGAATTATTGTTTTTGGATGTCTGCAGCTGTAACCTTGAAGGATGCAATTTCATCTGTCACTTATTTTCCCCCATCTAGACTGTATCAGGATAAACTGTAACTCCAGTAAGTTAACACTCAAGTTTCATTTTGCTCCTAATGATTCTCTTGTTGAAAAGAATGTCTTAAGTCTTGTGCCTTTTCCTCCATTTAGTCAAGGAGAGTTTGCGTCTAATGAAAGGGTCAGTTGATGCATCTCTCCAGTCACGATTACCATGATTATAACTGGTGGTGACTTAATAATCATGGCTTGTTTTTGATGGCCTGTAATTTAGCTGTCATGTCAATCTATTTCCTACCCTATCAGCATCTTTTATAGAAAGGTCTTAATTTGTACTTAAAAATTGATGGTATCTTTTAAACTACTTTGTTTTTACTGCCTTTAGTAAGGAATGCAGTATTTAAGTTTAAAGTAGTGCATGCATTAATAAGAAATATTAATGTGCATGCAGAAATACGTTGTTAAATTATTGTATTTAGAGACAGATTTGCCATCTTGTCATGTTGCAGTAACTACAGTTTGTACAGCGTTTAAAGTCACATTATAAAGTCACCACATATCAACCTTTTTTCCTAAAAATAAATTGTAATACATTTGCATACAGAGAACGTAAAATCACTAATGTTACATTTTTATAATGGCGTCTAATTTCTGCATATTCTTATGATATGTTGCAATATGGTTTTGTTATGTTTCTGTTTGTTGGTTTATATGTTTGCTGGGTTGGTTGTATTTTAAGTCAAACTACTGGAATTAATTTTAAGCTCAGTAATGTACGGCGTAATACAGAATTCTTAAAAAAAAAATGATACTAAAGACGCACATTCAGTTCAGTTGTTACCTGAAGTTCTTGGAATTTTCCTTCTAAGAAATACAGAAATGTCTTTGTTCAATACCATGCCGTTTTATTTACAGTGGTACTTAACTTTTTTGTACTGTTATACTATTAGTAAAGAAAACATTTGTACAGTTTTGGCAAAAACACTGCTTTTACTCAAAAATAGGTCTTGAATTCTCTCAATGACAATGTTTTGATTGATATAGGGGGAGACCGGGTATGGTTGTAACACTTTTTGTTTCAATATCTGTAACTCGCTGAATTTTTGAGCTAGAGTGCTCAATTTTATTCAAAGTACCCACATTTGTTCACTACAAAAGGCACCAATTCAAACCTCTGCAAGAATATCACAGCTCTTATAAGTTGATGGCAAATACATGGAGTGCCTTTGTTACAATCTACCCCACTACCGGGGTAGGTTGTAACACATACTGGGGTAAGTTGTAACAGTCAGACAAAAGAAGGAAAAACAGCAGCCACCTTATAAAGTTTGCTTCAAAAACAGGTTTATTGAAACAATCTACAAGAACAACACAAAACAATGTCGTACTTTCAACGAATGACCACATCTCCAATTCACTTTCTGTTCGATACAGGAGTGTGTGCGTGTGTGTGTAAATTAGGCTACTAGAACAAACCTCCTAAACAGTATTTATGCTTACTGAATACTCAACTCCAGTGTACAGAGGTAAAAAAAACAAAAACAAAAACATGTAGATCTAACAAAAAACTGTGTAAATTTGCGAGTGAGATTGTGATTATGTATGAATTTCTCAGAGTCACGATGGTGGGGAACCAATTTTTTTAACCCTAGAGTGCACACCTGGTGGATCCAGAAACTGCATAGGGCACTTATCCACATTTCCTTTGGCTTTGAGCTGCCAAAAAAGCTCCATATAGACATCATGAAAGTTCTCAGTTCCATGTAAGGGAATGCTAAAATGTGTTACAACTTACCCCACCCCTGTCATCCAGTGTTTAGTTAGCTGTATTAGCATTATGATTTGAAATTAGCGGTTTAAAAATACATCACATTTTGCCTGAGAATCTACAAGTTATTCTAATGTAAGTTATTTGATTTTATCTGCAACAGTTTAAGTACTAAGTAAAATATAAGTTTGGTCAAAAAATTGGATTTTTACATAAATAATTTTTTTCTTTATAAAATCTGCATATACCTATTTACAGCCTTGACAACCATTCATATAAGATCAGGGTGGAAGTGAGTAAATGATGAAATTATCATTGGACTCTTAGCCTATCCCTGATAGGTGGAAATGGTGTTGTTACAACTCTCCCCATGTTACAACCATACCTGGTGTCCGCGAAACTATAAAGGTGATATCATATTAAAGAAATATATATATATATATATATATATATATATATATATATATATATATATATATATATATATATATATATATATATATATATATATTATTTAATTGTTTTTATTTATTTATTTTTTTTTAAACAAATAAAACCACTCTGAATAACTATGAAATAACTGATTTTCCCACTTTGCAAGGTTAGAATGTCTAATTGCAGTTGTCTTATTTTGGCTATGTATGTATGTGTATGAGTATGAATAATGACTATAAATGGCTTGCATGGATCTTGATATCTGCATGCAATAGTTGCGTGTTTTAGAGTGTTTTCGTATGTTATTTATAATGTGACTGTTTAAATACTATCCTTACAGCGGTCTGATAATAGAAATGTGCAGGCTGGATTCCATGTGGCTATTCTTACAATAACTGTAAGTTACTTTAGATGAAAAGCATTTGTGCCAAATGATGAGTGTTGGTGATGTACTAGAGAGCCTGGCCCTGCTGGAAATGTACCAAGTAAACCAGTAATCCACAACTACGCCTCCATCAGTCATTCTGATCAAGTAGCAAACACTCACATCATGCTAGATTAGTCTCATCCCTTTACCTGCACCAGTTCACACTTTCCATCACTCAGATTAATATAATGCCACTAATTATAATGATGTGCTTATCGGAGCTATTAGTTCTTAAGCCCCTGTTACGAGACCTGCATTTATAAAAGCTCTAAGATTATTACCTGCATACAGCAGTGGATTTTGTGGAAGCAGTGGAATTTGTGCAGAAAGTGGTTGATACTGGTGGATTTGTGCATTAGTGTAACCCTGGTAAGCCGAGACGAGATTTTTATGCTTTCAAAATACGATAATTGCTTGTATGGTCTTTAATAGTTGTTCTGCTTAGTAATTACGTTTTGAAATTCTGAAAAGAACAATGTTACCCTTTCAGAATCAAATTTAAGTTGCAAATATTCAGTAGGTTACAGTGCACTAGGTATTGTTTTTGCATCGGTGTAGGAATGATCTAATACACATGATAAATTGTCTGAACAATATCAGTGTTGACAGATTGTGAGCTTCATGTCGGTCAAAACACATTTATGTCAGTGTTGAAGAGGGTGGAAGGTAATATTCTTTCTCAGGAACTACCGATAACTGCATGCTGGTAGGTACATAACAAAATTTCCCAAGAGCCAAGAGATTTTGAGGGATGTGGAGCGTGATTTCATAGCACGCTCTGAGCTGAATCCAAAACACCTCACTGCTCTTCTCTGTGACTACTTGACTCCTCAAATGTATTGCATCATAAATAATATATTGCTTTCTTGTAAATTAACTCCAATTCTGAATTTAAAGGTGAAGCATTTGATTTCTGTATCACTCGTGTTACCAAACGAAAATGCAAAAAGATTGAATTTTCAAACAAGTTTCCCATATTACACTCCTTTCTGCCATTGGTTTGGACAAGCATACAGCCCCATCCCAAACTCATGCTATTGGTTGAGCGAGTGTTGCCAACTTATATATTCATATTCATATTCACAACTGTGACCAAAATTAATTTATGTATAATTTACATTATCAAACCAACTGTGAGAATTTGTCTTTGAGTGGTGTATCAAGACCTTTTATGAGTAAAAGCCATTTTATAATCTCAGGATTATGTTTTGAAATTTACAAAACATTTGACAATTTTAGTTTTTTGTTAAAGCTTATGTTTTTTGTGTAATATTCAAAAACATCTGCACCAAACCTATGCTTTCTCTATTGTGGTAATCATCTCAACTCGAAGAAAAATAAATAAATAAATAAAAAAAATAAAAAATCAATTTAACCTGATTTGCCACATATTTAGCATCAAATTCAAAGCAACAAAAATGTTTTTACTTTTTCTCATTGAAAGCAAAGGTTTGGTCAGAGACGATTCAGGTTGGCATTAACGTTTCATGACCGTCATTCTCAGGCAAAGGACCAGAGACACTGTATGCCGGACAAAAACTCAATGATAATGAATGGCATACTGTGCGTGTGATCCGGAGGGGCAAAAGCTACAAGCTAATGGTTGACGATGACGTAGCAGAAGGTACTATCCTGAACTGCCAACACAATTCTTGATGCGTTATTTTATTTGAGAAGCTATAGATGATTCAAGTGTGTTAATAAAGCAATTTTGCTGCAGGAAACTGCAGAAATAAGTATGTGAAAGATTTCAGAGTTACTAGTTGTAGTTATTCTTTAGATACAGATTGTGTGGTTTTGATAAATTGTGGGAAACATCATTTACAATGTTTCGTAAGTTGTTCTCATTCCAACACTACTTTAGAGTTTCACAGCAATAAGATACATGTTTTTGGTTTGTGTTTATTGCTACACTGACATAATGTAGAACTCGCTCTGTGTACCCAGTAGTTGGAGAGTCTGACTCAGGGTTTTGGTGTATGGTAGCATTTTTATGCCTGTACAGCAGTGTAATATTGTTTGAGGGTGTAGTATAGCAGCATCTTTTTTCTTGTTTTCCTTTCCAACCTGCTGTGGTTTGTAGGTCAGATGGTGGGCGACCACACCCGTTTAGAGTTTCACAACATCGAGACAGGCGTGATGACCGAGCGCCGTTTCGTCTCCATGATCCCCTCCAGTTTCATCGGTCACCTGCAGAGCCTCAAGTTCAATGGCATGCTCTACATCGACCTGTGCAAGAACGGTGATATTGACTACTGCGAGCTCAACGCTCGCTTTGGCATGCGCTCCATCATCGCAGACCCCGTGACGTTCAAGTCAAAGAGCAGTTACCTGAGTCTAGCGACCTTGCAGGCTTACACATCCATGCACCTTTTCTTCCAGTTCAAGACAACCTCTCCAGATGGATTCATCCTCTTCAACAGCGGGGATGGAAGTGATTTCATCGCTGTAGAGCTGGTGAAAGGGTAAGCCTTTTGAAGAAATTGCCACTTTATTTTGTTTTTTATCTTAACAGTAAAAGTGTTTACAAGGTAACAAGCTGCTTTAGGTAACACTTATGTGGAAGGACTAGATTAAACAATATCATCTGGCATTTTAGGGATTGAATCTTATCAGCATACAATAATTGAGGCAAGTAAACCACAAGTCTATAAGCTGAACCATATATCCTGCCTTGTTTTGTAAGAATGTTTGGAAGGAAAGAAAATTTCAGGTAATTTCTGTTTGTCTTTGTGGCATCTTGACATAGACTGATAATTGGTTTGTCAAATTTTTGACTGATATTTACACTTTTTTTTAACACAATAATTGGTTCTTTAATATTGAAGCCAGAAAAATTACATAATTTAGTGGGCTAAAACAGTATTCACATTAAAGTAATTTATTTAATAGATTGTTTGGATCGAAGCAGGCCTGAAAGAAAGAACCAGTTAAAAAAAAAAAATATATATATATATATATAAAATCTTGAGGTTTTTATTTATTTATTTATCTATCTATCTATCGATTGTGCTTAGAGATAGACCGATAATTTAATTATCGATAATGGGTAATTTAATTTAATTTCATTTCATTTAAGTTAAAGGCCATCATTTAGAAGGCCAGAACAGTATTCACAGGAAAAGGAACTCATTTAATGTGTTGTTTAAATAAACGTCAGCTCAAAACAAAGCTAAAATACTGTATATTTGCAGTCATTTAGAGCACACAGTAATTTCACATAAATATAATGTCATAAATCACAATAACTGTAATAATATTCACAATGCATCTGTTGTAGTCAAAAGATGTAGCTATTATTGGGTCAAAAATTAAACAATTATTAAAAATGGTTTCTGTATATCAGGCACTTAGTCATAAAAATTCGTATCAATGAACCATATCATTGATAATAAGATATTGTTCAATCTCTGATATCATTTAAGATGTATCCACCCCCTCGTAAAAAGCATAAAAATTAAAAAGAAATTGTGGTTCCTGTCGAAGTTCTTGGCCAAAATAAGCTAAGAGACTATTTCATATCAGTTTACTTTGTTATAAAAAAAAAAAGGGAAGTGAAGACTAAAAATTGATTTATCTACAGTGAACATATCTCAAATCAACATGTTTATAAGTTAGAATGGAATATGATATGGCCTTTCTACTCTCCCTGTAAACTGACTTCACTCTTCTGTCTTTTAGGTACATACATTACGTGTTTGATCTTGGCAATGGGCCCAATGTAATCAAGGGCAACAGTGACCGAGCTCTCCATGATAACCAGTGGCATAACGTTGTCATCACTAGAGACAACAGTAATGTCCACACACTCAAAGTTGATGCCAAGGCAGTGAGTCAAGTCGTCAATGGTGCTAAAAATCTGGACCTTAAAGGTACATAACCTGCTAAAATTAATATATTCTCATGCCCCAATCACAGTCTTATCATTACTTTGTTTACCTGGGCATCTATTGTATCTGCGTTCTGCTCAGGTGACCTCTACATCGCCGGATTGGGGCCCAACATGTATAACAGCCTGCCGAAACTTGTGGCCTCTAGGGATGGTTTTAAGGGTTGCCTGGCATCTGTGGACCTGAACGGACGCCTTCCTGACCTCATAAACGACGCCTTGTTCCGCAGCGGTCAGATCGAGCGAGGATGCGAAGGTACACCCTCTAACAACTCTAGCTCGAGGAGCCCGTTCTTTCTCATGAATGCAAACAGTAGTTCCACCTCCACCTCACTGAGCCATCACTCCATCCTTCTCACCCTGCTTGTCTCATCTCTCACCCAGTCAGCTCTCTGTTGAGCCCACTGGCTTATTAATATTCTTATTGGCCACATTGGTCATTCTAGGATCAGCCAAGTCTTTGTTTGTATGAATTAGTGACGTTTTTACGAACCGACTTACAGAGGAAATATTTACATTACAGTATTTTGAGTCAAGATGGAACTTTATGCATTTGATCTGATGTGTTTTGACCTTAAACCATTAAAAATAAAAGAAAAATATGGACAGCTATTAAGTAATTATGACAAATGTGTTGTAAAATATGTACACTAGCATTCAAAAGTTTGGGCTCTGTAAGGATTTTTTATTTTATTTAAGAATTTAGTACTTTTATTCAGCAGGGTAAAATTAATCAAAAGTGACAGTAAATAATAAGTAAATGCTATTATTTTTGACTGTCTATTCATTAAAGGATCCTGGAGAAAAAAAAAGTATCATGGTTTCCACAAAAATATTGAGCAGCACATCTGTTTTCAATATTGATAGTGTCATGTGACACTGAAGACTGGAGTAATGAATGCTGAAAATTCAGTTTTTCCATATCAGAAACAATATATTTAAACAGGTAATTTTTAATTGTAATAATATTCAAAAATGTTTTATTTAATAGTTTTTACTGTATTTGTGAACAAATAATGCAGCTTTGATGAGCATAAGAGACTTATTTCAAAAATATTTTAAAAATCTCAATGACCCCAGGCTTTTAAATGGTAGTGTGTATATAATATTATTTTTGTTTTGAATATATATTTTTGATCGGAGTGAAATAAACATAATGTTTGAATATTGTGGTATAATTACATCTCTGTGCATTTGACTGATTAGAATTAAAAATTAAAGACAAAAAGAAAATCTAAAAAATTACTAAAATATTTAGAAATACAGATTAAGAATTTGACATTTTATCGGAAGCTAGGCGCCAATAAAATGATAGTGCAGATATTATGGTCATATAACCAGCATCAAAGCTTCAATCATAGCAACTGATTGTATGTTAAATGCCAAATATGTCCAAAAGATCAGAACACAGATCACTTAAGATCCATACAAGAATATTTCTTCACTTACTCATTGCTAATATCCATTTTCTTATGTACATGAGATCTCTGCCATATTTCAGTGCATGTTAATGTCTTTGTTTTCTTGACATTGTTTGTTTGGTTGGTTGGTTATTTTACATTTTAATTTTTTTTGGCTTTTCACGTTTTTGTTCTCGATCTTTTTTTGATTTGTTATAGTCTTGTTTGCGTAAAACTTTGTGTACAAGCATTTATATGATCTGTCCATTCATTACAAAATGAATTGTCCATCACAGTTCCATCATTCATCTCAATGTTGTCTTGAACAAAAAGCCTCCCTTTATGTTGAGTATCCTACATGTTACGTTTACATGTTGTTGAACCAAGAATAAAATCTTATCCATCTAAATCGTTTGGTCTTTTGTTGTATCATCTTCACGTTTTGTTGCTTGAGTCCATTGCGTGAGTGTGAAATGTCAGTGTCAGCATGCTTGATACTCACATACAGATTTCCAAAGACAAAAGGCTACTAGTTTATGAACACACCACAGGTCTTAATAGATATGAAAATGTATTTTTCCTCTAAAAAAACGGATGCACATTTAATGGTTTAATGTCAAAGCGAACACAATCTAAAACATGCAAACCTTTTTTTTCTCTCTCTCCTTCAATATCAGTGTTGCAAACCATAAATATGATTTTTTTTCCACGACTTTTTATTGCTGCCCTTATATTGTTAAAGCTTTCAGAACCTGCATATAGGCCAAAGCAAGGGCTTTTCACACTGCGCTTAACCCTGGGTTATCATCGTTCTAAACCTCGCTTTTAATCCCGGATAAAGGTGTTTCATGGGCTTATCAAAGCTTTTTACTCGGGGTTATGAAAATGCACCAGAGCAGGGTTAGCACTGCTTTTACACGGTCAAATGAGTACAGTGTGAACTCATGTCGCAGTTTTTAAAATTGTATGTCTAGAAGCTAATTAGCGCGTTCAGTTGCTTCAGAGTTTAAGGGGAAAATGTTAATGTTGATGGAAGATATTTGAATTGGAGTTGAAGGAGAAAGCCCAAAAATGAAAAGTCCATTCAGGAAAAACTAAATCAGAATATGACCTATTTCAAGTGTGAAAAGCCCTATTGTGATATCCAAAGAAAATAATATGTTCATCTTTAACATAATTCCACATATTTTCAGTACACAGGCTACCAGATCGTCTGATAGCCGACGTGCTTAAATACACATCTTTAAGATGTATCTGTCATATTTTATAAACAGACACATACCCGACATCATTTGAATCCAGTTCTTCATTTCATACATGAATAGAACAACTTTGTGTGTGTGTGTGTTTTACGTTTATCTCTCCCGCACAGCATCCAAAAGTGAACGTGAGTAGGTTTTTATGTTCACAGCCCAGCATGAAAGACACATCACTCTGTACTGTACTGTTTGTGCACAGTAAAACTGTAAGCCGTGTATGGAATGGCTCCACAATGGCAACAGAATCCTTTGCTGGTTCATATGGCAATGAATGCGCCATTCTGTTGTAATGAAGCTTTTCATCCACCAGATGGCAATGATGCACCTGTGCTTAGGAAGGCGAGGGCTCGATTACATGCTGCAGTAATGCAGGGGAACATTTTGTTCTCACAGAACGCAACACCATTAAATGTCCCCTCTCTAACCGCTTGCTTTATACAGTCTTAGCAGTTTCTGTTGATTTACGTTAGCATTAGCACATTATCATGCCCATACTGTGCATTTGAAAGTCATTTGAACATTTTTTGCTGTCAGAACAGCGGACTAGAATGGAATCTGCAAATAAAGCCTGATTTTTCTGCATGTTTATTGGCTGAATATATTTAAACTGTAAATAAGACAATTTTTCATCCACAATTTCATCAGCAAACTGCAGTTTTAATTTATTTGTAGTGCCTTTTTAGCAACTAAATAGTAGGCCTACTTTCATTGAGTGCCATTACACTTTTTTCAACCCAGCCATGCTGAATCAGCCCATCAGTTTCATAACTATTATTATAATTTCTAACCCATGGTGCAGTAACTCAAGAGTGCAAACCCTTCCTAAGAATGGTAAATGCATGTCCTGTTAGTAAAGCCATTGCTTTATTAACAGAAGCCATCGACCACTTTCTTACCTGTTTGATTGTTTTCGCTTTTCTGTTTCTTGCTTAACAAAGTTGGTTTCACCAAAGCAGATCTACAAGGTATATAAGGTTCAATTCCATTCTGAGCTCGGCTGAAAGCTGCTGTTTTGTCTTGTGCCGTTTTGTTTTGTACTCTTCCCAAAACCCAGACATAAAGCGGACACTAGCTGGTTCACTGTAACAATGTCTTGGTATAAAATGGTTCACTTCTTTCTAAAAGAAAATGCCCTTGTGTTTTTACCGAAGGTCGTGAGAAAAGTAATGATTGCAAGTGAGAGTCTGCATTAATAAAACATGAGCTCTCCTGTATAATTAAGTCCTGTTTTGCTGTTTTGTATCTGGTCTTGTTTCTTTTATTACGCAAACGATGTTCAGCTGAGAGAGAAATCTGGCTTAGGAGAATCCATTAAGTATCTCACCATGGGTTACTTCTCGCTTGTCTTTAGATACACTGAACACCAATATGATTAGCAAAATAATTAATAGAATTAGCATGAAAATCCATCTGGAAATGTCGACACGCTACTGTAGACTTTAAACTCAGATAGTGTCCCACACAGCACGTAAACTCAAACAGATGTGATTTCCCCTTTATTATTTAAGTGAAATCACAATTAAGAGTTCTTGCTGTTGAAGTGAATCATCGCAGCTGAGAATAAATCATGTATATGAAGTCACTAACATTTTAGACCCAATGTCAGCTGGTTCATTGCTGCAGGTCATTCCTGTTATGCAGTACATACAACTTATCAAAATAAATAAATAAAATAAATGAATGTGCTGGTGTCGCTATTTCATCACTTTAACTATTTATACAGTGGCACAAAAAAAATAATAAAAAATGAAACTGGGTTAGGAGAAAGAGTTAGGTTACATGGATGTCAGCATTTTGTGTGTGTGTGTGTGTGTTTAACCAGTATTCTGTTTCAAGACATGTTGTCTTGAAAACATTTTGAGAATAAAAAATACAATTTCTCATAAATTGGCATTTTATTATATTTTGTTGTATTTGATCTGGGATTCACTTCGCTGTGATACTGTGATAAAAAGACAATTAATTATGACTTCCATTTTGAAACATTCAAACAAAGTTTAATATTGTATTCAGTGAATTAATATGTACACTGACATTCAAAAGTTCAGTAATAATTTTTTTTTAAAGAAATTAATACTTTTATTCAGAAGGGGATGCATTAAATTGATCAAAAGTGACAGTAAATACTGTACATTTACATTGTTACAAAATATTTCTCTTTCCATTTGATGCTATTTTTAACTTTCTATTAATTAAAGAATCTTGAGAAAAATGTAGCACTCTTTCCACTAAAATATAATAAGTAGCATAACTGTTTTCAACATTGATAATGATAAGAAATGTTTGAGCATGCATCAAAACAGCATAAATGATTTCTGATCATGTGACACTGACTGAAGACGGGAGTAATAATGCTGAAAATTCAGCTTTGCCATCACAGGAATAAATGACATTTCAAAATATATTAAAATAGAAAATGGTTAAATTGTAATAATATTTCACAATACTGTTTTCGCTGTATGTTTGACTTCCTTCAAAAACATTAAAAATCTTACTGACGCCAAACTTTTGAACTGTATTGTATAATGGGAATATGACAATGCACTGCATAATATGAATGACCCTTATCAGCACTCTTGAAATGGCTATTTTCTAATCAAATTTGTGAACTGGAACTATGTAAATCTGTACAGAAACTTAAACCAAAAATACCCTAATACTGTCTTAATAATGCTAGTTTACATAATGTGATGTTTGACCGTATCCCATTAAAATAAGTTAATGTGCTACTATAAAAAGCCTGTATGATGTGAATGTAAAAATCAGAGAGAACTATCTTGAAGTATAGTCTCTCTGATTTTCCATTCGAAATCTTATCTGCAGTTTTGACAGTCAACAAATTGGGGTGAATCATTTTATGTTGAACTTTTACGTAGCACTGAAGTTGCACTTTGCGTTGCAGAGTAAATGCGCTTTTAGCCTTCTTTTCTCCCCCTTTTGTTAAACTAAAGTTTATGTTTGTGGTTAACCTCTTGTTTTCGCAGTTGTATTTCACAAGAAAAATGCACTCAAAGCCAATTTATTTGCAATTATCTTGTTTACACGGTTAATTCAGGGGGAATGCATTCACCCTCTTGCTCTGAATTGGGTAATGAGCTCTATTGTTCTTGCTGCATTCCCTCAAAATGAACCCAAGTGTGCCAAAACACAAGATGTGTTTGGAACACGCTCAACTTGATTGCACGTGGCTGGTGTGCACACTATTGTTCTTAACATGTGTAACAATAGTACCTGGACTGTGTACACATCTCGCTATTAAATGTTGTCATTGACCTTTGTTCCTCTGTGCAGATGTGAGAAAGTTCATGCTTGGCCCCCGTGTCTGAATCTAATTCTGTAACAAGCCATGTTGAATATGTCTAGAGTATGATGTTTATTACTAAAATCCAGTGGTTTATAGGGAATGCCACATTTGTTCGACAGCTTTCGGGATGTTTTTTGAGTACCTCTACTAACCCAAACTGCATGTGTACTGTTACACACACCTGCATGGCACCTTAACAGCATGACGGGACGTTTGCCCCCAGTATTACATTGCTCTGCTTTGCCACCATAGGTCCTAGCACTACATGCCAAGAAGACTCCTGTGCCAACATGGGGATCTGCATCCAGCAATGGGAGAACTACACCTGCGACTGTTCAATGACCTCCTACACCGGGACGCAGTGTAATGACCGTAAGTCACCCTCCGTCCCGTGCAGTTTCCACATCCTCTCTTTCTTTTGTTCAGTTCACTCTTTGGTTCTCTGGTTTAGACAATTTAAACGATCACATGGACTCGTTCTATGAAAGATTAATTGAGCACACTGTAATCTACAAAAGCAAGTGTTACACAAACACCAGCAGTATTTGGTTGCACAAATGCTCATACATAAGTACACACACACACTCTGCATTCATGTTCTGAAGACCAGTTTGAAGACGACAAAGGTATGTGTTGTTCTCTACATTTTGATGCTGGTAGAATATGATGTATTTTACTAGATATTTATAATTTTTTATAGAAATATTTGTGTATATATTTTTGGTATTTTATATAGCATTATTTAAAATTTATAATTAATATATATATATATATATTTATTTTTATTTCTGAAATAAAAAAATACTAAAAGAAAATGAAAATAAATATGAAATTACATATTTTTATTATTTAACATTATTGTTTTTTTTTTGTTTGTTTTGTAATTTATTTATAAATTATTTATGAATAATAACTATAAGAAAGTCAACAGTGGCTCCAAAAAAAGTAATTTCAAGTGGCATTTATAAAAAATATGGTAAAATCAAACTTTTCAGTTTTTCAAAGTTTTAAGAGGGGAACGTCTCGGTTACGTATGTAACCCTCGTTCCCTGAAGGAGGGAACGGAGACGTCACGTCGGATGACCGACGAAATTGGGATCTCGCCAGAGAGACCAATCCACTTCGAGTGTAACTAAACGAGCCAATGGACATTGGCATGCGATTATTGCATCCAGCTGCCGCTGATCACAGCGTGAGCATAAGAGGCAGCTGATGCACCGCATCAATTATGTTTTCGCTGAGGAGCCGAGCCGGCGACCCGGCAGCTCAGCGGTGGTACAGCGACTGTGGCGACGGGACGTGACGTCTCCGTTCCCTCCTTCAGGGAACGAGGGTTACATACGTAACCGAGACGTTCCCCTTTCAGTCGGTCACTCCGAGTCACGTCGGATGACCGACGAAATTGGGATCCCTACCAAAGTGCCACAGGAGCTGCCCCTTCCAGTGCCCTGTGTAGGGCTCCTGACCCTTCCTATAAGGCAGACGATAGGACCGGGCTCTACACAGAGAAGGTCAACTACTGGTGTTCCTTGAGCAACCCAAACAGTAGGACTAGGATAACACTGGGAAGCGTGCCCTTCCACTTGGAAGAGGCACACTGCGGAGTCACCTCCTCCCAGAGGGGGTTAAGTGACATTCAAACATGTGAAGTAACCCCGAAGGGCCTATTGCACATGGAAGTCTCTGAGATGGCTCAGGCTGCATCTTTAGAGATGGCAGAACGTGGTCCGCCAGGGGAAACACGGCTCTAATAAGAATACCGTGGAATACACATATGGGATCCCGACAGGGTCTCTCATATGGGCACTAGCCTCGCACCAGATTTCAAGAATTCATTGGCTGAAGGCCTGGCGCCGGACGCCCCGCCGCGTCCGGACGCCGGAGTGCTGGAGGACTCAACAGGGTTTGCCTGGTTAAGGAACTCTCTGGAGAATTAGGCGTAAGGACGCCGCAAGCCGACTCTGAGCCGGCCCTCTCAGTGCCACTACCCGTTTGAGGTGAGAACACAGGAGGAAACCGGTTCGACACGTAGGCTATAAAACCTAGCGAACGTGTTGGGAGTCGCCCAACCCGCAGCTCTACAGATGTCTGCTAGCGAGGCACCACGAGCCAGCGCCCAGGACGATGCGACACCCCTAGTGGAGTGAGCACGCAACCTGAGTGGGCAGGGCACACCTTGTGCTTCGTAGGCCAAGGTGATGGCATCCACTATCCAGTGGGCCATCCTCTGCTTGGAGACAGCCTTCCCCTTCTGCTGTCCTCCGTAACAGACAAAGAGCTGTTCTGAGGTCCTGAAGCTCTGAGTTCTATCCACGTACTGACGCAGTGCGCGTACAGGACAGAGCAAAGCTAGGGCTGGGTCTGCCTCCTCCAGGGGCAGCGCTTGCAGGCTCACTACCTGGTCCCTGAAGGGCGTGGTAGGAACCTTGGGCACATAGCCGGGCCGGGGCCTCAGTGTTGCACTGGAGTCAACCGGCCCAAACTCAAGGCACGACTCGTCGACCGAAAATGCCTGCAGGTCCCCCACCCTCTTGATTGAGGCCAATGCAGTCAGGAGTAGGGTTTTCATAGAAAGAAACTTCAACTCGACTGACTGCAACGGCTCAAAGGGGGCAGTTTGTAGGGCTCTTAGCACCAAGCCAAATCCCAAGAGGGAAGGGAGGGAGGCCTCGGAGGATTTAACCTCCTGGCCCCCCTAAGAAACCTGACGACCAGATCGTGCTTCCCCACCGACCTCGCCTCTATGGGGTCGTGGTGGGCAGAAATAGCAGCAACATATACCTTAAGGGTGGAGGGGAACAGCCTACGCTCCAACCCTTGTTGCAAAAAGGAAAGCACGGCTCTGATCGAACATCTCCGGGGGTCCTCCTGGTAAGAGGAACACCATTCGACGAACAGGTTCCACTTCAGCGCATAGGCCCGTCTTGTGGACGGTGCTCGTGCTGAAGCGATAGTGAGCGCTACCTCCTGGGGCAGGTCACCTAGAACCTCCGCGTCCCGTCCAGGGACCACACATGAAGTTTCCACAAGTCTGGACGCGGGTGCCAGAGGGTGCCCCGTCTCTGAGAAAGCAGATCCTTCCTCAGAGGAATCGGCCAGGGAGGGGCTGTCGCGAGGAGCATGAGTTCCGGGAACCAGGTCCTGTTGGGCCAATATGGAGCCACTAACAGGACCTGCTCCTCGTCCTCCCTGATCTTGCACAATGTCTGTGCTAGCAGGCTCACTGGGGGAAACGCATACTTGCGCAAGCCCTGGGGCCAGCTGTGTGCCAGTGCATCCGTGCCGAGCGTTGCCTCGGACAGGGAGTAGAACCACTGGCAGTGGGTGGTTTCTGGAGATGCAAACAGGTCTACCTGAGCAACTCCGAACCGACTCCAAATCAGCTGGACCGCCTGGGGATGGAGTCTCCACTCCCCAGGAAGTGCCGCTCGAGACAGCTCGTCGGCCGCCTGATTGAACACTCCTGGGATGTGGATGGCACGAAGGGACCTCAGATGCTTCTGACTCCAGAGGAGGAGGTGGCGGGCGAGTTGCGACATGCGACGGGAGCGCAAACCGCCTTGCCGGTTGATATAGGCAACGGTCGCAGTGTTGTCCGTACGGACCAGAACGTCCCTGCCCCGAAGGCGCCCTCTGAGGCGGCACAGGGCAAGGCGTACTGCCAGCAACTCGAGGCAATTGATATGCCAACGCAGAAGGGGGCCCGTCCAAACCCCTGATACTGCGTGCCCGTTGTACGTGGCACCCCAGCCGGTGGTCGAGGCATCCGTGAATACCACAGCATGCCTGGATACCTGCTCCAGGGGCACTCCTGCCCGAAGGAACGAAGGATCTGACCACGGGCTGAAGGTCTTGCGGCAGGCCGGTGTAATCTGAACCCGGTGAGTACCGCGTTTCCACGCCCACCTCGGGATTCGACCATGGAGCCAGTGCTGAAGCGGTCTCATATGGAGCAGACCGAGCGGAACTATGGCCGCAGCTGCAGCCATATGCCCCAGGAGCCTCTGAAAGAGTTTCAGTGGGACCGCTGTCCTGCCTGATAAAGTCTTGAGGCAGTTCAGCACCGACTGAGCACGTTCCTGGGTGAGGCGTGCTGTCTGGTTGACCGAATCCAACTCCATGCCGAGAAAAGAGATCCTCTGCACTGGCACGAGTTGCTCCTTTCCCAATTGACCCGAAGGCCCAACTGGCTGAGGTGCCTGAGCACCAGGTCCCTGTGTGCGCACAACAGCTCTCGAGACTGTGCAAGTATGAGCCAGTCGTAGAGGTAGTTGAGAATGCGCACACCCCGTTCTCTCAAGGGAACAAGGGGCCGCCTCTGCGACTTTGGTGAAGACACGAGGCGAAAAGGGACAGCCCGAAGGGCAGGACCTTGTACTGATATGCCCGACCGTCGAACGCGAATCGCAGGAATGGCCTGTGTCGCGGGAGAATCGAAACATGAAAGTACGCGTCCTTCAGGTCGATTGCTGCAAACCAATCTAGGGGACGGACGCATCCAAAAATGCGTTTCTGCGTCAACATCTTGAACGGCATCTTGTGAAGTGCACGGTTCAAAACTCGCAGATCCAAGATCGGTCGTAACCCACCGCTTTTCTTGGGCACAATGAAGTAAGGGCTGTAAAACCCCGACCTCATATCGGCTGGAGGGACCGGCTCTATTGCATCCTTCGCCAGTAGGACTGCAATCTCCGCGAGCAAGACAGGGGCATCGACGGCTTTGACTAAAGTGAACCGGATGCCCCTGAACTTGGGGGGGACGCCGGGCGAACTGAATCGCATAGCCGAGTCTGATGGTCCGCAGGAGCCACCGGGACGGGCTGGGGAGCGCTAACCAGGCTCCGAGAGACCGCACCAGCGGGGCCAACGGGCCCACCGACATGCCCGCGGTGGGGCAGCGAGGTGGAACACAGGGACCAGCCCCAGGGCCTGTGACGGCCTGGCCTGTGACGGCAGGGGGCGGGGTCTGGGTGTGTAGTGTAGCACTCACCTGATTTCTCCTCGCGTGTGAGGAGACACAGGAACCCGGCTTGAGGCTTGTGACAGCCCGGCGTTTGACGACTTGAAGCGGGGACTGGAGTGCTACTGCCCTTACCTGGTTCCACGAATGGGCAGGAGGGGTGCTCTTGGGCACCACCCGCTGCCTGCTGGCGAGAGAGGAGGAGGGAAGCGATCCTGTGATGCACGGATCACCACTCTCCTCCTCTTGAGACCCGGAGATTGAGGAGACCGCTCTTTACTGATGTTTTGGGTACCGCTGGCTGCTGGGCCAGAGGCGGAACAAAATGAACAAAAGATACTCCACCCGGCCCTCCTCCGGGGGAGGGAGTGGTGCAGTCACCATCTCCCGATGAGCAGTCTCCTCCATCTCTGGGTCGACCGTCCCAGGGCCTCTTGCACTTGCGCTTGCCGCCAGGTTTGGCGGGGGCCTGGACGGGCTGGTCGTCCTGCCTGCGACCGGCTCCACGACGCTGCCTGGTGAAAGGCTGCTGCGGCTGCGCGGGAGCGGGGGCGGCCGCAGGGGGGCGCCCACGGCGACGAGCAGGCTGAGTGGCTGCAGCCGGAGTGGAAGCAGCAGGTTTCCTCCGGCGCATGATGTGTTTGCCTCAGTCTGCTTCTGGGCTGCCGAGAACTGCTGGGCAAAGCTCTCGACAGCGTCGCCGAAAGGGCCGGTCTGTGACACGGGAGCATTCAGGAACTGTACCTTCTCCTGCTCCTTCATGTCAGCGAGACACAGCCAGAGATGGCGCTCCTGGACATCGCACGACCCAGAGACTGTGCGGTCACCTTCGTCACTCGTAGCGCGAGGTCCGTCGCAGCACGCAGCTCATGTAGAACCGCCAGGTCGTGACCACCCTCGTGCAGGTCTTTCAGTGCTTTGGCCTGGTGGACCTGCAGCAACGCCATAGCGTGGAGGGCGGAAGCCGCCTCCCCACAGGCTCTATAAGCACTGCCAGTTAGACCTGACGAATACTTAGAGGCCCGTGAGGGGAGACACGGATCACCCCGCAGGGTGGAAGCGGCTGTTGGACACAGTTGCATGGCCACAGACCGTTCCACCGAGGGGATGCCCGCATACCCCAAAGCGGCTCCACCATCGAGGGTGGTGAGAGCGGAAGAACTACAAGATGTGTTTCGGGCAGTGAAAGGTGCCCTCCACGATCTTGTCAGCTCCTCATGCACTTCCGGAAAGAATGGCACCGGAGGGGGGCGCTGAGAACCAGCGCCACCCCCACCGAGGAACCACTCGCCCAGCCTCGAAGGATCGGGACACGGTGGCTTTTTAGGATTCCACACGAGCCCGACATTCTCGGCGGCCCGGGAAAGCATAGCCGTCATCTCTGGGTCTGGCACGGACAACGCTACCACACCCGAAGGGGGCAACGCAGCCGGGTCATCATCCCCGGAGAGAGAGGGCCCGCCCTCCGATGCAGTGATCGACATCTGGTCGTCAGAGGGGGCACCGAAGGAAACGCGTGGCCAGCGCGCTCCTTCGGCAGCTCCACCGGCTGCGGAGTGCTTGAGGGGTGAGGAGCTCCACTTGGGGAAGCCCTCACCGTAATCCTCAATCACCTCTGACTCCACCGGATCCAGTGTGCACGCCGGATCACGGCAGGCAGAGGGACTCTGCCATGTTTGACATAGCAGAGTCGCACTCCGAGATGGTCATGTCCCCGCAAGAAGAACATGAACCATCCACGAAAGCCACCTCAGCGTGCTGAATGCCCAGACACGTGAGGAAGCGATCGTGACCGTCCTGAGGCGCCAGGAAACGACCACGCCCAGAAACGCACGGGTGAAAAGACATCTTTAAAAAGACGCGATCACCCGTGTTGCTCTTTTAGAGAAATTGCTCTTTCAGAGAAATGCTCTTTTAGTGCTGAAGCACGCAGGGGAGCTGGCCACCGCACACTCCTAGTGTGGCTGTCAGCAGGAAGACGATCTTTCTCTCCCGGACACCGTGACCACCGCTGCCACGCCGTAACGCCCGCACTCGCTCGCAGAACACTCTCTTGGAAGGGAGAGCAGTAGCTTTAACCACTACCGCTCGGCTCCGAAGCGAAAGGATAATTGATGCGGTGCATCAGCTGCCTCTTATGCTCACGCTGTGATCAGCGGCAGCTGGATGCAATAATCGCATGCCAATGTCCATTGGCTCGTTTAGTTACACTCGAAGTGGATTGGTCTCTCTGGCGAGATCCCAATTTCGTCGGTCATCCGACGTGACTCGGAGTGACCGACTGAAAGGGGAACTGGCTTACATGTTTGTTTGTTTATTTATTTATTTATTTATTTATTATAAATATGAATATTTTATGTCATTATTTATTTTAGTCATTTATGAAATGTAGTCAATACTACATAAAGCAACAGTGGGTCCAAAAAGGTTTTGAACACTTAAACCACATATTATCAAATAATAAAAAACAAAGTGTAATTTCAAATGGCATGCACAGAAATATGGTAAAAATCACACTTAAATGCATTACAGGCGGAAAAAAAAATACATTTAAGAGAACTGACTTTATACATCAACTAAAAGATCAGAAAAGTTAAAGATTTAAATACAGTTAGTTCTGAGACAAGGTCTGTTTGTTTACTAATGCCTTTGGTTTGATATAGTTTGTACATCTTTGTGTTTTAAGTTTCCAAACCATTTATGGTGCCGCTATATTGTGTTATATTAATAATTAAGTGTGATATTTGAGTGGTGTTTTCACAGAGGTCACATTAGTAAAGATCTAATTGAAGGTGACATGAAACTCATAACTAAGAGAGACACAAAATAACAATCTGCTCATAACCAGCCCTTTAAAGTTCAAGTCCGCAATCACTTTACTGAATTCCTCATGGATTTAATCAGATCTGATTATGTAGAACGTGGGAGTAAAATATGATAATGCTGCATGGGTGTACATCACTTGATCTATTCGGACGACCCTTTGCATTACAGGTCATCATGTATCAAATCTGTCTAAAAAGCCCCCGAGAACCAGAATCAATCAAAAACAATGCACTTCTACCACAAGCAGTCGGTCTTTATTCTATAGTCATAATGATGCCATTCTTTTGACATCACTGCCACAATAAAAGGTGTTATCTCGAGTCAGTGGAGATAAACACCATCCCTATAGACGCAGAAAGCGCTTCGGTGAGAATGTGATATGACTGTGATTGCCTTCCTCCCCTCTGCCGCAAGAACAACACAGTTGACCTTCCAGAGATTGAAGACTGACATGCATAATAGTACGCTAGCCTGCTGCTTTGACAACTCGTATTTTTGTGAGAGGCAGCAGTGAATCAAAAGCATGTTAGTGAAGATAGGGATGGACTTAATTGAATAATGCAGTGAGAGTGATGTGTGTGTGTCAGCTTTGTCAGTCTGGAAGAATATCTGCCGTGGAGGAAGGAACTCAGAGGACGTGCTTTTTGCAGGGGCGCCAATCCTTGCTGCTATTCTTAGGCATACGAAAGCTTATTCAGTGCTATAATCAGAAATGTCTCATTTGAAAGAGTCATAGAGACATGTGACAGGTCATTTTGCTACACAGATGGAATACAGAGCCTTAATAATGAATTTAATGTCTATGTTAGCAGACTAAACAGACTGAACACTCATTTGTATATGTGCAGACTGAACGTGTCACTATTCAACACTAGGTGGCAGTAATGTTTAAGTTAGAAACGAAAGCAGCCACAGAAGTCTGTTGTGTGCCAGAACGTCTCATAAAATTTGAATATTTGAATAATGTATTATTATATAGCACCCTCTGAGTAAATATTTTAGGAAAATGTATTCTCACATGTTCCTTATTCGTAATTTTGCTGAGATTTCTTTCTTTTTTATGACTGGAGACTGCAAGACATTGGAATCGCTTTTTAGGAAGGCTTTCTTTTGACAATAGAAATGTTCAGTTTAAAGACAGGTTATTAATATTAACACATAAGGTGTGATGTTGACTACATATTTTAATCATAAAGCCGTGAAGTATTCAGTGTTCAAGTATTTAATATATATTTTTTATAAAAACTAGAGCTAGTGGCAATATGTGTCCTTGAAGCAAGATTTATATTCATAGTTTTGTGGAGGGTTTTTTGGTTTATTCTCATACTGCATAAATGAGCTGATATTTGAAACAGCTGAGATTTAATGACACGTTTGTACTTTAATTATTCCATTGCAATCACTTGCCCTTTGAAAGGTCAAATCATATTATTTCTAAATATGCTTCCGCTTATCATTTATTTATCAGTCATGGTTTTTGTTACAACTGATTTTGCAGCATTTTGGTTTGTTGGCTATAATAGATAACTTAGAATGTGTTTTCTAATACATCTCTGTGGTCATAATTAGTATTTGCATTCATTTAACTATATGGTTACATTCTCATCTGGTTTTGCCTTGAGATTTTACAATTTGGATATCATGTGCTCTCCCAGCAGAGCACCAAAAATAGTTTTTCACTCAAAAGTAATAAAATGTTCTTTTTTGAAAACCTTTTTCTCATCTGAATGCGAGATTATATGGTTAGGTGCATTTGAATGATCTCTTTTAAAGCGTATGTGAGTATCTTGAAAAGTACTGTATAAATAAAATATTTTATTCTGCATATTAAATTTGAATATTCGTTCCCAGAAAAGCCACTAAAATATGATTCACCCAATCCAAATGAATCTTACACTAATTTGGTTGTTCCAATGAAGGAGGCCAGTGATCATCAAAATGTTTTTAGTCATAGTATACATAGCAATGGCAGACATGTTTGCCCTTGGCCTCTAAATTAAGATTAAAAGTGAGCGCAGTGTTAATGCATTAGACAAGAGCTTGTGTATGAATGAGATGCATTTGTTGCCTCTTTCAAGCAGCTACAGCTAAACAAACACCAAATTGCAAGTTGCCCCTCACATTCCAAGTCTTTGCTTATTAATTTGGACACTGTGCAATCACGTTGATTGAGCTGCGGTAATAAATGACTGGTTAGAAGCTCCATTGGCTGTTAAATGAACTCATGGCAAATGAATATTGCTTAAAGGAATTTGCCAGTATCCGCTAGACGAGTGTGAGGTACTGTCTGAGAACGAAGCTGTTTATTCAGAAGTTTAAACAGCCTCGTTTCATCCAGGATTCTTTTAGTTCCTTAAAGCAAAGCAGTCAGTGTTCAAATTCCATGAGACATTCACAAAGGAGCTGTGCTACGCACTTCCTAATGAATTCCCTCAGGATTTACTGAAGGTGCCTGTCATTTTCTTGGCTGAGGGCCCTTGATGGCCAGCACACTATGTCATCTTCTCCATATAGCTTTCGTCGAGTTTTGGATACGGAGACTTCATATCCGTTCGTTTGAAAAGAAGGTTCTTGATGGTGCTGTTTTATATGCTAAAACTTCTGAAGGGGTTTTACAAATTGCCTAGTTGCACAACAAAGCGATTCCTTTCCTTTTCTGTTTTCCCACAACATTAATTACCAGGGTTAACATGAAATATTGCTTCGCACAATTTAAATGATACCCATCGGCATTCTTCCTTTTTTTTCCTCCGTGTCCAACATTTGTTTCATAAATATATAAATTAAACGACAGATTCACAAATAACATGCTGGAGGGATGGATTTGTTTTCACTCATGTGTGTCTGACATGAACAGAATCTCGGTAATTAAGGAGCATCTTTTTCTCTGTCTTTACTGGAGAGGAAAGAGGAGGAGGACGCTTCACGCCCCTGCTAGCGAGACTTCATCAAAGCTGTGTTCTCCTCACTCCATTAGAAACAGGAGAACCCGTCTGAGCCACACCATCAATTAAGATGGCAACAAAAGCGAAGGCGCACCTTCAGCTATCTCGTGTCCAATGTAGTGTTACTCAGACAATACGTCTCGGCGGAGAGAGAGAAACGCATTAGAGATGGATAGAAGGCCAAGTGTGGGCTTAAGTAACAGGAAATGTTCTGTGATTTAATTAAGCGAGGTGTAAATGCTTTAACTAGAATTATGAAATTACTTCCTGGATGGCAAATGACTTTCAAGATTTTTTTTTTAATTAGTGATGCTAACCTTTGGTTAGCGGTTTAAACAAGAGCTATGTAAGGTTTAAGGGCTTGTTCACACCAGGAACGATTACTGTAAATCTTAGTCAGTGTAGCGCCATATTAAATTTTGGACAGGAATGAAACGAGGCTGTGAGGAACAGAAGTACAGTGAGTTCAACGGCTTGTTTGACAACATACCGATTGTTCAGTTGACGAAATGTCTTTCTTAATCAACTTTCAGTGGAAAAAAAAAAACTCCATAGAACAGTTTTGAAAGTTTTTATTTGTGGAAATGACTTGATCTAGGATGTTTATACAGCTTTACACAGCTTCGTTTTCATCTGTGTTAAATTCAATATCGTCAAACCTGATGAAGGTCAATAAAGATAACTATTGTAGTCAGCATTTGAAGTGGATCAAAAAAGTTCATCAAAGTTGTCCTAAGACAAGAACACATTTTGGTTTTAGGTTTTAGGACAACTTTGATGAAAGGGTTTGATCCACTTCAAATGCTGACTAGTGTATATTACTGCCCATATATTATTGTAGTACCCAATTTATGAGGAAAACAGGGTGTGTGGTAAATATAAATTGATGATACTCGGGCATTTAGCTCTACGATATAAATTACACACACCTAAACTGAAAATGTGAATTCTGAAGCATTTGTTTATTTTTCAAAACGTATGTTTGTTATGAGCAACTATAAGAATGTTTGGTGCATGAATGTGTGCAGTTTAGGCTGTACAATAAAACATTGTCATGTTGCGTTTACCACTGATGTATTTTACTCATAAATTGAAAACCCCAATTATAAAAACCCATGGTAAAATTTTGAGGGGACACATGGGTAATTAGTCTTCTGGGTTTTGTTGTCACAAATGCAGCTTTGCATTGACCAATCAGAATCAAGTGTACCAGAGGGCCCTGTAATGGCACAGATCAGTAAAAGATAGATCATTTATGTAGCCTTTCTGGTAATATTGCATATAGTTTTGGGGTGCTCATATCATGACGGAAATATCGTATTTACGAGTTGAACAAACATGAATGTCAGCACAAATTCAAATGATGAGTTGAAAATGAAATGAATGAAATTTATATATATATATATATATATATATATATTCATTTGCAATAAAAAAATAAAGTTGCATACAATAATACTGTAGAACTGTAGCCTAATATAAACAAATAATATAGTTTACAGTGCCTTCATAAATTGAATAAAAGCATCTAAAAACAAAAAACACACCAGGTGCACATTTGTTATTCATCATTTTGTAGAAGTAGAATAAAAATTTTTTTGCTCCAACCAAAGTGATTTGAACACACCTGATGTTGTAATTTCAAATAACCCATATATACATACAAACTTCCCATGTGGACTTGAACACACCATTTCTTACAGTGTTTTTCCAGCTTACCTAGCAGAGAAGCCGGTTGGCCTTATTTTGCAAGAATATTGCAGAAAATATTGCTGGAATACATAAATCAATATGCATTACAGAATATATAATGTATTACACTAAACTAAAAAAGAGAGAAAGTCAATGTAAAGGCCAGAAATGGTATAGAATATATGTAAATACTACCTGAACTACAGGAGAAATCAGCATAGCATAATAAAAGTAAACAGAAGATATAAGAGCCAGCAGTAATGATTGTTTTATCTCTCCATTCTTAAAATAAATCTCTTTTTAAGGTTTTGACATTGATTCAAAATCAACTTTAGAAAGGAACTTTTAGACTGTCCAATTCTTAGTGTTTGTTTTGTGCAGTTCATAAGAATCGGTCATCAGATTTCTTGGACAGTTTGTGGAAGCCATATCTCACGCTGTGCTATCTGGGTGGGGCTTTTTCTGTGAGTCTGAGTTAAAAATGCTGTCGTTGATGAAAAACCTGAGGTGGCAGGAAGATGAATCGTTCATGTGAGTCCATATTCATCACCCAGGTGTCCCGCACTTCCGATGGCCCCTGACACAAGATAAAGAGCTGTGAGACAGGGGAAATGACCTCATCCGACAGCCTCAAAGAGAACCAACGGCACAATGGAAATAGATTGGCGTGTTCGCAGGAAATATTACCGCACGCTGTATTCATGATGAGTGGTGCGATATGCTCTGCCCTCTTCAGCCCAACGATTGAATTGGCAGCGGTTTATTATTTTATTTTAGTTTATGGTGAAGCACGAAATGATGCAGCGTTGAAGGAGCTGTCTAAAAAATACAGCCGGATCGATCGGCGAAGGTTTAATATCCTTCATTTCTTTCAATCGACCTGGTGGCCCTTTATCTGTCAACAGAATTATATATTGTATGAGTTAGTGCAGTGTGCGCTTGCTTTGTTGGCTTTACATTCATTTTAATTGCTTTTGTTTATAATAACTTTCCATTAGTCTGTGTTCACTAGAACACACTTTGTTCCAAACTCTAGTGAGTTGCTTCTTGCGATTGATTTCAATGGAGTATGTTAGCATTTTGCTTTGGTAACAGGACAATACACTGGGGAAAAAAGGTATAGGGTTCAGAAATTCCTAGTATAGATTTTGCAAATAATTAAAAAGAAGTGGCAAGTAAAACATTGAATTAAACATAAAAATATAGAAGTAGAAAAAATTTAAATGGTAGCCTAAACTTTGTATTATTTATGACTGATTTTTGTTTTTCCCAGTATAATAAGGAAACACAGCACACACACATTTTGGGTAAAACAATCTGTTTTGAACCATTTTTAGTTTTAGTTTTGAATGAAATTTACGTTTATTTATTATAAACGTGTTTTATTTACATTTTTGTTTGGTAGGCCTATTTAAGATTTATTGCAATGTATTCTAGAATTGACTTCTTCATGAATGAATTAAAATTTGGGCCAAATGAGGTGAATTATGTATAAATAAACATTAACTACCTTTTGGAAACACTCCTTTGATGCCTTAAAATGCTCCCTATGTAGGCATCTCACTAGGTTTTGGAACAGTAGAAAAAAAAATCTGAGCTCTCTATTTAATCCTCTGGCCTTTCAGTGCTCAAACCTTGCCGATAACATTGAAAAATAACGTTGGTATTACTGTAATGATTGAGGCTTTATGTGTTTAGCACTAGACACCTTCAAGGCCACCATAAGCTTTAAAACGGGGATGACGTACGGTTGTATTTAGAGGAACGGACAGGAACCGCTTCAGTTGAAGCAAGTTTATTTGATCTCTCACACTTCCGCTGAGAAAACCATGAAACACAATAAAGCATCTCAGCATAATCTATTTATTTATCTTTCCCTTTTTTTCCTCCAAGACCATAGTATATTCTTTGAACTCCTCTGCGTCTTAGCTAGAGCGTGCAAAATCCATCCCGAATCAATACTGTCGTCTGATACCTTTATTTGACGATCTCTGTGCAGGCTACTTGGGATTGCGTGCAACCAACAGACACGCCTGACACGACCATCAAACATGATTTCCAGCGAGTGACTTCATTCAATATGGCTCATAAAGAAATAGTAGTGTGCAAAAATCCATTTTTGGTCAGGCAAGGTGACCTTGTGGGAGGGGAAGTGGTCTTTGCTTTAAGGCTTAGTCACTCAAGTGGAGCCATCCATCACTGCGCATTTCCAGGAAAAACAAATTATGCCCTGTACCAGCACATAAACGTGGCCAATCAATATCTCTGCACTGCCTCAAATGCCACACATTTTACACCATTTCTAATCATCTTGTTGTCTTGCCACCTCTGCCAGTTCAATAGAGTTTATCTTAGCCATTTATTTTTTTCCTTTTTATTATTATTATTTTTTATGTACAGTTGTTAAAATGTGTGACATCACTTTTCATCTTCTGAACTAATCGGCTTTGTAGTTTGAATCACTTGTATGCTGCTCATAATAAAAAAATAAATAAAATAAAAACTTTTTGAGGTTCATTATTATTGTTTATTATACCGTTTTTTATTTATTTTATTTTTTTTGTATTGATGTATTCTCTCTCTTTATAACAGATAGTGTACTTTTTTAACCACCACCCCTCCACTGTCTGCTTTTTTGACAAGATAGATATTCAGTTTTTTTTAACAAACTTTTTAACCGTGTAGATATGAAATATGGCTGTTATTATATTTTTCATTTAAATTTTAGATATAATAAAATACCTCTTTTAGGTTCATTGTTATGGTTTATGTTTATTATACTTTTTACTATACTTTATAGTATACTATACTTTTTTGTATTGGTTAATTTATATATATTTTTGTCACATTTTAATAGAGCAACAGAGAATTTAACAATGTGTATTTCTTTCTATTTTAACTATGAATAACTGTTTTACACTAAATATTTTCTTTTAATAATTGCTATTTCATGTAATTCTCAAACCTTTTCCCAAGTACTTTTTCTTGTATTTTTGGTATTCAAGTGCATATCTTTTTTATTTAATCTTACCACCACCTCTCCACTATGGGAACAGCAATCTTTTTGATAATATAGATGGGTAGTTGACATATCAATGTGTACTATGGTGTGATGGTAAAAATGTAAAAATATAAGATAAACCTCTCTCATGCTATTTGTAACTCTAAGAATGAAGATACATTTTTCTCATGTTATTTGTATGTTAAGTTTTTCTTTCTACATTTTTGCTATGTCACACCATAGGACACAGTCCAATTTTTATTTGTCAACTATGCAGATATATAATATTTTAAACATATTTTAGCAGTGTAGATATGAATTATGCTATTTTTATGTTTCATTTTTAATTTACATTTCAGATTTGTGTTTAGATTACCTCCAAACTCCTTGCCAAGATCTAAAATGGCATATCATAAGTGAGCATCCTTAGTCTACAGCATCTAAATTAAATGTTCAATACCACTTTTACAAAAAATAAATAAAAGTAGAGATAGTGATGAAGGATTTAACAAGACAAAAACGTGAAAAAGACCCATAGTATGGTTAGTGAAAAAAAGTGGTGCTTTTTCTCCAGGATTTAAAAAAATCAACTCAGATTGGCTTTTTCTAGAAGTCATCTGTTTCATGTTGCCAGTGAATCGTTATGGGGGACGTGGTCAAAGCTCTTCTCTCCTCCTCTCTTATCTGCACAATCCTGCTCTGATTGAAGCGGTAACTCTCAACTGCCTTTGATCAGGTCGTGTGTCACTTAAGACTGCTCTGAATGGAGTCTCATCTTCCTCATCCTGCAGAGTTCCAGATCGGCTTGGGCTCTCAATCAAAAACACAATTAGAACAGCATTAAAAAAAGACAGGCCTGCTCCATCTTATCCATACAATCAGCTGCCTTTACCTTCCTCCATTCATCCTTCTTTTTTTAATTTTCTCTTTTTTGTTTCACAGCACGTCAGTTTTTTTGTTTTTTTTTGAAGAATTATCCATTGATCACCTCCTGCACTCGTACATGTAATAAATGAAAGCAGGAAAAGCAGATAGATGTGCTGCTACAGTCCAGCAATCAGCTTTATTTTTATTTTTTTTAATGGATTTTTTTGGGCTGCATATCTGCATTCACTTAACGGCAGAGATCGAAGATGAATTTGGTTGCTATGTGATGCAATTTCTTAAACTCGTCCCTTTGGCTGCTCACACTGTCATGGCAATGTGGAAGATTGTTCCTGGGAAGACGGACAGCACTTCTGGAAAGCATTAATTACCACAGAATGGACCATTAATCAGAGCTGTCTATGCCAGACAGAGCAGAAGGCAGCAGAAAAGGGCTCCTCTCTGCTTCTGTGCTGAATGACTGGAGGTGTTCTTATGCATAGTACCCTAGTGCACAGGAGGACTGCAACCAAACTAGGACATTGACATAATGAAGACAGATTTGCTTTGGGGACCTTCCCATTTCATACATCTTAACAACAAGGGACAAGGAGGACCTTATAGTGCTCCTGAAATTCCACTAAATTATCCCCTTTCCATCGCATCTTCTTGAATCATTGCTGATGGAAAAATTCAAAATGCATGAAAAACAACTAAGACGACACACATCTCTATTTTAAAGCCTACATAGGGCTTTATACTTATTTAGAGTAATTGACTATTTTAAAATTAATGCATTTAATGATTTTTCCTGCTATCTGTTGTGAATGTGCAGCATCACTCCAGGCAGGGTTTGCTCTTAAATGCCACTTGCTTAAGTGCTGCAAATGTTTAGTTAATTTGGCTAAACAGAAGTAAGTGTATGTTAATTTTGTCAATATTGTGCGAATGGAAACAGACTTGTAATGAACTTAATGCATTTGATCCAGTGGAGTTAATTTAATTCACACAACCTTAAGGACCCCAATGGAATCGCTTGACGAATGCAGTTTTCTTTCTGTTCCTGACCTATTCAGAGGGGTGACAGTGTTTCCTAACTGTTTTTGCATATGCGTATGCATTGCATTCATGTAAAAAGGCGTTATCATATGGACAGTCAGCAACTTAAAGTATAGAAATTGCGTCTAATGCCAGTAAAGGATTCTTCAGACTGATTGAACTCATTTTGAAAAGAATTGCAAAAAGCTCTTCTCGGTACTAAATTGGCCAGTTAGAATGGATATTCAAATGATGCAGTGAAATGCAGCAGTGAAGGGCACAATGAAATTTCCCTCCTTTTGCAACCAATTATTTGTGAGTGGTAACCACTCAGTCCAATCAGCGTTCAGTAACACATTAGTATGTTTTAAATTATTATTGGTCCAAAAGATAATTAATCTTTAATGGCATTTACTGGTGTATATAAGCTCACTTTTGTAGATTACGCTTTAATAAAGACACTGTTTTGTAGAACAGTCATTTAACATATTTTTGCTGTGTTGTCTTTGTAGCGTCTGGAGGTCTGAGCACTTTGAAACAGTGAATCATTTTTTAAAGTAAGTGGTTCAATTAATTCGAAGCTTTGGTTTCCCCTCCACTAGGTTGCATTTGTTTATGAATCTGACTGTATTGGTCAAGTCATGTGCTTTTGATTCACTAAAAAGAACCATCTTATATAAGTCATTTGTTGTTAAATCGGACTATGAGTTATGATTTTGGTTCGCCAATTAGAAGTTCTTGTAAGCATGATTTGTGATGCCTTTTATGACTCCTACCAGTTGCGCTTAATCGTGATTTGATATTCTTTTGTTAGTCAGGTGGCTTTAGTGGATATATTCACTCTAAATGCCATTTATTTGGATGAACACTTGAATATGGAGGTATATTGGATATTAATGAAGTGTAAATTTCTATATAAGAATTTTTCCACGTTTGGGAGTAGAGTAGCTTAGATGACCTCAAGGCTTACATATGGAAAATCGACAAAACATATTTGAACTAATTTCAACAAAACATGGCTGCAATTCATTTTAGATATTATTTAGTCTTTTGCAGTTATGCTCATGAATGTGATCTTTCTCCATCTACCTTCGGCCAATTATGGCAGAGAACAGACAGTTATCTGTCTTGAAGACTCCTTTCGTAGTGGCGCAGTTCCTTCTGGCTAAACGTTAATCTTCATAAACCACCAATGCGCTAACCTTAAGGCAATCCACTGGCCATTTTAAGAGCTTTTTAAGTTGTCTTATTACTCTCAATGATTTCTTTCAGCTCTAGATCGCCTGTTCTTATGAATTTGTCTATATCTGGCATCCAAGTGCCTTTTTCTTTTCCCATTGTTGCAATAAGCTGAATAAAGGTTCCCTCCTGCCAGAATGTATCTTTTGCTTAGCCTAATGTTTTCAGAGATAATAAAGCAGATGCTTTGTTGTTTTTTAGCTTTACTGCAGCGCACATTCAAAAGGAATTTGGCAAATCGCATCGATCTCTCGAATCAGCCACTTTAAATACTCTGTTTAATGTTGCATCACATCTCTGCCTCTAATTATCGGAAACCTCTCGGCTAGGATAAAATGGATAATGCTTATTTGAACTTCTTCAAGGCCTTTTCTCAAGCAGTTTAGGCATGGCTCTGTAAGTAACTGCTAGCTGGGTGGAATTTATGAGTGGTTTCACAATCTCACCAGATCCTGTTATAATTTTATTTATTTATTTTTTTTCCCTGTTTTACTGTTCCATCAAAGCTCTCGCTCACCTCTGATGTCATTATGATGTCATTACGTTTTCTTCCCCCAGATGGACAGTTGCAGATTCAGTCTGTCTTCAAAGTAGCTGTGCAAGTGTATATCCGCCAGTCTGAATTCTTTTCTCCATCTCACAGATATTCTCCTGCAGAGAACTGATTACCAGGAGCATTTTAATGGCTGTTCACTTTGCAGCCAACACCGGCTAATGAGTCCAAAATAATTAGTTGAGGTACGTTGAGCACCGCCAGTAAAAGTCCAGGTGGTGTGACTAATTACAAAGGTGTTCAAGGCCTTACTTACACCACAACAAGAGAGGGGAGACCCTCTGCCCATGCCTAGCTCTCAGTCAGATGCACCGCGACATTTGCGAGAGCCCAAGCAATCATTCCCACATTAATGTTTCTGCTAAAGTGTTATTTTCTTTAACAAGATGATTGAATATTTGTTCAATCTGTCAGTAAGCATTGTTGGCGAAGTCAGTCTGTCACTTTTCTGAAGGCATAGCAAACGTCATGCATCATGGAACATCTTTATGAACAATCAAAAACAGTCAGTTGACAGCATTGCGTTTACAGCATTAACGTTTTCATGTCTTAAGCAAAAAAAATGCTAAGATGTGCTAAATATACCGCTGTATATTTTAAGGTCTCACATCCTAGCTGTCAATTTGGCTTTGGTTACCTCTCAGATCCCTTTGCGCAGGTATTTTTATTTATTTATTTATTTTATTTTTTTGAAGTCTCTTAGGCACTTTTTTAGAGGGAGGAACAGCTTAAGATGAAAGAGGTAGTTCCCCTACAGGATTATGTACAATGAATAATTTAAAGTGGAAAAAGAAAGCTCAATTCCGTTAACCTTGTAAGTTATTTATTGTTTTTAGATGGCTGTCATGTTTGCTAATATCCTCCCCAGTCAGCCACAACTGAAAATGGAAATTCGGTGGAGTCATTTTAGGGACGTCATCTCCAGAATGCATGCAGACTCTGACGGATGACTCGTACAAGGCCAGAGTTTTTCTGCTTGGGCGGAGGTACAGAAAAAACCAGAGGAGCCTTGAATATTTATGCTTTATTCTTGACCTGGACAAGTTAAAATGACCACTGAGGAATCCTTGTGACTTGAAAAACAATAGGAACATACATTTCCTACATTTGCTTTGGTACAAAAAAAGAAAAGAAAAAAAAAGGGATGGTTCAATCAACAAAAAAAAAAAAAAAATTCTGCCATTATAACATTTATTCACCCTTATATTGTTCCAAACACAGAAGAACATTTTGAATCATGTTTACGCTGTCCTTTTCATAAAGAAAAAAACAGCGTAAACGTACTTTTCATAAAAGTACATTGTATGCATGAATAACATTTTTGTCTGTTTTATAAAGTTATCGTATGCTTATGAAGACTTACTGGGTTGCTTTTATGGTGTTTTTTTTTCTTGTCCTTGTTCACTTGCATTGTTATGTTTTTGTGTTTCACAGATGAAAGAATGTCTCATATTTGGAATGCTTTGAGGTTGAGTACATAATTGCATCATTTTTATTTTTCGGTAAACTATTCCTAAAGTATAGTTTATCAAAGTCTGCACACATGCTTCAGTATGTTGAGCTCACATGGATGAAAATGAGTCATACTCACGTTTTTATTTTTGGTTATAGAAGACCTCCCAAACTTAATCCATAGTGTGGATAACTTTAAGTAGTGATGTCCTCTCCTCATTGTCATTGTTGAAGGTGATCACTTTGATGCCCAAGAACCTTTTTTTTTTTACTCCTCCCAGGATAATAAAGTTCCTTCACAGTCGTTTAGATGAATTTCCAAAGCTCTTCACTGACAGATGGCTTCTTTTAGAGAGTGCTGTGATAAATAGATTGTGATATAAAAGGTGAGACACAGGCCAGCATTTTTATGGTTTGAAGGCGCAAGCTGCTGCAGGTGCAGATGCGCGGAAGAAAAGGTGTCTGGGTACTAAAACTATATTTCTAGGCCAGGGGGAACATTTGCCAAAGACTGGTTGATAAGGAGGAAAAGATAATACTGATGAGAGTGAGTGTGAGGGAGAGGGGGGAAAAAAAGATTGAGAAAATGGTGGGTGATTTGTACGGATATCAAAGGTCAACCGGGACCAATTTTCATGCCTTGGCTTTCCTCCCAGGAAAGGACAAGGTTTGGCAGACTTGTTCTGCTTTATTTTATTTTTGTATTTTTTTCAATTTTCTTAAGCATTCACTCAAGGTCAGCTACAGAGCTTGGGTCGACGCATACGTCAGCATCACAACCGCAGTGCTGTTTGTTTCCAAATAACTTTGGGAAAGTCACCGTAGGTGAACAACGCCCCTTGAATTTGTACATGTTTATCTTTTTTTAAGTCTTGACTTTGTCTTTCTATCTACAATCCTTTAAGTCGTTTATAGATCTTTGGACTCAACAGATCAGAGTGGCAGATGTTCCATTGTTTACACAAAGTCTAGTTCCTCAGAAGTCCCTAGTTTCCACATGTCCTTTTTGTGTCCTCTCCCATGTTCATTTGATAAATCACACTGCCTTTGGTTTATGTGGTGGGCCAGTGCCTTTGAAGCCTTTGGAGCTACTTTTGGCGCGGCATCACCAGGGTTCTGAAGGACTGGAGGTAAATTGTGCAGCCCTCAGTAATTCGCTCATTGTTTCTGGTATTTTCGTTCCTCACAGCAAATGGCTTGTCGTGTAACTCCCAGAGAGAGTTTGCCTAGATGGCGCTTGGCTGCTCCCTCAAAACCCCGCCTGGGTGCCTGGACAGTTCCTCCCGGGGAGTTCTGCCCTGGCTAAAGCTGGGCGTCTCTTCACCTGCGTTGCATTTCTTCCTTCGCTCGTGAATAATTCATGCCGTAGCCGTGTTTGGTCTGAGGCGGTGGGTCTGTTTCTCCTGCAGGTGTAATGAGAGGCAGAAGCGGTGGGCTTTGAAAAGGATTCCTTTATGGATGCAGGCCAAAGCTTTACCCTTTCCATGGGTTCAATGTGACCGTAGAGAGAGCCAGGCTAAATTTACCTCTAATGTCTCTCTGAGATCACCTCCAACCCGCTCTGTTCGGTAATAAGACCTGTTTACTTCCACAGCCCTGGCATACGCCGCCATTTTCCCTTCGCTCTTAAGAGGCTTTGCAGTGTATTTTTTTGCTGGTTAAACTCCAGACCTTGTCTTCCTGAAACACATTAGTTATCATGTGGAGTGTAATCTGAGTACATGTGATGTTCTTTTTCCCCTAGTGTAATGTGTTTATAGAATATGGCATCCTTGTCAAATCAATAAAACCAACTGGCTCGGGGAGGACAAGCCTGGAAAGCGAACAAAAAGGGCCGCCGTATTATCGTTTCTCATCCTCGTATCGTTAGAACTCCTGCCGAATGTGTGAGACTCAATGTGACATGTTGTCCGTGGCACATTTATGTAACCGACAAGTTCATCCGTGCTGTCATCTCAGTTGTTCAACCCTGGCATCTCAGACAGGCAGTCTTTTGGAGAACGAGACTGTGACAGTATGGTATGCGGCATTCATTAATGATGAGCTGATTTGAGATGAGCTTGCTAGAGGTTTTGCTCCTTCAGGTTCCCAAACATCTCCAAGAATAAGCTGAGCAGGAGAGACAAAGGCCTGCAGGCAGGAAGAAATGGTGTGTTTCTGTTCCTATCCATTTTCAGAATGATTTTTTCCCTACCTTTGCAACATCATTACTGGGAGGGGCGGCAACCTCCCCTCAGAGTTTGCATGGGTACACGAATGTGCATTCACGAGACATGTTAATAATTGGTGGCAATTACTGCATTTTGGAGCAGACAGGGAACGTGGGAGGCTATGAGGGAAGGTCAGTCAGCATGACCTGAATCGCAGTTTTCTCTGCTCTTTGTCATTTTCTCCAACAAAATGTTCTCGACCCTTTATTATTTCTCAGTGCTTTCATCTCTTCTGCTGAAAAGTGCTTGTGAGGGGTGATTTTGATTGAGTTTGGCAACTGAATCTTGTTGCACAAATTCTGTTGCGGCTTCTTTTCGTGACAGTTTCCCACTGACAAATGTATTCTGTCCCTTTTAATGTCTCTGAAGAAAGTTGTTCCCGTGCGATGACAATTTTCTTTCTTTTCTGTCCCTCTTTTTTTTTTTTTTTTGCTCTTTATTGCGCTGTCATGAGGAAAAAGTTTTGAACTATCTTGCCAGTTAGGTGTCAACTTCCTGTGCAGTGTTATTGCAGCTGTACTTAAACCATGTGTTTATTCCTTGATACCTTTTATACTTTTATTCCCGAAAGTCATTTTCAATTTGGATTGAATTTGAATTTAAGTAGCCAAAAGAAAAAAAAAAAAAGAAGAAAATTAAAAAAGAACATTTGTAGGAGTTTCATTTTATCTCTAGTTTTTAATACATTTTATTTTTCAGTAGGAATTAACTGATAACCATAATCACAACATATGGTAAACAGTTTTTAAGCATGTTGGTGATTTTCATTGCTACAGATTTGGTGATGTTGTTGCCCCAAATTTAAAAAGACTCGCTAAAAATTCCTGTTTAGAATATACCCACAGGGGCATTTTGTTTGTTCTTCCATTCCTGTCAGAGTGAGTGGAGTGGAGTAGCGTGATTTTTGACTGGAGTGAGGAGTGGATTTTTTGAAAGTCGGAGCATCGTAGTTTTCAGTCGCTCCAAGAGTGCTCCACTACCACTCCATCACGAGCACAATTAGTGTCAACAGCCCATAATATAACGACATTTTATCAAGAATTCACGCATTACATTTACATTTAGTCATTTAGCAGACGCTTTTATCCAAAGTGACTTACAAATGAGGACAATAGAAGCAATCAAAACCAACAAAAGAGCAACAACATGCAAGTGATATGACAAGTCTCTGTTAGCCTAACGCAGTACACGTAGCAAGGTTTTTTTTTTTTTGTTTGTTTGTTTTAATTAAACATTAAAATTAAGCATTAAACATCATTAGCTAGTTTGACAGATATGTGGATCACTCAAATGAGAAATAATGTGAAGGTTATAATGACAGCGATGGACAAGTGTGGGAGGTTATATCTGAAGAATATTTGTTTGTAGCATGTGGATACTCAAAATGATTGGGTGAATTCACGTTTTAAACAGTTTGTTGTACAGATAGCTAATCTCTGCTCTAAACTAATGGGCTGCTACACTGCACGCACACAACACACAAGCTCGCACATAACGTACAGATCGCGCACACATAGAAACATTCAGGAGTGCAGAAAATTGTCTGTGATTTATCAGCTTAAAAATGGAAAAGTTACAGCATATTCATATTTGCTGCACAGACAAATGAGTTAAGCAGTAATTTAATATTAAACTATTCTTCTAGTATTGTGTATTTATTTTGCATTTAATATAAGTTCTGAACAGAATTTTGTGATATTTCAAAACACTGAAATACTGTAGCCGCGAAGCGGCGTTTCTAAACAGTTGAGCGAGGAGCGGGAAATGTTGAACCCGGAGCGGAGCTGGAACGGAGTGATAATTGAATGCTTGGAGTGCGGAGGAGAAATTGTTGCCGCTCCACATACTCTGGTTCCTGGAACTCTTGAACACCCTTTTTACTGCTGTGATATGTTTGGATGTTTTCAATTAGCTTTCAGTGAAAAATAATAATATGTATCTCTTAGTTTTAGAAAATACCCTGTTTTTGAGAATATATTGAATTGTCATTTTTTCTGACATAAGTGGACATGGTAATTTTGGTCGGTAAATAGGCTTACCACATTTATAGGCCTACGTGCAAATGGAAGAAATGTAAACCCTCCTTTACTATTTCATGATTTTGTGAAAATACTTTATAGTTTGCTCACAAATATGTAATAGAAAGCTAAGTAGAAAGATGGGAAACAAATGCTCCTTATTTTCAAAAGTTACTATTTTAGTGCTGTCCTAATTTATATCTGTATTAATCTTGCTGCTTTTTTTTTTTTTTTTTTTGTCAGTGTGGTGTGCCAGCTATAATAATAAGAATAAATGTTTCTTGAGCAGTAATCAGCATGATTTCTGAAGGATCATGTGACACTGAAAGCTGGAGTAATGGAGCTTTAGCACGAGAGGAAAATATCCAAAAAGAAAGTAGTTCTTTCAAATTGTACATTTGCTGTTTGCTGTATTTTTTTTCTTTTTCTTTTTCTTTTTTTTTTTTGATAAAATAAATGCAACCTTACTGAGCAGAAGAGATTTGTTTCAAAACCTTTTTTGAATGGTGGTGTATATTATAAGCTATATTTTATTTGTATATATATATAACCTATTTTAAAAGCATGCATTTTAACCCAAATATAACAGCCCACAGTAGCACATAAATAATTAAAAATATATATGTCATTGAATACCACATAACATTCATGACATATTTGATTTGACTGGACTTAAAATATCATTATCATTAGTTTCCCAAGGAGCAAAAATCCACGTGAATATAAATTAGGCTATATTTTCAAGAGCTGAATAAACACTTGAAATTTCACATTCAAACCAACCGCAGCCAATCGGCAAACAAAAAGCATTCATATTAATTTTTCTAAACAAGAAAAAAACATACTGTGCTTTATCGTGTCTAAGTGTTTGCTATTGTTTTCACTGGAAATGATCGTTTATAAGCGGGGATGTGGCAGACCATTTTCTTTTGCAACTTTCAGCTCATACATCTTTGGTGTAAACTCGCCTTAACCAAACTCCCCCCAAGAACACCTCAGCACCCCCCTTTCAAAAATATTGCTTCCAGCACCCCCTGATGCTCTCCAAATGTCCCCATTGAGCTAATCTAGTCAATGAATTTGAATGATGCTATCAAAATATTATCGGTTCTTTTTTTGTTTGTTTTTTTAATCAAAATTTATCTTTAAACACTTTGGTGGCCATTTTGTTGTTCTGTCTGTCTGTGAAGCATATGAAACTTCAAGTTATGGTGCTTTTTGAAATTTAATTGAAAATGAGTTGGAATTTTAGATGCATTCTCAATTAAATTCCGAATGGCTTTCAGTCTTGCTCTGAATATTTTCATTGCAACAGAAAGGCAAGAATATCTAATAAAAATTCAGCCTTAATCCGCAAGACTATAAATATACACAAAATAACATACTATATTTACATGCACCACAAACCTTGTAGTGCATTGTTTCTTATACATGTCAAGTCTGTTCTCTTCATGAATGCATTTTGAAATGTGTTGACCTCAGCATCTGCGCTTGGGAAGCACTGTGAGCCGTATTCGAAATGCTTACCGAGGAATTCGTTCATTGATTGTCAGCAAAACATGGCTGTGAGACGTGCGCCTACTTTATACCCCGTTTCTCAGTATTTCATCAAGTCGACATTAACCCCTCGCATGATTCAGCCTGTTCTCATTGTCACATGGTTATTGCTTCGTTGCTTTGCTGTCTCACTCAGCCACATTGCCCCATTAAGAATGCTCATTGTCATTGTCGTATTTCACACCGAGCTGGGCTATGCAGGTATAACCGATGGAAAACAATTACCTCCGGCATTCAATAATGACCCCATAGTTAAGATTTGACCTTGCGTGTGATTTGTGTGCACCATAAACAAGAGAACGTCGGCTGTGGGGGGCCGTCTGAGCGGTCATCAGATTTTGATTATCTTAATCTCTCCGAGGGGCTTTATGGCCATGCCGTCGATAGGCAGGATTCAGCAGTTTTCTACAGAAGGTTAAAGACGCACGCTTTTTCCCCTCCTGCTGTTCTATTACATGAGCAGCTGTGCCATTTTCACTTGCCTAAAAACCCATAAAATTTTATTCCAGCTTTTCTCAAGGTGTCATGATCTTCAGGTTTGCAGGTGTGATGCCATGATGGATGTGTGCCTGAGCTCAGCTTTTTTTAATGTCCCCCAATGAGCGTTTTCACACCTCTTTGTAAACACCTGAAGAGTTGCGAATATTAAGTGATTGCTTTGGATTTATATGTGAACAAACCCTGACAGCAGGTCACGTTAGAATTATTTACAACATATTTGAATTGACAGATGGACTTGCATTAAGGGATATATGAATTTTAATGCAGTACTTAAAGTGTAGTTTTACATTAAAACACATGGAGCCTTTAATACAAGTTCACATGCTATATAAATATGTGCGTCTATAGAGAGACAGTTCATTTCAATTCTTGAGCTTTGCTTGAGCTTCCACTCTCATGTTCCCATCTGTGCATCTGCAAATTAAGACAATTAGTCATCAAACTGCTTCAAAGCGCTCATGCACACATTACAGTATACTGTATATGTTGTGGAGCATCTGATGCTGTCAGTTTTCCTTGCTTTTTACTGTTCTTTATAATGCAGATGTGAAATAAGCAACCATATGCTCTGCTATAAGAGTCAACATTAGATTAACCATCAGTTTTATTGCGACAACCGCAGTCTCCAACACTGAGACACCGAATGTGCTGGAAGCTACTGAATGACAATGACTTCGTCTTATTTAGAACCAAGGACTTGTATATTCCTTAGTTTTTATTGACTTAATGACAGCGGCGTCAGATATCAACCTCTGACCTGCAGGAACTAGAAGGCGAGTTCGGTTACTCATGTTCGGTAAGGCAGATCTGCAAGGCAGGGAACCGTATGCCGTCCTCCGGTCGCTGAGGCTGATGTGCATTTGTTAAGTCTGCAAGTTCCCTTGGCGGAACACATCAAAGGGAAGAGGCGTGGCTGACAGCTGGCCGCAGGAGCGGCTATCGGAGACTGTATCTGAAAGATAAATGCATGCATGCCGAGAGCTTCCTCTGGCCCCCTTCCTGTAGAGAGACCGGTGTAATTGAGAAAGATGGCTTCTGCCAGAGTGGGGACACAGAGTCCTCTACGTGCGTCTGTTCCTTTGGCGAAACAAGGTGAATCTTCTTCCAGAGCTTACAGCGTTGATGCACTGAACTCTAGCCATTCCTGTAGACAAATGGTCCCATCTACAGGAGGTGTGACTGGTGTAAATTATGGGTTATTAATGTTCCTCATTGAATGTGTATTTATATCTTGGAAAAGGTTGATGGTGTTACTCTGAATGAATGACTTCAGAGATGAAAGAACCTAATTTTCTCTCAGTTTCTGGGTGTTTCTTCAACTCTGGGCACTTTTATGGACAACAACAACATTTATTTATATAGCATGTATTTATAGTGGAGTATCAGTTTTTGTGTGTGTGTGTGTGTGTGTGTGTGTGTTTACATTTTAATATTTACAGTAATTTGAACACTAACAATGTCCAGCAGCATATATAGTTTTTTTTTCTTGAAATGTGACAAATCTTTCCACCACAGTGAAATTTCTACCACAACTCAAACAATGTGTTGTTTAAGAAACCATGTTTTTTTTTTTAAATAAAATGGCCAATTCCATTGTCTTTCTAATGATAATTTCATAGCTAGCATTGAGTATATTTAAATAATATTATTTAATTGTAAATATTATGCACACAATTATTTTAGTGTATCTATATATCATTGTACATAATTATATATTATTTGACAAAATCGTACCTTGATCATACAAGATTTGTTGTTTGTGGTTGAAATGACACCTGTGGACAGTCAAAATTTGTGTAAACTTGATGTCAATCAATTTGACATGATACATTTTGAAACACTTTATGATTGTTTCACTTTTTGATTAAGTTATTGTAATTTTTATGGTGGATTTTCATGTTTTGCGATTGAATTGTGGGACAAAAAAATAAAAAAAAAATCTCTGCTTAATTTGAAAAGTAGCAAAAAGTAGTAAAAAAGGCAATTTTATGTGACCTTCATGTAATGAAAGTTGAATTTGAAAAATGAATGAATGTTGAATAAAAACCAACCCCAGGAAATAAAAGTGCCCATAGTTGAAGTAACTCCCATCTATCCTTGAATCTCACTTATAGGGTTTCCGAGAACCTTTGCTCGAGAAGAACGTTCACGTGTTTCTCGGTTCCCCTGCACACTCAGCAGATGTGTCAATGTTATCAGAAAAGGAGCAGCAGGAGCTCAAAGCGTCTCACCCTTCTCATGTGCTTCTCTCACACACACTCATTCTCTAAGCCGACTGGAACGTCTCCTTGCCTCTTTTCTGCCTCGTCGTTTTAGCCTAATTGTGTCGATTCACAGGGAGAGCGAGCCGCATACATAATCAATTCCAATACTCAGTCTGAGGATCCCCGGCTTTCCGCACATCAAAGCCGTAGAGCCAGCCAAGACCAGCTGGTTATTCTCGCCCAGCCGTCCCACACAGTATCAGCAGGGGAGGACGGGCCGAGGACAAACGTTTGTCACAAGATGCCGAGAATGTTTTCCTACTGTAAATATGTTCTCCTTCACACTGTTAAAGGTGCTGCGCGTAATGTCTCCTCTGAGCGATGACTTCGGTATAAGCGACAACATAAAAGAGATGCCCGACTTCATTTCACTTCAGTTGCAGACGCTATTATATGGCCTCCTACTGAATGTTTTCTCAGTTGGCCGAGTATCCAGAGAGCTATTCACATAAAAGATTCTGATAGTGCCAGCGACTTTAGTGATTCATTTTCAGTCCGGGGCGACGTAAAACGGAGCCGGTCCAGATGGTCCGTCGGCGAGGTGCGACATCCTACTACATCCCATTAAAAAAAGTACACGTCCTTGTTGAGCACTTTTCCATGTCCTCTGCCCTCTGGCCCCTGGCGCAGAATCGTGGGCCAAACCTGCTTGATTTAAAGAGTAGGAGCTCGTTGTGCCGTAATTGGTTTCTTGTTCTCATTTTCTTTCATTTTCTGGTGATCTTTCTTCATTGCTCTGTCTTCTTTCCTCTCTCTCTCTCTCTCTCTCTCTCTCTGTAAATGTCAGAAGGTTCCTTGTTGTACGCTTTAGTGCTTATATCAAGCAACAGTGTTTCCGCATCTTACAACGGGGAAGCTTGTGCATATTATTCCTACTTAAGTCAGCTTGATGGTGTTAATTGTCTCACGGTCTGCTGGGAGAGCACTCAGCCATAATATTTAGAAACAACACACTCATCATATGATGTATCGTTACATCAGGCTATTAAGACAGACAGCAAGTTATGCCTTGGAGAGTGGCTCTTCAGTATCTGTAGCACACTCGGTGGAAACTATAGATTACTATCATAGCAGACACACACACACAGAGACGGTTCATTTTGATCGCTCCTTACATGGCATGAGATAATGAACTGTTGTCTGAGGGAGCAATTACATTTGTGTGCCCAACCAGGACAAACACAAATCTTTGACAAGAAATGATATTACAGTATCACTCCAAGAGCCAGCCGAGTGTGCACGTCACGCCTTTGTGCTGAAAACGGTTTGGCATCACATCCCCATCGCATACTCGCTTTCTTACAGTTGACTTGGCAGGACGCAAACTTTTGGTCATGACTTGTGGGTAATGTAGAGCGTCGGCTTGTCACGAGAGCTCTGAGCCTTTTGAGCTGGTGGGGACACACAAGAAAGAAAAATGAGATGAGATATATCTTTAAAGGAGTAGTTCACCCAAAAATAACAATAAGAATATCCTTTTTCAGCTTGTGCGATTATATACCAACTCTTCAGCTTTTGTAAAGAACAGAGTAAAATTAAATTCAATATTTATTGATGAGTTGCAACTTGATCACTGCAACTTGATTACAGAGTCATTGAGTTTCATTTGAAAACTGAATTTAACCCTTTTTTTTTTAAACAATCATTCAGATTTATTTGGTTTAGTGAGCTGATTTATAAAAAAAGATTAGTTCACAAATCATTAACATTTTACAATAAGGTTAATGTAGTAACATTAGTTGTGACGTTCAACTGCAGGACAACTAGAAGAATAGAGATGCTTATAAAATTAATCAAAATGATTGTTAATTTCCTTGGGATGAGTTAGTAAGGTACCGTTCTGAGATTTTTTTTGATAAATGGCCCTACTAGACTGCACGCCCCTCACTTGCAATTCAGACTGCTTCTGTTTGAGTTTATTTAACAGATTAAAAACCTGATCAATCAAGATATAGTTGTATTTATATTTCAATAAGAATAAGATATTTAGACATGCAAAATGCTTGTTTTAGAGATGAAAGTATAGTTTCCATCTTGGACAAAAGTCTGTGCTTCTCCCTCCTCAAAGAGGATTCATATTCAATAATATGGCCTCTTAACACTACTTTACAGGTTTCCCAAAGAAAATTCATTAACATTAGTAACACATTATGTATCATGAACTAACAATGAAAAATATTTTTTCAGCACTTATTACATTCTACATACAATTTGAAATTTTAAAATTATAATATAAATTAACATTAATGTGTTATGAATGAACATGAATTAGCAATAAACAATAGTGTAAATGCGGTTAAATTGTTGTTTAATGTTTATGATCCCTGTTGCATTAAGTAATGTTAATAAATTGTATTTTGTTGTAAAGTGGTACCCTCAAATCAGACATGGTTACTTCTCTGGAGACTTTTTCTAATGAGAAAAGATCCTTGTAAATCTCACATGCGTTTCTTCTAGAATTTTAAAAGAGAACTTAGATTTCAAATATTGATTGCCAAGAAACCAAAGTCTACAGTCAAAGCCAGAATCTGACATTTCAATGCACATTTTAATGCTTCTGATCAAAAATGACTTTGCTGTACTATATGGCAGCAATTTGCATCTTGCTTTTACTTCTCTTAGGAATTTTAGGAGAAACATCTGAGACAAAGTTGATATTTCAATAGCTAGTCTCCTGGTGTATGAAAGAGCCATTTTTGAACATTAAAACATTCCTCAGGGAGACTGTTAATGTACCGTGATGACACCACCAAAGTCAGGCAGGCGGAGACCACCGAGTAATCTCAGCACATGAATAAACTTCAGAAGAGTCCTGTTTTATTTCTTTCTCTCCTTTTTGTCTGTCCTTATTTACTTGCAGCTTATCAGAGAGCAAAGCCTTTACTGTATCAGTGTAAATTAAAGCAGGATCAGTCTGTTTTTTCTTTTCCTCTGTTTTTCTGAGGATTTGTCCAAGAAAGAGGTATTTGGTTTAGCAAAGGATTTAAGTCCCCTGCTGCTCTTTTGAAATAGCACTGTCTTTGATGTCCAGAGGACAGGGCAATGCGCTTTTTTCTTCTTTTTTTATATATACATCCATTGTGTTTTATTTATTTTCTGTGGAAAATTATTTTGTCGGTGTTCACAACCCATTTAATGTGACATTTCTGAGTGAAACAGGATATTCAGTATAACTAATGTAGGACAAGGCTTGATTTCATCCATTGGGATTTGATTGGATTTAGAAAAGTGGTCTCTATACGGCCAGTGGTTGGAAGAAAGGAGTTTGATGACGTCAGCTGAAAAAGAAAGTCTTGTTTCGGATGTAGACAAACATTTTTTTTTTCTCTTTGGATTAATGTACACCAATGACTCACGCATAATAAGATCAGGAAATGTGTGAAAAGAGAGTAAATATAGGGTCATTGTTGGCTTCATGTCGACTTTAGTCAAGCAATAAGGCAAGTGTGTTTCTTTCTGGTCTAGTTGGGCTATAACTCATCTTCTCCCAACAGTAGCGTTAGGCTGGCCGGCAACCGGGCTCCCTGAGGGTTGAAAAGATCAGGCTGGGAGGTGGTTTGCTGCAGGCAATAAACCCTTTGACATAATCTTGCCACATTTGTGGGGAGCTGAACTCCTTTTTGGTATCATTAGCGTGACATATCATCTGATATGTGGAGTTAAGCAGCCTTGGAAAATGAGATTCACTTTGAGGACCAATGGCTGCTTTTTTTATGTATTTTGTTTGCACGTTTTAAAATTCTTGTCTTTTCTCGGAGACATGGAGGACTGTTTATTGTGCATGCTCTGAGCATGTTGAACCATGGTGCTAATATGGGTGATGCAGGTTTGAATCTGGCATGTCTACTTTATTTATCCAATAAAAATGTACCATAAACATAGGTTTCCGCAATTTTTCATGGTCTTATCACATCAATGCTAATTTACAGGACATGCATGAAATTTAATCAACACAGGTTGCCAAGTCAAAGTCATGAATTAAGCATTGTCAGCAGTGCATTATGTCATGCAATTAATCTTTGAAGACGTCAGAAAAATGTGCCGACAAGACCTATCCTGGTACATTTACATGCCAAAGAGACAAATCTGTCTTGACCAATCAATAGCATTTGTTTCAATTACACTTAAAGTGAGCTATTATAATGATTTTCTGTGCTATATGTTTAGCAGATCACTGATGTATTTCTGAGCAGGTATTTGATTAGATGGCAGCTCTCCAGTTGATAGCACTATGTGTCCTACAGACACTGATCAATAAACTGCATTAAACCGCTTTAGCTGCTGTGGTTGAAAGTTACAGAAGTGCTTCACAGAATTAGAGCTGTTGGTAACGCCTTCTCAGTTACACGATTCCCTCCCTAATTGGATAATGAATAAAACAAATGATGTGGTAAAAAATAAATATACTTCCTGTACATGATTTTTACACAAAAGAAAGTTACAGGAATCTATTTGGCTGACACAGTCTTACAAAAAAAAAAAAAAAAAAAAAAAAAAAAAAAAAAATTATTAAATAAAAAATTTAAATTATTAATATATTTGTTTATTAATAAAAATTAATACACATATATATGTATACGTGTGTGTATGTATATATGTATATATAGTACACATTATATATGGTATATTTCATAAATATATTTAAATTATAAATAAATCAATTTCAATAATTTATTACAATTTAAATAATGTTATATTCAGAAGCGAGGACTGGAACTTTACGTTTTATAAAATGAGTTAATAAAGAGTTCTCTTAAATTCAAAAATTTTAATAAAATTTAAAAAAATATATATAAACAGTTGCATGATTGATCCACTTCTACATTTATGCCAATGGGCATTTCCAAAAGCGCCCAAGGACTTTTTCATTGTGGAAATTAGCCTAGGCTTGCACTCGCTACCTATTTTGCTCAGAGGACCAATATTCCAGCAGAGCGTTTTATGCTCCCTGCAACAAAAGATCAATGTTCCATTAGAATAAGTGAGCTGTTAAATTCATTTCAACCTTAGTGCTATTATTTGATTTGGGGTCGTGTTACGACATGTTTGCCTCCTCTCTCGCTCCAAATGTTTCGCCCTCTCCCTAGCTTAATCCATTTTATGATGGCCAGCAAATGCCAATCAATATCACTCATTGTAGTTCGCATCTACGTTCCCACAGTGCAGCCATCCTCTGCAAGAGGATTGAGTTTATACTGTTGAAGGCACTCAGAGAAGCAGAAGGGTACGTGCACGCTCACCCATCATCTTGATCTTCACGGTTTCTGCTGGCTCATCTCTTCCACACCTGCTCCGCCGTGAACAAACAGACGTCTACTTCCATGCAGCTGCTAATTAAATTAGAACCATTAATCTTCATCAAATCTGGGCTTGGGCTCTCAAGTTTCTATTACATGCAGCGGATGAAAGCTCTAAGAAAGGAGAGGAGGAAGAAATGAATTGATCAACACTTTAGCAAATCGTGCTTAAGAGTTTTTCTTTCGCTGCGTGAATAACTGACGAGCAGGTGAATGAAAAGAGACAGCAGCTCACACAAGCTTCACAGAAGGGTGTAGTGTAGGTTTGCAGGTTTCTGACCTCAGGTCTACAGGTGCTGGCACATTTTCACCCGTCTGAAACCTGAAATTGCACCTACAACCATTTGTCAGGACGCCCTGATCTTTGGCTTGCCACTTTCCAATGCAATAACCCCAAGTGCTGTCTTTCTCAGTATCAAAACGCATACCCTGGATTTATTAATAACTACTGTGTTATTATGAATTCAGAGTATGTGTTTCTGAAACTCTTTGCATCCCATTTCTCTGTTGTACTTCAAATACCGAGACAACTGGTTGAATTTAAAGAGGGAAGTGCATCAGGCTCTGTATTTGGCTTCTCTTGGGCTTCCTTCAGTTTTATCTGATTCTGTGATAATGGAAAAAGTGAGATTACAAGGACCTTGTGTGAGCTACTTGTTGAACAGTCTTATCAGCTGGGCCGCATAATTATTCCATATGTTAGACATGTTTTGCATGATTAATTATTCTTTTGTGGAAGGATTGTTCAGCTTTGCTGCCCTTTGGCCTCTTTCGCCTCTCTTCAAACATGCGTCACTACATTGTGTGACATGCAGGAGTCGTATGCTTTCCTGTATTAGACTGTGTGATGTTATTGCAGTTATTCACCAGGGTCATTTTAAAATAGTGTCTTTCCTGCTGATAATCAAAATGGTTTTTGTTTAAAGAACCATTTCCCTTGAATAATAAATATGTTCCATACTGAGTTATTTCAGTACTGCAAATAAAATTTCAGATTTATTTTTCCAATTTGAAAACCTTAACAGGCAGGCATGAGACTATATATATATATATATATATATATATATATATATATATATATACACACACACTCACTGGCTACTTTATTAGGTACACCTTGCAAGTACCAGGCTGGAGCCCCTTTTGCCTTCAGAACTGCCTTAATTCTTCGTGGCATAGATTCAACAAGGTGTTGGAAACATTCCTCAGAGATTTTGGTCCATATTGACATGATAGCATCACGCAGTTGCTGCAGATTTGTCAGCTGCACATCCATGATGCGAATCTCCCGTTCCACCACATCCCAAAGGTGCTCTATTGGATTGAGATCTGGTGACTGTGGAGGCCATTTGAGTAAAGTGAACTCATTGTCATGTTCAAGAAACCAGTCTGAGATGATTTGAGCTTTGTGACATGGTGCATTGTCCTGCTGCAAGTAGGCATCAGAAGATGGGTACACTGTAGTCATAAAGGGATGGACATGGTCAGCAACAATACTCAGGTAGGCTGTGGCGTTTAAACGATGCTCAATTGGTACTAAGGGGCTCAAAGTGTGCCAAGAAAATATCCCCCACACCATTACACCACCACCACCAGCCTGAACCGTTGAGACAAGGCAGGATGGATCCATGCTTTCATGTTCTGTACGCCAAATTCTGACCCTACTATCTGAATGTCGCAGCAGAAATCGAGAGTCATCAGACCAGGCAATGTTTTTACAATCTTCTATTGTCCAATTTTGGTGAGCTTGTGCAAATTGTAGCCTCTGTTTCCTGTTCTTAGCTGACAAGAGCGGCACCCGGTGTGGTCTTCTGCTGCTGTAGCCCATCTGCTTCAGGGTTCGACGTGTTGTGCGTTCAGAGATGGTATTCTGCATACCTTGGTTGTAACGAGTGGTTATTTGAGTTACTGTTTCTTTCTATCATCTCTAACCAGTCTGCCCATTCTCCTCTGACCTCTGACATCAACAAGGCGTTTTCGTCCACACAACTGCCGCTCACTGGATATTTTCTCTTTTTCAGACCATTCTCTGTAAACCCTAGAGATGGTTGAGCGTGAAAATCCCAGTAGATCAGCAGTTTTTGAAATACTCAGACCAGCCCGACTGGCACCAACAACCATTCCATGTTCAAAGTCACTTAAATCCCCTTTCTTCCCCATTCTGATGCTCGGTTTGAACTTCAGCAAGTCGTCTTCACATCTAGAGTGCATTGAGTTGCTGCCATGTGATTGCAATTCGTGTTATCAAGCAACTGAACAGGTGTACCTAAAAAAGTGGCCAGTGAGTGTGTGTGTATATATATATATATATATATATATATATATATATATATATATATATATATATATATATATAATTATTCTTATTATTATTATTAAAGTCTTCCTTAGGTTTTTTTGTGGTGCATTTATTTGTCACACTTTTAAAACATTTGGAGATGATTCAGTTGTTTTGTGCAGTTTTGCATATGGGCTTCAAGTGGCACTTGAGATTTAAGTATAAATAAATGTCACTTAACTTCAGCCATTTACGCTTTATAATGCTTAAGCGCACTGCCAATGGGCAATATATTGTAATGTGAGTAAGATGATACATTATGCATGAGGATGTTATTGTCCCATTGGAATCTGGGATAATAAATAGTACCAGGTTTTAAGGCTTAGTAATATTGAATCACTGCAATCTGGGGAAATGTTGTGCACAGCGCAGGTGAAATCAAGTCTGACCTCTGGCTTTTGTGAGTAGACATTTGAATATTTGATTTTCTTCAAGTTGACTCCTGCATCTGTTTTTCATCATATCAGAGACAAATATGTGGCCTCTGCCACTATTGCCGCAGTTACAGACAGTATTCATTTCACTGCCTGTCATTACTGTTACTAGTATATCTGCTGAACATTTCACTAAGTGGCAGCTGTGGACTGAATATTTCAACACATCTAATGTGGCTCACCCTCATTACCGATCCGGGTCACTCATACTGCGCAGTACATTTTTGTTTCATCATCACATGTGTGTAAATATATTGGCTAAAACTTAAAACTGGAGAAACGTAATTGGAGATTTCTTTAGTTCAAGCAAATTGTGCTGCCTTTGTCATGTCCCTGGATGCTGCACTAACTACTAAATGAAAAAAAATTGTAATTTTTTTTTCTTCTCATAATTATTTTGTATGGAAAAAACACACTTCTGTTCAATTAAAAATAAATAAAACTTTTATTTAGGATGCATTGAATTGATCAAAGTAACAGTGGAAGCTTTTACATTTTCTAATAAACAAACAAACAAATAAATAAATAAATTCTGTTCTTTTAAACTTTCGATTCATCAAAGAATCTTTGAAAAAAAATTTTTTATCACAGCTCCCACAAAAATATTAGGATGCACAAATGTTTTCAAAATATTTCTTGAGGACCAAATCAGCATATTAGAATAAATTCTGAATGATCATGTGGCACTGTTGTCTGGAGTAATAATGCTGAAAATTCAACTTTGCCATCACAGCAATAAAATTTTAAATATATTTTACAATACATTAAAATAGAAAACGGCTATTTTAAACGGTAATAGTATTTCACAATATTAATATTATCCCCTTAACATTAATGTTTTACTGTATTTTTAATCAAGTAAATACAGTCTTGTGAGCATAAGAGACTTCTTTCAAAAACATTAAAAAATTCCCTTCCTTTTATGCAGCAATTTTCTTTTTGTTTAAATAATAACTGAAATATTACCTAAGCTTACTCAGATAGTTTCGGATAACCTCGTATAAAAATATTTCATAAGATTATAAAGTTACAAAATGCACTGCATAACAGGAATGATCCACACCAAAAAAGTGTGTTCTCTAAAGACAAGCTACAAAATAACTATTCTGCTAGACGTTCAATAAAGTGAAATCCCTCAGCTGAGCAGAAGTGCCAGCTTCTGGCTTTTTTTTTGCAATATGAACCCTGTGTCACGATAAAAACTCCTGAGACAAAAGACATGTGAACAGGCATGTCATGATCTGATGCCCAGAGATGACACACTCCCTCACCTCGTTCAAGTTTCCCCGCAACCTGATCAAATGGTGTCACATACAGCAGTGTCAGTACACAACAGCGGCAGACAAGAAGCCCTGTCCATCAAAGAGCTCCCAGGAGCTCGGATGCTGTTTGAATACGAAGGGGAGGCTTGCAGGTTATTGTGTGTGGTGATGGAGCCCGGCTGGCTACCGGTGGGGTGACAGAGAGTCTATTTTCTACATGACTGGGCTTTATTTCAACCCTGCCGTGAGCGAGATCACAGTGATTGATTTTTCTCCTCTGCCATAAAGTGCTGCGATTATGCACAGCATCCAATCTTTAATCAGAGCTAAGTGTCTTAATCCATTATTTCTGGTGGGGCTAGCTGGGCATGGAATCGTCCTAGTATAAACTGCATTTGGATTCGGGCCAGATCTGGACGTTGGGGTATTGAGATGCCTGGCCATCAGAGTCTGTCTTTAGCGGTACTATAAATCAGGGATTTTCAAACTCTGGACCACCGGAGGCCTGCAGAGTGGGCACTAGGGGCTATGTGGATCATTTGAGAAGTACAAAAAAAAATAAATAATAATAATAATAATAATTAAATATTTTTTTTTTTGCATATTTTTGTGAATATTGTTTGTCATATACATACTATCTTTCTGTGGAGGATTTTCTTGTCATTCTCATCTTTGTCTTGCTGTACTTGTACAGTATGGTGCCACTTTCTGTAAATGCTTAGGAGCAATGTTTATTTCTCAAATTATTTCTCTAATTGCTTAAAAATATTTTTGTAAAAATGTAATGTTTTATAGAAAAATGATATACTGTTAATTTAGCATATTTTATATTTTATATTTTGTTTTAGCTTAGGTAAAATGACAGACACGTCAATTTTACGATTTATTTATGAAATATGTATTTATATATTTATATTTTCATACACACTGCAGCCAAAAGTTTGGAATAATTATTTTTAAATGCACACCAAGTCTGTGTTTATTTGATCAAAAACAGTAATATTGTGAAACTTTATAAGTATTTAAAATAACTGTTTTCTATTTGAATGTATTGTGAAAATATTTGGATTTTTTTTTTTTTTTATTTACCCCAAACCTTTGATTTATAGTTTTTCAGCATTTATGCAAACATATTAGGCAGCACAACTGTTTTCAATGATGATAATAGTAACAAATGTTTCTTGAGAACCAAATCAGCATATTAGAATGATTTCTGAAAGATCAGGTGACACTGAAGACTGGAGTAAGAGAAAATTCAGCTTTGCTGTCATAGAAATAAATTACATTTTAAAATGTGACAAAATGGAAATTAAACAAATTGAGCTTTGGTGAGCATTAAAAAAAAAAAAAAAAAAAATCTCGCAAAAACATTTTTTAAATTATTCCAAACTTGGCCGGCAGTATTTAATGGGTATTTATATATGAATTTTTTTTGCCCCTTAATATTTTAGAAAAGCGGGCTCCTTGTCAGGGAGATCATCTTATTTGGGGGTTAAAATGTTTGAAAACCTCTGTTATAGATGACATCCATTCTCTTAATGTGTTGTTGATAAGAATTGGATAAAGCATTTGTTGACCTTCACCTTGTTTGGGTGAATGTGCAAGAAATGTGTTTTCAGACTCCAATGAGTCTGTGCATTTCCATTTCAGTGAGCATAAATCCAGAGCTGGGGGCAAAGAGAGAGGAGGGGGAGGCAAAAAAAAAAAAAAACAACAAAAAAAAAAAACAGCCATGCATCACCATGGACAGGTCATTGAAACAGTGCAATGCAGCGTCTGAGAGTTTCAAGATTAGAGGGGCTAATAATTTTTGAGGGCCATGCTTTATGTTAATGTGGCAGGCCACGCTGTATATTTCTGCTGAGACGGTGCCTTTGTGGCGCTTAATTTTGCTTTAATGGAACTGTTGTGTTAGTATCTGCAGCAGACTCTAAGATTTAAACCCTCTGGAATTAACTGGCTTTATTGCAGAGGACGTCCTGTGATTTATCTGACGTCTCCGGACATCAGGAAGGACACGCAAAACCAAACAATAAAAAAGGAAAAACATGGCAAATGAACTCGTATTGCTACAGTTTTGTACCTGTGTAAGATGAAAGGTGGAAATGATTCTTGGGGTCCAGCAGGATTGTTGTAGAATCAGATAGAATTATTGTAATGTTTTAATGTCAAAATATGCCATAATTATTAATAGGCCTATTCACAAAGTTTGTTTTGTGTAATGCAAATAGTTTTAATATTTCAGTCTGGTCTATTTTAGCATTCAGTTTTATAATAAATATGGGATGAGAAAATTACATCAAATGATATTATATTTATATAATTCTGATTATTGTTTTTAGATAAATCCTTGGCCTATATTTGCCATTTAATGTTTTAATTATCTTCTAGAGAGTCTTCTATTTTTGCTCTATATATTTTCAGATTATTCCCAAACTCCCAGAGTATTTTATTTCAAGAAAAAACAAGAACTCCCAAATTCCCCAAAATATAGAGATGAAATATTTCCATTTATGTCTATATAGCTAACTGAATCATCTTTTAATCATAACATAATCAATTCATAATTTCACTTTCCACTTCCACTTTGCTGCACTAATTCATGGTGCTTCTTCTTGGCTGTCCAAATTCATTCCGTTTTCATTTTTCTTAGATAAAATTCATTAGTGATGATCTAAAACCCTTTTTGAATCATTCATGCGCTCAGTATTAATAATTAATCAATAATCGTTATACACTCATTACGCTAAATGTTCATTAAATAATGTGGTTTATCTTTATCCATCTCTGAGCTTCATTGGTAGTCTTTTTTAAACATTGCTAAACTCAAACAACTGTGAAACTTTGTTCTCTTTATTATTTGGCAAGGATAAGAAAATGCATTTTCTTTTTCTCTTCATAATTTATGCTATTAGCCATATTATTGGCAGGCACTTTGGTAACTGGCTTTTCTTATTGCAAAAATGTTTAAATTGTATGGAAGGTGTTTGGCAAACAGATCTCCCAATATGCGTTGCAGCACAATTTGTTTATTAAAAGTCAACTTTTTAAAATCATTATTTATTGAAATTGGCACATAGTCCAGCTCTCACGCCACAACACACATGCATATTCCGACCCACTTCCTTTCAGTGCAGCAAGCTGATAAAGGTCACTCGCGGCAGGACCATTTCATTAGCTAGTGAACCCAATTTAGCTGTTTAATTTAAATAAATGGAAAACTCGTTATACGTGCGCCCTGGGTTTTGCTCTTTAATGTGGTTGAATTCAAATTCATATGCAAATTAACCATCAGCAAATGCATTTAACTGTACTAAATGCACAATGTAGAACTACACAGAACATTTCAATAAACAATTTTAAGGGGCAAAGGAAAATAATAATGTAAATGGCTCTGAAGTTCCATTGCAGTAGGGCTTTATCGTTCCAGCGGAGCCTCTGCCCAACACAAAATGGCACTGCTTTAGCAGGCCATCCCAGTTCCAGAAAGACGCGGCTGTCATAGGCTGCACAGTTCATGCATGGCTGAGAAATGCTTAATATGTGGATCCATCCCACCTGCTAGCAGGAGCAATATACAGGGAGCCTTTTTGTCCTTGAGTATTCTTATTGAAGTGTCAAATATAGCAATGTGAGTGCAGGTTTTTGTGCGTGTCCACATGGATAAAGAAGAATGGTTCTGAAACATATTTATGATTTTTATTTTTTATTTGGCGTTTTATTTTTTATTGTTGCTCATGTTTTTTTTTTCTCACCTCAGAGAACACAATGTTTGTTTTTTCATGACTTTAGTGTCTTGCCTTAAAGGTCCAATGCATTTTATATCTAATCTTTTAAGGTACAATACAAATTTAGGAATTTTCACTCACAGCATTAAATAAGCCTGTTCCCTTCCTCAAAATGTACGATTTCCCCATGAAGCAGGTGGCAGAGGGCTCAGAAGGTCATGCTTTGGCAGCTCAAGGTGTTTGTAACTGATCATTCGGCGGGGTGAGCACATTACAGGACACACGGAGAGGTGTCACGTCGCACTTCACGCATTTACAGTGTAAGACTTGGGAAGATGAAGAGTTATCTGATGTGGTGTGAATGTTGTCAGTGATTCTTTTATCTACCGCAGCCAGAGTGGCATTAAAGCAATAAGCCATGAGAGGCAGCAGATGCAATGATTTTTACTATGGTTATGGCTTGTTGTTTGGCATAATGCGTTCTTGACTGTGGTGAAATCATTTGGCTGGTCTGTTGCTTTTATAAAACGGCAGCTACAGCAATATGAGAGAATATTAGATGATTAATAGTGCGTATTATTGCATTCTGATGGGATGATGGGATGACATTTAAATAAGTCAGTACATGTCAGTAAGATTTTTTTCTTTGAAAGACATCAATAATTTTATTTAGCAAGGTTGCATTCAATTGATGAAAAGTGACAATAAACTTTTACATTGTTTACATTGTTTTCAAATAAATGCTGTTCTTTCCATTTATCAAAGAATACTTAAAAAGTATGGTTTCCATAAAAAAAAAAAAATAAAAAAAAAAATTAAGCTGCTTAACTGATTTCAGCATTGATAATAATGAAAAATGTTTCTTGAGCAGCATATCAGCATATTGGGATAATGCTTTAAGGATCATGTGACACTGAAAACTATGAAAGCTTGTTTCTGCCATGGGATTTTAAAAAATAAAATAAAAAAGGTAATTGCAGCTTCTCACAATCCTGACTTTTATTCTTGCAGTTTTCAAAATTCTGACATTATAAGCTTTGGAATTTTGAGAAATAAATCAGAATTTTATTTATTTATATTTTTTTCAAGCAATCAGAGTTGCAAAATTTCACAATTCTGACTTTTCCTCAGAATTTTAAATTGACATTGCACTTTTTTTTTTTAACCATGGAATAAAAAATAAAAAAGTAATTGCAACTTTTTATTTAACTTTTTTATCTATCTATCTATCTATCTATCTATCTATCTATCTATCTATCTATCTATCTATCTATCTGTCTATCTGTCTATCCGTCTATCTATCTATCTATCTATCTATCTATCTATCTATCTATCTATCTATCTATCTATCTATCTATCTGTCTGTTTCATTTGTATTTTAATATAAATTGGTATACAGTCATTTTTAAGGTGCATGAGCTTTTTTTTTTTCAACATGTGCTATTCTGTAAATATTCAAAACATTTTGTTCGAATCCAAACATTTTTTAAGGCAAAGAAGGCTGAGTGACTTTGTGTTAGAGCAGCTTTTAGCTGTGTTGCAGGAGCGGTGAGGAGAGTTAGACAGTGCTCAAGGATAGCCCAGAGGCTAGGTTAGCCCAGACACCGCCAGAGAAACTCTACCAGAGAGGCTCCCAGAAGGCCGAGGGAAGAATCGAAAAAGGAAGCTGAGGAAAGATGATGCCCAAAACTTTTTTTTTTTTCCCCTGCACGAAACATCTCTCCTGCCATATGTTTATTGAATGCATACAGTACAGCACGTCACTTTGTACAAGTGTACTTCTCTGACTTTCAGCTTCTTGGACTATAAAAATTTAAGTCACGCCACCGCTGAGGGGCTGTTCACTAATATTGGCTCACTCTTCTCCCAGCTGTTTGGCACTGATACATTGAATTATAGACAGGAAATGTAATATTCATATAGGCCAGAGCGGTGCATTTTAATCTGTGTGATCCTCATGGAGTGCAAAGGGCAGCTCAGAACGAGGAGCCCGCTGGGCATTCTGGGACGGGCTGCTGTGGGACAGAGAGTGCTCTGTGTGCTACATGCCTCATTTCATCACAAACATTGTTCAGCAATTGTGGCATTTTTTTTTTTTTTTTTAAGTGTTGTGAGTGTGCATGGATGAAATGCATGATTCATGATTTATAGTTCTTCTATTCATTATTGACAGCAGGTATATAAAAAAGTAAGGTTATGTTTCTAAACGTGCATGGTTTTGTATTGGAAATTTTGTATCTTTTTATATGTTTTTATGCAAGAGTCTGCCAGCAGACAGACCATAAAAAATTGCCATAAAACCAATTTCTACCTTGAAAAACAGTAAGATTTTTAAACTGTTTTTGAAAGAAGTCTCTTGTACTCACCAAGGCAGCATTTCTTTGATTAAAAATACAGTTTCTAATTTCAGTATATTTAAAAATTTATTAAAAAAAAAATAAAATAAATAAAAGCTGAATTTTCAGGTCCAGTCTTCAGTGTCACATGATCCTTCAGAAATTTTAATATGCTAATTTGCTGCTCAAGAAACATTTCTTATTATTATCAATGTTAAAAACAGTTGTGCTGCTTAATGCTTTTCGGAAACCATGATCCATTTTTTTCAGGATTCTTTGATTTCTTGAATAGAAGGTTAAAAAGCAGCATTGAAACATCTGTAGCATTATAGATGTCTTTACTGTCACTTTTGATAAATTTATGCTTGCTGAATAAAAATAATTTCTTTAAAAAAAAACTGCATTTATATGAAATGAACATCTGTAACATTATATATGTCTTTACTGTCACTTTTGATAATTGTATTCTTGCTGATAATTCTAATAATTTTACTAAACCAAACTTTATGTGACAGTGCATTTTATTTTTAATTTATAACTATTTTATTTTTTTTTACTGTAAAAAACGTTGTCTAATTTTATCATTTAGACATTACCATATTTATAATCAAATTTATACTTTTTCTTTTTGTAGTATTTTACTCTGTACACTTATACTTTTTCTTTTTGTAGTATTTTACTGTGACAAATAAATTTTTCACTTAATATGGGAAAGAAAATTACAGTTGACCTATATTTTATTTATATATATATATATATATATATATAAACATGACCTTTTTTTACTGCATAAACAATCTTGCTTGCAAAAAAAGATGCCTGCAGTGAGAGCCTGTGGCTAACTAGTCATGCATTTACTGATGTGGTGATGTTCAATGTTTGGCGTTCCTAAAAAAATCTTGAACATCGCTTTGTCCTTGAGAGTGTGACGGTCGGTTGCTGACAGTCGGAGTGAGGGAGCCAGTCATCGGGGTGATTAGCTTTAATCTGGCTTCAGTGCTCCCTGACTTCACAGGTCACCAAGCTTCGGCTCTGGCCACATCCACAACCCTTCCAGCCTAAGTGGGCGCTAGAATCGGGCCTGTCTGAAAGGCCAGATATCCCTTTTTCTCGCTATCTCCCTCTGTCTCTCTTACTCCCTCCCTCGAGAAGCACAGCCTCACAGGCTCTGGGCCTTCATTGTTTGTGAAGCCGGGACAATAGGAGAGATGATTGCCTGAGAAACCTCTGCTGATGTGTTGTGTCTGTGGGCGGGGATGAACTGGATTTCGTACCGCACGCGCTGCCATGCTTCATCGTATGGACTCGTTTTTAAAGGGTCATATCATTAAAATGATGATTTTAAAGGGGTCATGTCATAAAAAAAAAATTAAATAAGAACTTAATATACTTAAAATAACTTCCTCATGTTGGGTAGATGAATACATAAATCCATGATTCAGTGTTCCGAAAGTCAATGAAATAAGGTGGAATTAATATAGTTAATATCAAAATATAATTGTGACCCTGGACTACAAAACCAGTCATAAGGGTCAATTTTTTTAAACTGATTTTTTGAATAAATAAGCTTTCCATTGATGTATGGTTTGTTAGGATAGGACAATATTTGGCCAAGATACAACTATTTGAATCTGGAATCTGAGGGTGCAAAAAAGTCAGAATTTTGAGAAAATTGTCTTTAAACCTGCCCAAATGATAGCAATGCATATTACTAATCAAAAATTAAGTTTTAATATATTTACAGTAGGAAATTTATAAAATATCTTCATGGATCATGATCTTTACTTAATATCCTGATTGATTTTTGGCATAAAAGAAAAATCGATAATTTTGACCCATGCAATGTATTTTTGGCTATTGCAACAAACATACCCATGCTACTTAAGACTGGTTTTGTGGTCCAGGGTCACAATTTCATTTGGCATTTAACAATAAGATTATAATATTAGAAAAGATCTCCACACATTGTTCTGTAATTGATTCCCCACATAAAAATGGCCTGATATTTTATTTTTGTTATTTGATTTTATTTTTATTTTTAATGTTTACTATTCTTTTTTTTGTCTTAATGTTTATATATAGCTATTTTTTCCCCCAGATACACCCCCCCCTTTTAATTATGTCAATGTCAATTTCAGTTTTATTTATGGAACACATCTAAATGGACCATAAATAAAATAGCTAACAACTGTTTTATTTTATTTTAATTTTATATTTTATATAAAATGTTATATTTATATTTTACATATTGTTTATAATATTTTGCACTCCTAAAAAGCAGCAGTTGTTAAAGGATCCCACAGCTCCATTTAAATGGGCAAACCTGCAACAGGTGTAGAGAGGACTTATACATAACACTCTTTGACAAGCAGCATGAAACTTATATAATTACATCAGGAAAAATAAAATGCATGATACGACCTCTTTAAAACAATAATGAATTTCAGTGACTTGGTAATTGCCACCATGCTCATCACCAAAAATGAAATAGAAAAGTTCATTAAGAACCGGATGGCTGCTAGGGGGCATTTCTAGGTGATTTCTAGATAGATAGAGCAGCTTGAAAGGCCTTCAATTACTGATCTGACCCCAAACCCTTGATTTTTAAACTAGATAAACTCATTCTTTTCATAGCGCCAATACTATGTGTTCTAGATCATAATAAATGCAAATTTGCATTGATTCATTATCCTTTAGTGCCATGGTTGCAGAGCAGTTGTTTACAGATACCAGATTTTGATATTAACCGCCTTTCATGCAATCCTTATCGTCGCAACAAAGGTTCCAATTAACTAGAGCGTGTGCCTTCCATTTCCTCTCTCTCTGCATTAAGCCCAATAATGAATCATTGTCAACCACATGGAGGGAGAAAATGAATTGGAGCTTGAGTCCTGGGGCGTTATTTTATGACTCTAGTGTGGCAATTCAAATGGTTACATATTATTATTGAAATTATTAAGAATTATTGGGTGATAATTTGGCCGCCATAACCCATACAAAATATGGAGTGCCACATTACAGTTGACTAACAGGAAGAGAAATGGTTGTGAGCTGCTAAGAGCTGAATGCTGTATGAAATTGAAAGTAAATGAAAAAAACAGTAGAGTGACAGAAAATCTATCCCATTTAATTTAGACTAAAGGGTTACTATAGGGATGGAAATGAAGCATGGGGCAGTCGTACCGAAAGCTCATCTCAGGGAACGGTTAGAGTGCAGTGGAGCTTCTCAAATCTGTCAAAACACTTGTGGATTTTGTCAAGTTTTATCTGTACCCGAGCGCCTTGTGAACATGGGGATGCCTCTTTCCACTAGATAGCAAATTTAAACAAATGTTCCTGCTCCTTTGCTGTTATTGGAGATCCTTATGATTTTTCCCTGGGTTTCTGTGCATATGTGACTTTAAATATATGCTGTGTCCATACATATGTGTGTGTATTTTGAGTATAGATTGTAAATACAAAGCACTTCTACCAACATCTAACAGGTTTTAGTTATATAATATAAATGAATAGGTCACGAAGCAGAACATGTTTTATCAAAATTACACAAAATGCTATAATATAATATTATAATTTATATTGCATTATCTTATTTAGCCTAAATAATTTTGGGAGAAACATCAGAAACAAAGAAACAAATGCTTAATTGAAAAAATGTACATAGGCTATGGAAGAGCAAGTTCAAAGTTCTTTTGGGATAGCCCTATATAGCAGCCACTGGCAGCTGCATATTTTCTGCTGCATTATTAGATGCATGCTTTATTTAACACACATATTTGTAGTGCTTCTCTTATCTTTAACAATAGAATCCTTTAAGGCAAGCATTTTCCCTCAGAGCAGCCAGCATGAGGAAACGTGTGCAGAGCATAAGTGGATTACAGTTCTTAAAAGCCTAAACTTGTCTTCTGCTCATGAAATTTAGAAAGCTTCGCAGATGCTTGAGTTCCAGGCTTGATTGTGCAGAGGAGCTTAACCAGGAATTGCACTTAGAGATGATTCGGATTGAGCCAGAGGTAAAAACGTCCATTTGGAAAATGAAGTTGGGGAAGTTCTGACTTCGGTCACTTCTAAAATTGGTGCATGGTTTGAACCGTGGACGACTTGCAGTCCATTATATTCTAACGGGTCCCTTTATATTTCATTCAAGTGAAATGCTATATTGCTGTTTAGTTCATGTAACTGAAGAATTTCCAAATGAATCAATATTGAATCAAATAGGAATTGAATTGAATCATAATTTAGCACCGAATTCCATTCTTAAGAAGTCTGTTATGCTTACCAAGGCATTAAAAATTATTATATATATATATATATTTTTTTTTTAAATACAGTAAAATCAGTAATATTGTTAAATATTATTGCAATTTAAAATAACTGTTATATTTTAATATACATTAAATTGTAATTTATTCCTGATGGCAAAACTGAATTTTCAGCAGCCATTACTCCAGTCTTCAGTGTCAAATGACCCTTCAGAAAAAATTCTAATATGCTGATTTGGTGCTCAAGAAACATTTCTTATTTTTATCAGTGTTACAGCTTAATATTTTTGCAGAAACATTTTTAGAATAAATTGAAAGTAAAAATAAATGAATAAAAAAATCAATATTTGTATATTTTCTTGTAATAATGTAGAAGGCTTTACTGTGACTTTTTGATGCATCCTGAACAAATGTATTCATTTTTATTTTTATAATTATTTTTTAATATAATTTTTCTTTAATTAATTTTGAATTAATTATTTGTTTAAATTCACTATAATGATCAAGTCTTTCTCATTGTAAATATTTTAAAAGTATTGTTCCTCACCAAAAGATGACAGGTATATTTGTAGTACATTGTATAGAAAAAGAGGTTACAATTGCCTCCAGTCTCCCCTGCTGATACTAAAGTCATTTTCTATCTGCATAGTCCGTCACACAGCCACCAATTTGAGTTTCAATGCATAATGAACTGCATCTGTTCTTGCTCCAGCCTCAGTTTTTGTCTTATCCCATTGTTTGTTCCAGTGGGTTATTTGTCTTTCTCATTGGAGAAGCCAAGATTTGAACAGATAAAACGCATAATTACCAATGGCTCACATATTCATGTGGTCTGTTCGAAGCTTTCGCACCAGTGTTCAGGAAACGATTTAGCTGTTTCCCTCTCATCTTGCCTAAAAGACATGAAATTAAGCAAAAAAAAACGTTTTCATGTGGCCCAAGGCCACTTTAGGAACTGCAGGTGTTAGACACTGCTGGAAAGAGGAGGAAGGAAGTAAGAAAGAAAGAAAGAAGGAAGGAAGGACGAACAAGAAAATAATAAGGAAGGAATAAGCAAGGAAATAACTATGGAAAGACGAAGAAAGTAAAAAAGTAAGGATCGAAAGCAAAGAAAAAAGGTTAAAAGGAGTTATTTGTGTCTTTGTGGTGTTAAACTACGAAAATGTGTTGAATGTTTTACCTGTGAACTGAACTGAAGCAGATAACACCTGTCATACAAACTAACAAAACTTTCACCAACAAATGTGAGAGTCTGAACACATTTAAATTCCCCTAAATAGCTGAAAGTTTTGATGCTGGAGTGTCATTTTCAGTTTAGAGGTCTTTATCTCTTGCACATGTATGGAAATGAGGATATACGCCGCGTTAATAGAAGATGAGAATAGAAGATGATATGGAGCGACTGAGGATTGAATGTTCGCCAGGTTTGCAGTAGAAAGCAGATACAGACAGAAGCTCGCTGTGGAAGAAATAGGAAGAGAGAGTCTGGGGGATCTAAAAGAAGAAGAACACAATAGGTAAATCTGTGACAGGCAGGTCTGTATAGACAGAAACGAGAATGAGCAAAAGATAAAGAAAGCAAGAATGAGCGCTACTGTACACCACAAGCGGGTGCCTCTTTTGGGAGAAAGGCGCATTTAATTTTGGCGAGCGGCTCTTATAGGTCTCCTTCTGCCTGTCATGATCCGTTCCATCATTTAAACTCTCAAGGTAAAGAAAATCTGGGTTCCAGCGGTGAAATTGAAGAGTAGCTTCATTCTGCTGCAGTCCAATCTGTCGCCCATAGAGACTTTCTCACTGGCGGTTCTGGTGCCAGACACTCCCGGATTGGCCATGATGCCTTCCTCTCCTAGCTGTTGATTGTGCATTATCAGTGCCCCTCACACACCGAAAATTACATGTAGCACCAGAGGTGGTCATGACAATGATAGCTGGTTTCCATGGCAATCAAAGGACCTATTGGAAAGTGGCGAGGCCTGTCGCATTGTGATAATAGCTCCACTCATTTCGCTCTAATTGAAAAAGCTTTTGGAAAAAAAAAAGGTTCCACCTCCAAAAACTGTCTTTCTCTCATTGTAGAGCTAAAGCAAGGTAAATAGGCTGGTGGAACGCCCCTTAAATGTATGTGCACCATTTTGTGACATCTGTCTCTTAACCAAAAAGCATTATTGTTTTTTTGTGTTACACTCATTGAGCATTTTTTTTTTTAAAAGGAAAATTATTATTTACAATTTCATGTCCTTGTACTAGTTGGAACTCCTATACAGTATCATACACATATAAATAAATTTGGGTATATTTCAGTTAGAAATGCTCTCTTTGCTAATGTTGTAACTTATGCAGGACAGTTATTTCCAAATGATTCAAACCAGTAACTTGTCTTGTTGAAGTAGACCCATAAGACTCATAAAAAAATAAAAAACATGCAACTTGACCAGTGTAGTCTGATTTATACAAATGACTCTCATGATTGGGTTCTTTTTAGTGAATCAGAGTCATATAGTGCAGTCAATGAAGCCTGAATCTCAAAATGAATAAGTCTTATGAGCCATTTCTTTTTAGTGAATCAAATACATAGAGCGCAACCAATATATTCCAAATCCCAACGCGAAAGATTCTTTAGAGTCCAATGTTTTTTGGAAACTAGGAAATCACTTGTTGTGCTTGTATGTTTATTGATTCACTAAAAAGAACCTACTTGAGTCATTTGTTTGTGAATCAGACAACACTGGTTTTCTGTATATTTTTGATTCACTAAAAATAACTGACTCATATGAGCCATTCATTTTGGGATTCGGAATACATATGAATAATGTATTTGTTTCCAAAACAAATTAAGATTTGGGCTTAACTGGTGATGATGTATGTCTTTGATTCACTAAAACAATCTAAAAAAAAAAAAATATATTTTTTCATTTTTTGTAAGTGAATCGGATTACACTGGTTGCATTGCATGTTCGTTTTTGCATACAATCTGCAAATAAATTTCAATAGAAAGACATTTTGTGCTATTATTTTGCACAACAGAGTGTTTAATTATATCATATTCAAGATTAACAACTCAGTTATATGATTTATTTTACTATGGCGGTGAAGCCAGACAGAGCTACGCAGCCCCTTTGTAGCTTACTTTATGATTTATTACCTTGCCATTAAAATATAAGAATTACTACAGGGATCAAACCACTGGAGAAACCACGGGTTAAGTGTCATGCAACAAGGGCCATGGCTCTTATTTGTCTTTCCATGTGGGATTTGAAGCTCTTGGTTAGATTGTACTCATATTCTGCTATGGAAGCATATGAAACACTGATGCATATTCCTAGAATGTTTTAACCTCTAGTTAACCTATTTTTAAAGGTCAGATCAGTAGGAGTAATATAATTGTTTTGTTGTCACATTTTATAATGATCAACGTGACTATGATGTCATCCCCAAAACAATAAACTCACGCTTGCGGTTTACAAGTCCATTTGAGGACTAGCAGTCACAGGTGATAAGCACGTTAAGTCAAAGCCATTGAACAGACTGTAAATAGAAGTGTCATTGAAAATGGAACACATCAATGCTAAGTGAAGTGTTTACTTCATACTGAATGATTCATTGGGCACTGAGAGCGCTCTCAATGAAGTCAGTGGAGCTGTGCAGCTCACATACTCTTCCTGTTTTTATACTCAGAACAATACTAAGACTTATTGAGAGGTATAACAAGAGAATTAACCTTTTTAAACTGTTTTGTATAAATGAGCACTTCTCAGTGACTGAATCGTGTTTTTGAGCCTCGTCAAAGGCAATTGGCACATAGAGGTGTGAGGACAATAATTCCAGTGTCCTGCAAAATAAAATGAAAAGCACTGAGAGCATGGCTAGCTCTGTAGCAAAATTAAGGCCATTTTTAAAGCCATATTTGTGTGCGTTGCGATGATGTCATCATTGTAGCAGCCACAAATGTGAGAACTTATAAAATAAGCTGACGATATATGCTGTGCATTGATAGAAATATGTAGATCGATAGAGATTCTGCTTTGCCATTTGTACTTTGGTATGTCCACCATTAAATTAAATTAAATTAAATTAAATTAAATTAAATTAAATTAAATTAAATTAAATTAAATTAAATTAAATTAAATTAAATTAAATTAAATGAATAATCATATATAATCAAGATTTTGGGGTGATTTTTTTAAATAAGGGAATGCTTTTATTCAGTAAGGGTGCATTAAAAGGATCAAATGTGAAAGAAAGACATATATATAATGTTAAAAATAAGTCTGTATCACAACAAAAAAAAATTAAGCCGCACAACTGTTTTCAACATTGATAATAAAAAATGTTTCTTGAGTATAAAATCAGCAAATTAGAAGGATCATGTAACACTGAAGACTGGAGTAATGGCTGCTGAAATAGCATGGAAATATAATTAGATTTTAAAATATGTAATGTATAAAATGGTTATTTTGTAATAATATTTCAAAATTTCACTGTTTTTACAGTATTTTTTGATCAAGTAAATGCAGCCTTGGACAGCATAAGAAATAAAGTCGTACTAACTTTAAACTTTTAAACAATATTGTGTATAAATATATAAAATGAAGAACGTAGCCCTTGAGGTCAAAGGGATGCTGAACAGCTTCACTATAGATTCTTCCTTTGGAACTATAGACTCCTAGGCCGGTAAGAGGAGCACCAGACTAAATTTCCAAAGTCAGACACAAGCACAGAATCCTGCCACCCTACGACTATAAATCAATTTCTATTTAGATCAAGCAGATTCAAATGTGAAGGCCTAATGTGGCACTGAACAAACAGGCCAGGCGGATGATGAATGCGAGGGGGAACGTAATGGGCCGACCGACTGATAGCCCGCTATCACAAGCATCCATCTTCCTTAATTCCCGGTGCAGTCTACTGGATCCTGTCCAACACACTCAGATGAATTGTCAAAGACACAGAGAGGCATTTTGAATCAGCCTGTTTGAGTTATAGCCGTCACTTCTCTGCCTACCAAACTTCACTCTTTTCATCCCTCTGAAATATCAATTATTAAGCCCTGCTTCAGAGGTGTGCCGAGCTTGTGCAGATACTCTAAAATATGCAGCGAAGTGCAGTGTCTTTTCCAGTGTCAACACTAATGAATTTGGCTTGAAAATCGCCCAGATCGCAACTCTCTGCGGCACATCATTTACTTGACTTGCGAATAGGTCTTGTGAAGTCGTAGAGACGATGTAAATGAGGATGTATTGGCATCATGACACTTTCATGTACATGTAAAAGTAATAAATGTCACATTCACTGAAACTGTCGATCGCTATAAGGTGATGCAATGTCGATGCAATGCAGTTAAATTGTCTTGTCATATGCGAATATAGCAACTTTCTCTATATATAATTTAATTGTTATTCTTGGATATTTAATCAAATATTTTGATAAATATTTACATACATCAAATAATTCTATTGTATTCCCATTTAAAGAGAATACAGTTGAGCTGTATTGCACTGTTACACAGGGGTAGTTGTGAAAATGAAAAAATTAAAGATAATTATTGATATACGCACGACATTGTAAAGTAGTATTTTGGATATGCTTGATTTTAGAATCTTTCTGGATATCAGAATTGACTTTCACTTTACTGCCTGTTTGGATGAAGCTTAAGATTTTAATACTGAGCAAATACAAAACATTTGTCATGCCTCATTCATAATGTATGTATTCAGTGAAAATAGAGTAGATTCATATTTGGATAGTTGTTGAGTCTGTTTCCCTCCCAGCATTTTTGACACTGGGTGGTAAATGTCTCCCTGACAGCTATAATAATAATTCATGAGATATTGCAGAGATGCATATGTATTCATAGCATGAAATGCAACATTTTATAAAGTGACCTAATAAACAGGATGATATATTTTCAGCACAGAAATCGAACAATGCAGGAACTCCTGTGATTGTACATTTTGACATTTTGAATTGTGTGCGTGTTTATAATTTTTTTCTGTTCCTGCTGAGCTTTTTGTCTCCGTCTGCTTTTAATATTTGTTTGGGAAAAGCAGCATGATCTATTTAATAAGTAAATCAGCTCGCCCATTGAGAGCCTAAAGTAGTAATACAATCAAAATCAATGGGCTATAGAAATGAAAATAGTCTTTTTAACTTTGTCATGCAGTCTTGTAACAGTGGTTTTACTAAATTGAGAAGTGAATGATAATGCATCTTTCCCGGCAGCATCCATATAGCTATATATAAACAAATTATAAACAAACTATTGCATTCTCGACTTCAAAAAATTTGGGTAATAATTGCACAGATTTCTTCAAGTACTGAATCTCAATTTAGCTGTTCCTACATAGGAATACTTAACAAACCTAGATTTTATTTTGATGTTTATTGTAGCCTGCTGCCATACTGTGACTTTAAATAATCCATCAACCTTTCTTGCATAGCCAGAATTTTGCCTGTCAGTTTGTTTCATTTGTCTGCCCCAAAAAGCCACTAAGACAGAAAGAATCTGTCTGAAAACATTTAAAAAGACCAACCACAGTACAGTTTGTTTTTGCATGCTATTTAGGAATGAATTTATCTGAGATAGTACCAGAACAATAGACTGGAATGAAAAATTAATTGCTCTGCAGTCTGCACTGTTGGTCAGATGTACAGAAAACAAATAAATGTTCAGAAATGTTTGCGTGTGTGTGTAATCAAAATATCTGTCCACCCAGAAGTACTCATTATTTTCCAGACACAGCTCGTAACACACTTTTGCTCATGCATATTAAGTTTACTTGCTATTAAGAGTGAGTTTCTTTTAAAGATTTGATGCCGTGCACGTTTGGCAAATCAGTGATTAGTTTCTTCAAAAACACTTGTAGTATAAACCTGGTAATTGTAAACAAACAGACTTTTGGAAGTTTAAAAAAAAAAACTGATTTGAACTGTTGATTTTCAACCCGTTCTTCCTACTTTCTATGCAATATGCATTAGACATTCAGTGACAATGTTATCTATTTTTCAAATGTTTGTGGTCAGTAGTTTAACTAAGTCTCTTATGCTCACTTGGGGCTGCATTTGTTTGATGTTGTGAAATATTAATATGATTTAATTGTTTTCGATTGTAATATATTTTAAAATGTAATTTATTCCTGTGCTGGCAAAGCTGAATTTTCAGCATCATTACTCCATTCTTCAGTGTCACATGGTCCTTCAGAAATCATTCTAATATTCTGATTTGGTGCTCAAGAAATATATATATATATTTTTTTTTTCAGGTTGTTTTTGTTTCAGGTTGTTTTAATGTAACTCTTTTGTAACATTATAAATGCTATCACTTTGGATAAATTGAATGCCTCCTCTCTGAATAAAAGTTTTAATTTATTTAAAAATGAAATCTTATAAACCCAAAGTTTTGAACAGTGTACTCTGGTAAATACACCAAAAATATTATATTATTATGTTTATGTAAGCATGTACACCTATTTATTTATTTAGTTTGTATATTAAAAATAGATTTGATTCCATTAAAGAGCAAGATGTTCTCTTGGCGAATACACTGAAACACTCATAAACAACATGAAAACATAGCAGGCATCATCATCACAGCGGTGTCTCCTATTAGAATCAACAGTTGCTCATGACAGAGTGATGTCTGTGGGCCCTGAATACACCAGGCATCTGGCACTCTCTCCAACCAGCCGCACGGATGTCATCCATTATTGAGATATTTCAAAAAAATCAATAAGTTAATCCTCTAATTAGACCCAAATTAATAATGATCATTTAGTTTGTCAATTACAAACTGTGCGGAAGCCAAATGAAGCTCATAAATAGCATGCTAATGAGGCATCATGCAGTCAGGGTCTTCTTAGCATGTTATAGCTGATAATTGTATCAGACCCTTTGATTCTTCCTACTGTTGACTGTGTGATATCAACAAGAGTGTGAGGAAGACGTTTACTCGTGTGTGTGCTTGGCAACGTGAGATTGATAATAGCATTTTACAGGTTATTTTCTTTTTTTCCTGCGCAGGCTGCTATAGTTCAAACCAGTTCATTCTCATTGCTCTGTGGCAAAGGTTGACATAATGCTAGGATGAAATTACTTTTCAAATGCTTCCCTCTGTATCGCCAAACCTCAATTCCTGGGTGATATGAGTGGAAAGCTGATGTATGATTATCAATTATCTACCTGTCCAGTGATGTGAACTGAAAGTGATGTGCACATTTACCATTTCATCTCATCAATCACCATCAAATACTAAACTCTTATCTGCTTCAACTATCGTGCCACTAAGTTAGAAAGTGCCTCTCAAAAACGTTTGGATATTACTTAAAGTTTTGCCCTGCATCCTTTGGTCTATTTTCTTAGTTTACTGATTGAACAAAGCATAAACTTTCAGCCAGTCATAGTTTGACATTTCTGAGAGGGGAAAAATGGAAGACAACAGAATGAAAAAGAGTCAGGGATGCATGAAGAAGAAAACATGGCTGTCTTAGGCATCTACAGAGATGCTAAAAGAAGATGAAATTTGGCATCATATTTTCATCAGATGATGGAGTGTTTGCTGGTTAAGATTATTGTATTTATACATTTATTTATTTTTTTGCATTGCAGTCACCAAATAACAAATGTTAGCCATTAAATTTTTTTTATACTTGTAATTTGTATTACACTTCCATTCAAAGTTTGGGGTCAGTGAGACTTTTTAATATTTTTGAAAGAAGTTATGTTCATAAAGGCTGCATGTATTTGATCAAAAGTACAGTAAAAGACAGTAATATTGTGAAATTGCCTTACAATTTAAAACAAACTTTTTAATATATTTATATATGTAATATATTTTACTATATCTATTTTGATATATTTAAAAATGTAATTTATGTCTGTGATGACAAAGCTGAATTTTCTGCATTATCGTCTTCAGTGTCACATAATCCTTCAGAAATCACTCTAATATGCTGATTTGGTGCACAAGAAAAAAAAAACTTATCAATGTTGAAAATAGTTGTGCTGCTTAATATTTTTGAGGAAATTTAGATTTTTGAAATTTCAAAAGAACAGCATTTATTTTAAATAGAAACCCAAGGTGATGAAATATCTACTCACAACATTGTGTTAAAAAAATTTAAAATAAATAAATAAATAAAAACTAGTCTTTTCTGTTATGTTTGTTGTTAGTATATGTTATTAGTATTTTTATATACATGTTTCCAGTTTTATTTACTACAGTATATGTTTATGTGAATTAAAATGTTGAAAAATGGCTTAATTATTTTAGTAAAAGTAAATTTGATGCATTAATGGAAAAAGTAAAGTAAATTACAGCTGCTAGTAAGGAAAGTAGAGACAACAACAATTTTTGCTCTTGACACATTTAATTTACACACTTTAAGTAAATTTTAATACTACTGTAATATGTAGCTTGCAGACAATTATGATAAATTTACATCAAGGTATGAGTTGGAAGAAAATCACTGCATTAAAATGTTGAATCAAAGTTTATATTTAATGGCTGTGATGATAAATGAATGTCCCATTGCAGAATGAATGAGTTTGATTACTTTTGTTTTTCACATATTTATATTTTATTTGTTTTCTGTGTTGAACAAAAGAATAAGGGGAAAAAACCCTGCAGTAGTAACTGTACTTGTGCACGTGGGAATGTGTTTATGTTGAAGCTGTAACAATAGTGCCTGTGAGTTGTGCATGTGTTTTTGTATGGAGTGGCAGTTAGTGTGTTGATAGCAGATTAGGATAGTCTGTCAGAGCAGTGCTGTGCGTGACGGCAACTGTGCTGCTGTCAGGGGTGTCTGGGTGAGAGATTGCAGCGCGGCATAATTAGCAGACTAGCCTGCTGAGTGCTGGATGCTGCCGGGCTCCGTCCTCGCTGTGGCTTGTCTCTAGTTTGACGAAAGTTTGAGCTCTCATCTCCCTCTCCTTCTCGAACGCTCCGGTTCGTATTCATGGAGGAGAGCAGATGGGTAGTACATGCTCTCACGCTGTCCAAACCCTCCTAAGATCGTAAAGATTTCAAAGCATGACGTGGCATCTCTGTTCAAAAGCGCCGGTATAGAAAGGCACGGCAGTACCACAGGGAATTTCCTGGCTTTAAACAACCGAACATCACAGAACCGACAAATCTGAGCTGGTTCACTGTTCCCCCAGTGATAACCTCCATCAAGTGTTCACTTTGAGAACTGATGTTCATGATATTGATTCTTTGGACGGTTCTCATCTGATTTTCATTTACATGCAGTTTTCATCCAATTAGAGATGCGTAACATTTTAAAGCATAGAAATCAAACTGTTTGTGTGATCTTGGAAGTCAACTAAAGGTGTAATGACACTCGCCATAATAAGATTTTCCACCGACTGGGATCGTCATTTCTTTCACACCAGGACACTAAACACTTATTAGAATCTAACAGATCGGCAGCGTAAAGAAATGTCCTGACTCACCTTCATTACGCCATAGGATTGGAAGGCAAAGTGCCATTTACCCATAATGCTTCTTGGTAGAGCATGTAAGAATACTTTGGTATTTTTCCTTATTGTCTCGAATTCCAGTAAAAACATCTTCAAACAAAATACAGCTTTAATCATTTTGTTCCCCACTGGAAAAATGTGTTTTTATTTTGCATCTTGTTTTAAGAATGTTTTGAAGATGTTTAAGTCGTGTACTTAGAAAGCAAGTGACTTTTACCTGTAATTCATCAAATTAAAAAGCATGTAAATGTATGTTTATTTATTAATTTTATTATTGTTATTATTAATTAATTTATTTTTAAACCGTCTAAATGTACCATTTAAATGTTTGGGATCAGTAAGGTGTTTTCAAAGTATCCTAAGAATGTATAATAGTTTCCACAAAAATATTAAGCATCACAACAGTTTTCAACATTAATAATAATAATAAATGTTTCTTGAAGACTAAAACAGCATATTAGAATTATTTCTGAAGGAACATGTGCCACAGAAATCTAAAGTAATATCTGGTGAACATCGCCATTACAGGAATAATTATATTTTAAAGTACATTATAGTAGAAAACAATTGTAATAATATTTCACAATATATTACTGTTCTTACTGTATTTTTGATCATCAAATAACTTTTTTTATCAAGATCTGCAACCTTTGTGAGCTTGCGAGACTTCTTTCAAAAACATGAAAACATTGTACAGACCGCAAACTTTTGTAAGTAATTTATAACTTTTTTTTCAAGTTTTGAGAAACTTAGTCTTATCTTATATTGCTTGTAAAGTCAAAGTAAATGCGGCTTTTTTCAGAATGTTTAAAGATTTTGATGAAAATTTTTACAATTTTTTATAATTATATGTAGTTTTATTATTATATAATTATATTTAGATATAGTTTTGGTTGCACTTTATTTTAAGGTGTCCTTGTTACAGTGTAATTATACATTCAAGTACTGAGTAATATTAATTAACTACATGTACTTACTATATGGTTAGGGTTAGGATTAGGCCTTAGGGTTTGGTTTAGGATTATTTGCATGTAATTATGCACAATTAATTGTAATTATAATAGTGCATGCATGTAACATGTAACATGGACACCTTAAAATAAAGTGTTTTACATAGTTTTTAAACTGTATAATTCCATACACATGGGTTATATTAACACAAGAAACAAAACATCTAAAAGCATTCCAGCCTATGTTACATAAATTTAGCCTCAAGTCACGTCAGGCAGGGTTTGCTGAAGTCTCAGCATGTCTGCATCTGCAAAATGATTCTGATGATGTGTCAGACCCCAGTGATGCAATATCACGAAACAAGATTTTATTTACATAAACATCTTCCTCGCGTAATCAAAAATATCAGTTTCGTTTGCGACATTTACCGACTGCAGCTATTTCCAGAGTGGGTTTTAGATTTCCTCATTTTCAGCTTTCCAGGGCTGTCTGCCTTTTCAGGATGAGGAACTCACCGAGGGAAGGACACGGCTCTTCTCTCGGTCATACTGAATTCACTCTGCGTTCGATGAGGACGGTACCCTGAGGCAACAAAAAAACACCAAAGACCAGCCAGCTGAAGCGGGAACATGCATAGGAATACCAAGCAGTCATTACAGTCATCACAAACTTTACTTTATTTTGTTCCTAACGAAGCACTCTGGAGGTGCTGCTGTGAGACCTACTGAGAAGTTTTTCTCAAAACCTTGGGAAACATGAGTAGAAAGCGAGGGTCTGCATGTGGCTAGTGGTGCTTTTTCTTTCTGATGCAATTCTATGATTTGTGTGTGTGTGTGTTGTGCGATGTGCAGTATGAGCACATAAGGACCCTGAGGCAGAGTGATGGGGGAACAGGGCTCTTCGGGGTGAGCTGGAAGGTTTCGACATGTTACAGGACAAATTAAGCGGGTGTGTGGAGAAAAGGTGCTTTAGAGGAAAGGCCTGATTTTTGGACCGCTTTGGGTTCACTGGGAATTGAGCAATAAATGGACAGATGCAGTGTCATTCCAGATCATTTGGTTAGCTTGAGAATTAAATGCATTTATTGCTGCCTTGTTTAAAATGAGGAGAAAAAAAAAAACTTCCACAAATTTGTTTTCAAATTAATTAATATGGAGGATCAATGCTGGCATTATAAGGCAATTTGTGTTATTTGTTCCTTTAGTGCTTTTATTCCACTTAGAAGCCATATCAAAGCAGTAAATGTACAATTAGGCACCTCTGTGTCTTAGTAAACTTGTCATAGATTTACTGTTTTGATATGTGTTCTATGCAGATTAACAGGTTTTATAAGCACATTTAATAAAATTTGGTATCAGAAAGATTTTAGATATTTAAAAGAAAGTAATATTTTTATTCAACAAGGAAGCATTAAATTGGTCAAAAGTGACAGTAGAGACTTTAACGTTGTTACAAAAAACTTTTTTCAAATAAATGCTTTTGAACTTTCTGATCATCAAAGAATCCTTAATGGTTTTCACCAAATTAGCGTTTTATAATGATTTCTGAATGATCACGTGACACTGAAGGCTAACGAAAGGCTGCTGAAAAATTAGCATTGCCATCATAGGAATAAATTAGATTTTAAAATATAGTAAAATAGAAAAGTGTGATTTTGAATTATAATAATATTAATGTTGTTACTGTTTTTTTTTTTTTAATTAAATTTATGCAGCCTCGGTGAGCTTGAGAGACATCTTTCAAATATCTCAACAACCCCAAACTTTTGTAAAATTATTATTTTTATTTATTTATTTAATATCTATCATTAATAACCCTCTGTAGACTGGTTTGCTAAACCTGTACTTTTTAAAAGATTCACTTTCTAGAAATATATTTCAGAACAGAATAGTATATATAAAAGGAATAGTGGTGTTGGAAAGAAGGCAAGATCCCTTTCACCATCAGTAATATTATTTATTCTATAATTTATTAGTCATGCTATCAACATTGATATTATAGCATTTGTGTCATTATGTATTTTATGTCCTGGTATGTCTGGTTATGTAACTTATGTTAAATAAGCAGCAGTCATTTCCTCTGATTAAAATCAAACTAAAGCCAACATTTCCGTCTAACATCACAGGCATGTCATTCGTACTAAACTCGCAAAAGAAAGCGAATGTGTACTTTAAAATGAACACTTCATTTTAGCAGATCCTCCTATAATGAAGTTTAAGCCAAGCTCATGATACAGGTCTCCTAGTACAGCTCCAGGCAGCTTAGCAGATGCCACAGAGAGCTAAACACACTCATCTGCGCCCGATTGTGACTGCTGATCCCAAAGCTGTCGACCAAGATGGTGCATGTCCTCCAGGTGGCTCCAGAGTAGGACTGCTAACGCGCATCTCATTTGGGTTGCTGGAGTTGCTGAGTGACTTTTACGCATGCCATTATGAAATCCAGCAGCAAACCTGCTTGTTTATGACTGCTTGTTTACAAAGAAAAAGTTTTGTACACATCGTTTAGAAAAGCACCAACAGCTTCAAACGCGTCTTGAATTATTAATCTGAGGACAGGTGATGGTTGTATGGGCTCAGAATTGTTAAAGATGAATTTCTTATGCAAAAATGGCAGATATTTTGCTCTCTCATTAGAAGCGTGGAGGCCACTCACCCGAGAGATGCCTCAGGCAAGGCAGAACTAGCTCTGAAGACCGAGTTTGGAGTTTAATGAAACGCAAAAGACACAGCAGATGAAGAAAAGCAGTCCTTTTGATAAATGAGTACCTTTTCCAGCACTGAGGGCTTTTGCCCTCGTCTATCGTTTCTCTGCACCCATCTGTGGAATGAATATGAACTGATTATAGTCACGGAGGATTTAAACTAAACGGTTCTTCATTTACAAAGCTGCAAATGTTAAGAGAGTCTTTCACCAGAGTAATATCAATGGAGAGCTGATTTACTGTTGCGGTTTGTAATTCCAGTGCCGCTATTTACTGTCTGTGAATAGCAGCGGTGGTTAAAGATTCGAAACATTCTGAGAGCTTTCAAAATAATCCATTCTAGAGGCAATGTTCTCAGATTTGATTGCCTATTAAAGGGACATATCATTGTAAACAGCTCTTTTGAGGTCAATATACTATGTAGATTTACCTACCATTTACGCTACAAAAACAAGTCTTTCAGAAGTTATTGTGGTATTGATGTTAACACAGTATCGATCAGCTTTACATGTCAACACCATATTGTTAGAAGTTTTTAGAGGTTCAGTAGAAAATAATGTCAATTGGTTATGTAAAACTTAATTACAGAAACAAAATATGGCCCGTTGTGAATTTGTATTGTTTGTTGTTGTTTTTTTTTCAAATTTTGAAGACCGAAATGAAACCAGATAATTAGATTGTTGTTATTTCCTCATCTCATTTCTTATATGTGGTGATGTAAAAAAAAAAGTTTATTTATTTATTTATTTTTTTTAAATAAATTCTTGTAGTGACAAACATGCACTATACTTTCAAGATTTATTAACACCTTGTTTTAACAGGCTCGTTGCAAATGTTGCCAATTTATTTATGTGAAAAGATGCACATTTTCATCATTCAATTATCACATTTTCTGGTTTTCCTTTCCTCTTACGTAAGCTGGGATTCACTAAGCGAATCAGAGGTCTGGAGCTCTATTTTAGGAGGCAGCAACAGATCCAGTCAGTCAGTCGTGCTTTCCGGACTGGATATCCAGAAAAATCAAGTGGGGAGAGAGAGGAGATTTTGTTCCAAAACATCGTCCATCATTTTGATTGTCTTGTGGCATAGGTGGTGCATTAAGTGTATGATAGTGGTGTGTCTATCTAGGTTTTATATTTTTTCGTAAATTCATTTTTAAACTGTTGTTTACACCGGTTAAGATGTAGTATGAGATGGTATTTACCTGTCACGTTTTCGCCTACTGTGGAGGAGACGAGGAGACAAAGGAGCGCGGAGACAGGAGTTACAGCAATAACAGTTTTTATTCATCCAAGGAACACAAGGAACAGGCAGGAACACACACACGTAGGACGAGGGTTGACGTACAATACCGGAACTCAGATTAACAGACAGACAGGAACTAATATACACATGATAAATAAAACACAGCTAGACACAAATTAACCAATAATGACAGGAACAGAACCAAATATGGGCAGACAGGATCAAGACGGAAACACACGTGACAGATCGCATCCCTCCCGGAAGGCGTGTCCCGTGCCATAACAGTACCACCGGTGAGGCGTGGTGGGCGCCCTGGAGGCTGGTGCAGGACAGGAACACAGAGGATGCCTCCAGGGCGGATCAGGCAGACCCTGGCGGCCATGGTGGGTCAGGAGACTCAGGCGGCCATAGCAGGTCAGGGAACTCAGGAGGCCATGGCGGTGTAGGGAGCTCAGGAGGCCATGGCGGTGCAGGGAGCTCAGGAGGCCATGGCTGGATGGCCTCGTGGCCTTGGCCTTGCCCCTCGGCTCGGCCACTACAGCCGGAACCCTACTACCCCCCCCCATCCTGGGGTTCAGGAGCCCCCCCTGGGCTGAACAAGGAATCAGGAGCCCTCCGTGGGCTAAACACAGGAACTGAAGCCCTCCGTGGGCTAAAAACAGGAACAGGAGCCCTCTGTGGGCCAAACACAGGAACTGGAGCCCTCTGTGGGCTAAACTCGGGAACTGAAGCCTTCCATGGGCTAAAAACAGGAACAGGAGCCCTTCTTGGGCTAAACACAGGATCTGGAGCCCTCCGTGGGCTAAAAACAGGAACAGGAGCCCTCTCAGGGTTATCCACAGGAACTGAAGCCCTTACTGGGCTGGGCACGGAAACTGAGTCCTCCTCCAGGCCAGACATGAGACCCACAGCCCTCCTTTGGCTGAACGGGGTGACAGGGACCTTCTCTTGTGTGCGCTCAGAAACCGCTTCCATTGAGACCTCTGGAGAAGGAGGCAGCTTGGGAATGGCCTCCATGGGCATGACAAGAGAAGCAGTCCACTTCTCAGCAGCCCCAACAGACATGACAAGACCGACAAGACAGACAGGAATGGTTACAGTGGATAATTTTTCTGATAAAATGACTCCAGTCTGGGGCTAGAGCCTGCACTGGAGCGAGCTCTGGGGCTGGAGCCGACAATGGAGCTAGCTCTTGAGGATCCGTCACTTGAGGGCCCTCTGAAAGCTGATTTCGAGGAGCGGGCACTGGAGGGTCCTCTGGAAGGTGCTTTCGAGGAGCAGGCACTGGAGGGCTTGAGTGAGCCACGAACGGCGGCGTGCAGGATGTCCCTGCGAACGTCGGGCTTGAGTGAGCGGCGGCTGACAGACTTGAGTGATGAGCGGCTTCTGGGGTGAGAACCGGAGCCAAGAACTCTGGGGGTAGTGCCATATACATGATTTTGGAGAGGCATGCTGGTGTGGATTCCATCGCCGCTGGAGAAAACAAAAACAAAAGCTTTTTAAAAACGGGAAAACAAAATGGGGAGAAAAAGCGCCGCTCACTTTTCTTTATGGTTCCGGTATTCTGTCACATTTTCGCCTACTGTGGAGGAGACGAAGGAGCGTGGAGACAGGAGATACAGCAATAACAGTTTTTATTCATCCAAGGAACAGGCAGGAACACACACACGTAGGACGAGGGTTGACGTACAATACCGGAACTCAGATTAACGGAGAGACAGGAACTAATAAACACATGATAACTAAACACAGCTAGACACAAATGAACCAGTAATGACAGGAACAGAACCAAATATGGGCAGACAAGAACAAGACAGGAACACACGTGACATTACCTTACATTGTCCACAATATTTGTTCTTTATATTTTTAACTTTTTATTAACAGGCTATTTATTTATTAAGTTTATGCAATTTTACTTTTTTTTTTTGTATTGCTTCAAAGATAATGCAATAATCAGTTCAATAATATTGTGAAAAAAGTTTAAAACTTTATTTTTTTAAACCAAACAAATAAATGTTATTTTAAATTTTAATATTTAATTTTTTTATATTTTTAATATTTAATGTTCAGTTTTTTTGTTTTTAATTTAAAAAAATATTAATGTTATTAAATGAATATTACATTTATTTTAATATCTAATGTTCAATTATGAATAATTTGGCTTTAAATACGAATATTAAATATTTAATAATAATAATTAACTTTATATTTGTATTTCTTATTTTTATATTAATACCACTATTGTTCAGTTATTAATATTACATTTCTTATATTACTATAATATTCATAACTGCACAATAGTTAGTGGTATTAATATAAATGTGAATTTAAAAAATATAAATATTTCACCTTTTAAGAACCATTAGTCAATCGTTTCTTGGTAAACACAGCAGGTAATGATGGTCACATGCTTTAATGTACTTTAATTTTAATTGCCTGCAAAACCCAATTTTTTATTTCATATCAAGTTTTGATTTGGAAGTGACAATGTCGGAGTGAGCGATTTGTTTACTTGTAATTAGTCTGTCCATTTCCCCCTTCAGGCTGATTTGCAAACTGATCGGAACATGAGAGGCATGCGTGATCACGCTGACAGTCTAATCAGCACATGACATGACATGACTCACATGACTTTTTGCTTCAGCAGCTTTACGAGAACAGACAATTTCGTATAATATTTCATAATAATTTTACATTTTATTTTTGCACTGTCAAATATATTATTGAAAGGAAGCATTACCTCCCCTCCCTCCTCAGCGAAAGCTGTTAAAGTGTCTTTTTTGTTTTTCTACCTTAATTCCCACAACTGTCTGTCATTGTTTCCTTCACTCCCTGTATCTCTTAATTTGCTCTTCCTTCCATAATACGTACAAGTTCATCTCCATCTGAGACAGCAGCTATGTGTTTTCAGTGGGGATTTGTATCGGCATCCCCATTTTTCCACACTTCTACACCCAAACACACAAATACGCAGGCACAAACCACACATCCTCTTCTCATCCCATTTTGTTTGCTTTGTTTCACCTGTGCAGATCTCTCTCGCGCACTCTCTCTCCCCCTCCTCCCTCCAGCTCCGTCTCTCACTCGTGCGCTTCCGTTCGCTCTCCCTCCCTCTCACAGTCTCATTGCTTAGCAGAGCTGCTGAAAGTGCGTCAAGCCTCTGTCCAAATACAGACAGGCTGAGCAATACTAATCTCAGGAGGAAGAAAATCAGAAGATTGTGTGCGTGTGCGTTTGTGTCAAGGAGCGGTGTTTCAGCCCAAGCCTTTGTATTGCAACACCTTAGGAGCCCAGGAGCAGACAGTTCCGGGAAGAAAAAGAGGAATCTGTATCATACTAGAGTTTATCCTTTTGAAGAAAGTAGGAAGAAAAAAGTATTTTCTTCCTTTGCTTCCTTTGTGCGGGATGGACAGTGAATGAGTGGCAGGGTTGGGTCATGACCCTCTTTTCCACCGGGTAATTGTCACCTCTTCAGGTCTCGTGGTGACTGATGCAGCTCTGAGAGGATCGGACCCCATCGCAGACGCTCCTTCCCATCCGTTCGCTCAGCAGCTGTAAACGGGCTCTCGTCCTAAGTGAGTGCATTTTCACAGGGGCCGGCTGTGGGTGCTGGACGAGGAGGTTGGGACTCCTAGCATGGGGTTTTCTGCATCATGAGAGAACTCTCTTCTCTCGGTTCTTCGCGCCTAGTGTCTAAGAGCGAGTCGGGTGTGCGTCATGCTTCCCAGCAGAGCGGCGGCGGCGCCGTTTCTTGGCGGTCGAGAGGGGCGGCTCGGATGGACCCCTTGGATGTGGTCTCTGACGTTGGGATGTATTTTCGGTTCGGTGTGGAGTTCTTCACACGGCTCGGATAGTTCAGTGGCCGCCGCCAGACCCCCTGGGGTGGCAACCTCTTACACCCACCCTGAACACCCTTTCCACAATGGGCGGCACCACGCTTCGCCCATCTCCATATACCGTTCTCCAGCTTTCCTCAGAAGTGGCCATGGTGAGTCCCTTGTGGTACTCCTAAAGAGTTCTTCTATGTAATAGACTTTTGTTTGTTCAAGAGTCTGATTTGCTCTCTCTTTCCCCCCACTAACCTCAATAGGTAATTGCGATGGGGGAATAATCGGGATTTCGTTTATTGAGGGAAGATTGTGTCAGATGATCTCAATAGTGGTTATCGGGATTTGTATCTGTGCTTGCAGTTTAATTAAAGCAGGGAAGATAGTGCATCAGTGGGGCTATAATAAGTCTGGCTTTAGATTGGGTTTTTGGAACAAGGGGATCTGATAAGCGTTGAGCTATTTTGTGGTAACGGAGAGCGGAGTTCTCTCTCCCAAGGCACACAGGCAATTACCCTATTAAAGTCTGAAGCGAGCAGCCGTAACTGTGCTGTGCTGTGCTATGATTGCTCTTTTGCAGTGGTTCAGTGTCAACAAACCTTTCGCATTGTACCTAAGGTAGCGTATGAATGCCTGAGTGATGGCTTTAGAGAAGTTGGCGGGTGGATTTTAATGTGCGCAGTGGGAAGACGACAGAGACGTTTGCTAGATCAGAACTTTGAGCAAAAACCTGTAGATGAAGTGTCTCTGAAGTGATGCAGATCAAGACGTAAAGGACTGACCTCTGTTCACCTGCCATTTCCCTGTAATTAAATTATTTGAATGAGGCCGATATTGTTTGCTTTGTATTATTCAAATGTCTTGAAGGGTGCATGCGCTTGGGGAAATGTACTCACAAAATTCTAAAGGACGTTGAGGTAATGCAGCGATTAATTTCCAGCTTACCTTTGCGCTCTTTCAGTACATGGCAATTGGGAATAGCAGTCTTAATTCAGCCTTGAAGCCGTTAGCTCGTTAGGAAGAAAAAAAACATTTGATTGCAGTAATGCATTTATTTGGACTCGAGCAGAGCGGCTTTTCTCACCTCAGCGGCTTTGTACTTACAAATCACATTTATTCTTCTCACGCGGTGCATTTTCCTTTACCCTCAGACTTTATTTTTAGACGGATTTCTCTTGTAAGCCGTGTGTGGGTGTGTGAGGAGTTCATCAGGCACATTTTAAACCCCTCTTTCTAATTAAATCAATAGATACAAGTTTTCATTTTCCAATCAAAGCTAATTAACATGAAGGAAAACAAGACATGACTTTTTTAGTGGTTCTCATTCATTAGTTCTATAGGTGTTTTTTTTTTTTTTTTTAGTTTTTAAAATTTTTGTTTTGTTTAGATTTTCCTGACTGAATGAGCTGGCCAGACCATGATGTTTTATGTGGAAAAAATATACATTACATAATATACTTTTTTTTTTCTTTTTTGACAACAAAATATATATTGTTTTTTTTTTTTTTTTTTTTTTTTTTTTTTTTTAACAATTTACTATTTTATTCACATAATATATTTCATAATTTGTTTTGGTTCAAAATTAAATTTTAATATTTTGTCCTTCTTCTTCTTCTTCTTCTTCTTCTTCTTCTTCTTCTTCTTCTTCTTCTTCTTCTTCTTCTTCTTCTTATTATTATTATTATTATTTTAGTCTTAAATTGATATATACTTTAGCATTTCATCTGCATATATAAAATACTCTTGTAAACCAGAGTTGGATAAGTTCTGTTTGTATTTTTTAATATATATTTTATTTATTTACAAGTGTATTTGTTCATTCTTTAGATCAGCACTCTGGATTTCTCATCAGCTTCCTGACATTAGGGTTGATGAAATTGCTGTGGTTTGGTCAGTGTGAAAATCCTGCTTGAGCGTAGCACTTGAATACTCTCCCTCCACTCTGAATGAGGGCCCCTGGGGCATGATACCGCGTTAGATATAGATGAAAAGCGCTCCGGCACGCTCTCTCATTCCCTGTGTTTACACATGTAAGCAGAATCTCTGAATTAAGTCTCTACATCATTAGTTCTGCTATTATTTATTTATCATTTGATTTACGTATTCGTCGTGCAGCTTCTGCACCTTGCTCTGCTGAATTCATTGCGAGTTGCGCAACCTGCAGTGTTGCTCGGCGGTTAGATTTCTATTTGCTTGGACATATAGCCTGCAGTCGAGAGGTCTAAGTTGAAGGCTCCCCGGCTGTCGGAAGGCGTCTGGAGAGTTAGATACTGTATAGAGGAGATGTGTGCTGTAATGACAGGGGAAAGAAGCATCCAGGTGAAGACTCTTAGAGGAAGCACTGCTAAGCCAGCACACTCTCTCTCCAAAGCCCCACAACGATGAGACGAGAGCATGACAGGCAGAACAGAGTGGATTTCCCCCCACTTGTTTACCACGATAGTGTGTGAACGTGTGATAGTGTAGCTGTGTGTGTATGAATGCGTACATGATGTGAACAAGCCTGAAATTGTGAACTAATGCATTTGTAAACATTCGAGAAACTACTGTAAAGCATCGCAGAACTAATATTTGTGGAAGGAAGTGCTGTTGTTGGGATTGAGTTGGGATATATCCAGTGGCATAAAGGAACTCTAGGTTCATACTTGTGGATTATGGGATTGCACAATCTAATTTCACACAGCTCTAAATTTAGATTATTGTTAAAATCACAGTAGTCTCCATTTGACATTGAAAATTGAAACCAAACAAAAACACTTTTACAAGCAGACTGTCTGCGAACTGGTTAACACCTAAGTTTGGAAAACTGCTTTTGCACCAAATCAGCCAAACTCTGACGTCAAAACAGATTTAGTCTTCACCAAAAGCACCCTTTATCTGGTAATTTCACCCCAAAATGGAAAGATTTGGATATTTACTAACCCTCATGTTGTTATAAACCTGTATGACTTTCTTTCTTCCGTGGAACATGAAATGAGAAACTTTTTTATATCAATAGTATTATATGAATAGACTCAGTATATGAATAACAGTGTATGAATAAACTCAGACCTTTTGCAGAAAGACACAAACAACACCTCCAGTCCAACAAATTATATGCTACCATGACAGCTGTTCAGCTCAGTGTCCGCCGATGCTTTGAAACACATTGTTAGCGGTTGAAGTTTAATTAATTAACATCCAGTCGCTCTTATGCAGACAAATTTAACTTCACTCCTCTTATCGTGCTTGACAGAAACTTTGAATCATAATTGCAATAATTGCGGGTCATTATAATCCTGATAAATGAGGAAGTTTAACACACCTATTGTCAATACGCTAGAATTCCCATTCAGTTACAGCTCTTTAATCTGAAAAGCAGCCGTTTCAAACTCATTCTCTTCGCAAATTATCTCCTTTTATCACTCTTCAGAAAGTCCTGCTCTTTCATAATTCCCACACTATACATTTTGATTAACTGTCCAGCATTCGTGCTGAATGGCAGGAGATATCGAACACTTCACAACGAACATAATTCAAGAGGAACAAGAGGAACATAACCGCTCCATTTATGTCCTTGTTCCTCCGTCTCCTGCCATACGCGGCTTGGCACGCGACCGGCGGGTGTCTATCTGCTTGGCTCCATGTCCATTTCCTGTGCTGCGATGGCATGCGTGGCTCTTGCCGTCGGGTTAATCGTGTTAAGGCAGAGCAGGTTGTGTCGCTGGTGTCGGTTGCCAGGTTTGGCAGCGTAAACAGAGGCAACTCCTCTGTATATGAAGACCCTGGGACTGAGTCTGCTGGGGGGCTGCGCTACATTACGCGAGTGTCTCTCTGTTAACTGAAATGTGGATCAAAGGAAAGTTTAGACCTGTGTCCTCGGGACAAGGATTAATGGAAACAGCAAGCATGGGGAGGAGTGTAAGATAACATGATTTCACAAGGCCTGTGATGGGAAGACAGTGTGTTGGAGAGAGGGGAATAATTTGAGTGTGTGCGAGAGAGAATTGGAAGGCGGAAAAGGGGAAGAGAGATTGGGAATGGAGTTATGAGACCTGCCATGATATGCACATGAGAATTTATCTGTGTATTTGCCAAAAATTCTCTTTGCGTGCACTGGAACTGCAATACACTTTTATTGCTGCTGTGCCTTAGTCCACTTTGGTCTAATTTTGTTAAACGCCATATATTGGATTATACATATCAAATGTGACTCAGATTCTTGTCTTTTTAGATTGTGATTTAGAACTGGTGTCCTAATTAAAGGTTTGCATTTATTTGCATTTATTTTATTCTATGGTAAAATACTGTCTTCTGTTCTGGTTTTCTAGATACTGTAATATATTTTAATTAGGCTATTCATAGACTGATTCTCTTTGAAAAAAAAAATAAATTAAATAATAAAATAAATTAAAATCTAAAAGTATAAAATAAAATAGAAATAATAGATAAATACATAAAAAACATGGAAAGTATGTACTGTACACTGTTTTGTACAAAGTATATACTGTACATACACACACACACACACTCAACCTATGGCGTGAGTTTGATGTGGGACTGCCTTTTTGTCTGGTCAATGGAAGTCAGGAAACAAGTGTTGAGGAATCCTGTTTAAAATCCAAAGTCAGTGGCTCAGAAATCACACACTTTGAATATGGCCAAATGTTCTAAAAAAAGCATTCAGTGATCTTACTAAACCATTACACGTCATTTGCATTCTCCAATTTCATATAATGTCCCTCAAAATTAAGAGATGTGTAGCAGAAGTGTGTAATTCCCTGCCTGTTTTCATATTCATCTGCACAGAAATGTCAGCAAAAAGGCCAAACACTATGCTGGCAGCTCAATGATACCAGAGCCCTGATAGCCGAGTGCATCTCTGCTTCAAAGTTCTAGATTTTTGGAGGTGGCAAATCAGTCTAAAGCTCTTATTTCCCACCTGTACCGTGGTGTCAGCAGATCAGTGGCTCGCTTCATTCAGCACAGATTGGATGAATTCAATCTGACATACTGTGGTAAACCAGAACATCAGTGAATCCTGAAAGGAAATGCTGCATTCGTCCTCACTGCCACATAACGCGAAGAGACAATCATCCAGTTAATCTGCTTAGAGGGAAATTGTCTATGTGATGCACAGCTGTTTTAACTGCATAAAGTGGATTGTACAGCTGTGTCGAACAGACGGATAAATGAGGGTTACCATATTATAAATTATGCTGTGATTCTAGACATGTCATTTTATGGTGTTTTCAGTCTTTGATGGATTCTTACTCTTATGGAAGAAATGCACTAAATACTAGCAGCACTTGTGCATGCTGTATTTCTTATTGCACGCTTAGTCTTCATAACTAACCACTAACTATCCAGTTTAGCCAGGTGTAAATGTACTGAAATAGCCCCATGCACTATATTTATTTGAAAGAAGTCACTTATGCTCACCAAAGCTGCATTTATTTGATAAAATATACAATAAAAGTAGAAATGTTGTGTTTTAATATATATATATATACACACATACGTACATACACACACACACGTACATGATGTGTGTATGAAAAAAATACACGTGTATGTATGTATATGTATATGTATATTTATATTTATTTATTTATTTTAACACCAGTACGTGATTGGCTAAAACAGTGCAGACGGTGTATGCCACTAAATGTCACTATAAGCAGGCGCAGTTCATCTTTAGTAAATTCCCCCACACATATATCTTGTATTTTTTCACCAGCTGTTATCTGGTGAAAGAAAATCACATCCTGTGTGTCCCCTACGCAGATACTCCAGAGAATAGGCAGGGGTGGAAAGTGTTAACTGTGTTTACCCCAATGAGAAGAATCCTCAATCAGAGCAACGAAGAAGCCTCTCAATGCGAGATAATGTTCAGCACAATGGAGGTAACTGTGTCCACACAAAACCCCTCATTCTGCAGCCACCGCCAGGGAATTAGCCCCAACAGATTAATCCCATTATGAATGAACAAATTCCTTCTCGCAGATCCCACAAGAAATAAATAATTAAATAAAATCTATTGGTTTTATGGAAATTTCCAATGCAAATGCCATAGTTGGAGTATAAATGGAAAGATTAAAAAAATGCCTGCTGCTGAAGAAAGCTGAACTAGCTAATATTATTGTATAGAATAATCTACGGCCCTGGGTTGTACATGCAGAATCGCATGTTCAAGATTAAATCAGTTACCCTTCAGTCAGTCACGTTCAAAGTTACGTCATAGTGACTGACGTAAATGGGGTCTCATTTACGTCAGTCACTGTGACGTAACGTCTCCATTCCCTCCTTCAGGGAACGAGGGTTACATACGTAACCGAGACGTTTTATAGCTTGTTTTCAAGTTCACATTACATAGTTCACATTACACATTAGCATGGATTTGAGAACTCCCTGGTGGTCATAATCCAGTGAGGCACAATAATATTTGAACCCCCTCTTCCTGTAGTTTGTCCTAAGGTTCCCAGAAAGCTTTTTAAAATACTATCAAATGAGGTAAACACCCCAAAGTCAGTATTAGTGTTAATTGAATTAAAAACTATGTAGAAAAATATTTGTTGACAGCCTTTTTTTCATGCCTAAAACCAGATGAAGATGAGATGACACAAACAACATTAAACACTAACTGTGACTATATCAACATGCAATATTGTTGATGAAAAAAGACAAGAATAAAGTGCAATTTAAAAAAAAAACACCTCTGTATATTTTCTTTAACAAAAAAAAATAGGAGAAAAAAAATACTTGGGTTATTCTTGGGTTGCCAGTTTTAAATCCCCCGTCAGAGTTTTCCCTCTAAAAAAGAAACATTTTCTTTCCAGTGTTTTACTTTATCTTCAGAACCTGGCAACCATGTGCATACACTCTGGATATGATTGCTGTACAAGCGTACCATGTAATATAATTTGGAATTAATATTTGTAATTGGAATTAATATAACTGTTTTAGCTTTTGAGAAAAACCTTTGAGTTTTAACATTTTTCATAGAGCTGACAATATGTTAATTTATAACTGAATAATTATAATTCAATAATTTAATAAATCAGGAAACTAGATCAAAGTGCAGTAGATCTGATAAAATTTCTCAAATGACAATAATCATGGTCAGCTATCGTGATTATGAACTTGAGTGAAACAATTGTGATTATCAGTTTAAATATCATGCAGCATTGACCAAATCTAGAATAAAATTCCAAGACTTGTCAACTAAAATTTGAAAACCTCCTTTTGGAGTTTTTAAAGAGTGAATTGTAAGCTGGTTCCTTGCAGGTCTCATTCGTCATTCCCCCTATATTTTGTTTTGGTCCCTATTACAGTGGGAAAGCACCTGGAAAGGCGCAGACCATGCTGGTGAGAGAACGTGTTCATCTTGATTATAATTACGACTGTACAATCAGCATTAAACAGCTCTGCTACAATCGCACGCTCTGCTGTTACACATGCCTGCATCTAATTCAGGGCTGTGCAACATCACATTAGTCCTTGTGCTGCAAAACAAACACTGAATGTCACTTCCTGGCCTCTGAGGGTGGCAAGATTGTTGCATACGTGCAAAACAAATCGTATATTGCTTTTACAAGGGCACAAGTCAACTCAATAATGGCCAGCAATGCTTGGTGGTAAGGTGGTGTGTTAGGGTTTCCCCAATACACAGCAAATGGCAGGTGTCTAACACTTACTTTATGAATAACTATTCATGTCAGTGCTAATTATGAGCTGACACACTCGCCGTCTTAATGAGCCCTTCGAGCCACTGAGAAATGCTAATGCTATCTGTAGCAGCCAAGGCTAGTCACCCGCTGACACAGCAGTTCCCTATTAACACACGCGCTAGGCGTAGGATCCTGCTGCGAAGTAAGACGCGTGGACCGCTCAATTGTACCATGACAAAGATAGAGACCTCAGGTTACCCTTGTGCAGACTCGTTAATAACTCTTTCCAAAGAAAAAGTGATGACATTTTATTTTAGCTTAGTTCTGGTAACTTATTTAAGATTCTCTGGTTTAGATCCCACTGAATGATTCTGATTAAAAAAATTAATAAAAATCTGTTCTGAATGTCTCTCTTTAACAACATATTGTATTATTTATAATTTACTTGTACATATAAACTTGTAGAAGTGTAATGATGTAATGATTTGTGGTTCAGTGAATAAGTGACTCTGTGAGTAACTCGCCAGTTCAAGACGTTCATAAAAAACACCTGCTCATAAGCATAATTTGTTCACTAATTGCATTACACTGGTTACGCTGTACACTTGCTGTTGTGTGCAATCAGCGAGGATATTGTAATAAGAAATTCTGGTGTCTGCTTATTGTTTTTGTATTATTTTGCGTGAACAGACTTTTTCATCATACTGAAATTCAGACTGCAGGCACACAACAACAACAGCAACAACAACAAAATTCATTTATTTTACTGTCATGCTGTATACTCAGTAGTGGAGCAGCAGCACCAGTATATACAGTATGTGAATTTTTCACATATTATTATTATTATTATTATTATTATTATTATTATTATTATTATTATTATTATTAAATCAGTGCTGCCTTACAATTATAATAAAAAATGGAGATTTGTAATGTTTTGAGAATATCACATGAGTATAAAACAGCTGTATTTATAAAATAATCTCAAGAATATCTCAAAAATATCTCAAGAATAAAATCAGAATGGAAGAATAAATTCTTACCTGGGAGAATCTTCCGAATACTTAATGTGAAAATGATTTACATTGCTTAAAATAATAGTCCACCCAAAAATGACTTTATTTTGATTAATGATTTTAGTTTGCATTATACTTTTTGTCCACACAATGGAAGTCAATGGGAACTGAAATAAACATTTAGTTACCAGCATTCTTCAAAATATCTTCTTTAATGTTCCACAGATGAAAGAAAGTCATTCATGTTTGGAATGACATGATCGCAGAATTTAAATTTTGGGGTGGATGGTCCCTTTAATGTTTTTAGTCTTCTCTAATATATGATTTTTTAAGAATGTTGTTCAAGTCAGAATACAAACATTCAAGAAATGTTAGTGGTATCATGAAAATCATACAGTTTTTTTTTTTATTTTTTTTTTTTAAATGAAAATGGCTCTTATTCTCAGTTTCCTTAGCCTACTTATACCAGAGGCTTATTTACTTTCATCTGCTGATGCGTAAATTCTCAAATAATTGCAATTTTGAGCGTTGAGATCTTAATGGGCTTAATTAAAATGGCTTCAAAGTCTGAAATTCAGTGCCTGAGAAAACCCACATCTCCAGTCTCCATCCCCGGCTTACTTTGTATCTTATTTAGCCTCATCTTCTCTCTTAGCCTCTCTTTCTCTGTCACAGGCAGCAGGCACTGATGCTCCACTTATGTAGGTTATTGCTGGCTTTGTAACAGAATTCCAATAAATCTATGGCTGTGCTATTTTCAGAGCTGCTAATGTTCACCGTGGCCGGCGTTCTGTTAACTTCCTCACCCTCCAGACTCCGGTGCGGTTGGATGTCTCACTACTGGTTTCTTTCTCCTGGAATATCAGAGACAGAATTTTATACATCAGAAATAATATAAATGGATACATAAATAATAGATCCTGGGTTTTAGTTGGAGATTGAAGGTCAATCACCATGTAAAATGGAACTATTGAAATGTAGCATCAAAAATGGATTGAAACGCATGCATGATTAAGTGAAATGAATTTGGATGAGGGACTACAAGCACTTATCTATCAGAACTCACCTTGACAGCACACGTAATGACCAGTGGCACGTCGTAGCCATCCTAGAGGGACCTATGATTACAATCTAAGAAACTGCAGGGCTTCATAATCACATGTCCATCAAGCCGAGTACACCGCACACAGACACTGCTGTGCTTGATAGTACACTGCCAGTCTAATTCGGATTTGGAAATTAATGGGCATGGGTGCCGGCCGTCGTGCCATTATCGGCCTCGTTTTTCTTTGTCTTCTCTAGTGCAATTCTCTCAAAAATGACAAGCTGAAGAAATGCAGAGTGCACCTACACCATCAGAAGAAAGACGTAAACAAGATTTTAATGCACGGTTTTGCTACTCAAATGATTGGACTCTCGGTTTCCAGCGTACACAGATTAAATAGCTACGTACTGTAATGAGACCTTTGTGTGGTTGGAGCTCCATTTAGGAAAGTGCGGCCTTGCCCTTTGCATCTCAGCTCTCAGGCTTGAGTTGAGGACTCTGATGCGTCTGAGATCACAGGATGCGGCGATGCATTAAAATGGAGCTCCATGCCGCTGATGAATACCCGTGTGCACAGGGCAAATTAATTACCAGCCAATAGCACGGCTCCACCACATAATATAGTACTTCCTGTCTGTTCGAGGGAGCTGGTAAGAGCGTAGACACCTAATCATTGCGGCTCATCTCTTACACGCACGTTGTCAGAAGAGAGGAGTCTCGTACACTACAGCTTTTAATTTCATACTGACTCACCCTCAGAGTGCTGAGTACATCTGTAAGACAGGCGAATCATAGAGGACTTGCAGGCCGTGTCGGTGGAGTTCATATTGATTTTCAAGAAGCTGGAAACGTTTAGCTCATTGCTCTTGAAGTTAATTTTTTCATGCCATTTTGTATCATCATGGACAGTGCTGATTGTAATGTATTGCGTAGTTTGATTTATTGTACAAGTATCAAGCGCCATTCTTTTTTCTAAAGAAATTTACAGTTTTTTAAATTTATTTCATGCTTCCAAGTGCTCCTAAGATCACAATAATTTATATTTATATATATATATATATATATATATATATATATATAGTATGTTTTGTAGTTTGTAATTAATTTCATGATTTTAGGAGCCCTTAAAAAGTAACATATAAATTTCTGAATTTCTACCATACTTTTTTTTTTTTTTTTCAAACAAATGGTATCCATTACTTGTTGTGTTTATTTCCTTTTTTTTAAATTAAATTCAAACCCAGTAGTTTTGAATTTATACATGTACATACATATATACATACACACACACACACACACACACACACACACACACATATATATATATATATATATATATATATATATATATATAAAGTAGCATTACTTTATTTTATTACTTTAGAACTTTCTACATAATCAATTTCAAGTTTTTAGGAACCTTATTTAATCCTTTTAAGACCTCAATAATATTTTAATTTACACAATATTGCTTTAAATTTCTTTATTCTTTCTATAATATCTTTATTTTACTATTTTTATGAAATTAGATTCACCCTTTTAAAAACTCTTCAAAAAATGCACTGTTATCTAAGCGACATGACATTCTTTTTTTTTAAAGAGCCTTTTAATTGAATATGTAATGAATTCAAAGCATCCATTACTTTTCTGTTTATTTAACTTATCTACAAATACAACTGAAACCACAGCCTCTCACTGTCTCATAACAGTCCTGTACAGGGTGTGTGATAGCATGTGTACAGAGCATGTGAGCGGCATGATGCGACTTGACAAAACTAGAGCGCTTCTGTTCTAATCAGTGAAGCTGTCTATACTGAAAGCGGTGCAACGTCCATACAAGGGTATAGTTGTGGCATGCACACTACAGACAGTCCTCAACTACAAAACATACTACTTTGAAATGCTTGCAAACCAAGCATAGTGCTACTGTTTTGGAAGAAAAAGACCCTTAGGCTGATTTTGAGAAAAAGTAATGCAAAAGTATCTTGCGAGTTTCTTGCCATGAAAAGTAAGAATGTTACGTAATTAGTTACCTTACGCAATGAAGTGACATTTTACTTTTAAACTTAATGTTCCCCAGCAGTTATCATGGTCCCCAAACACATTTTAAATAGTCAGTATCAGATGCTGTTTATCATCTGCAAGACGTTTCACACATGAGCACAGCGGTCCATCAAAGACATTAGCACTGTATATATAAGGCAGACAGAAAAGAGAAATACAAGGAAAGCAGAGTCTCCGAAGGCAGAGCCTTCCTTGGTTGATGCTGTGGATGAGAAGAGAGCTGGCAGTCCCAGCATGCTTCAGCCCACTCTGCTGTCTACTGCATCACTTCCTCCATTTAGCCAGGAGCCATTCTCCTCCCCAACATGGACTGCTACTGCTCAGAGCCCACCAAATACCTTTTCTCCTCCAGGTCTTTTCATAAGACAACAAAAGGAGTCATTGTCACCATTTATGTGCTAGGGACATGGAAGGGGAATGCTATATTATACTCTCAACAGATAAACTGTCTACATAAAGCATGTATCACATGTATCACAGTTTCCACAAATATATTAAGCAGCACAAATGTCTACAGCGTTGATGATAAAAAATAATAAATGTTTCTTGAGCACCAAATCAGCATATTAGGATATTATTTTAAATTTATAATAACATTTTACAGTATTACTTGTTTATATTTCTGTCATGAAAGTTTAGCATGTTAATATATATGGCATTGTTAATGTGTTTTAATGTGTTTGGTCAGAATAGATCTGCTGCTGTGGCAGAACAAGTACTGAGACTTACTACTGCAAATACATGCATAGACAGGCTACTGTGAGCATGTAAGAAAAACTGCTGCATATATAATAACTCCAAAATTTTATATATTTACTCAAAAATGAAAATGCATTATTTATTCACCCTCAGCTCATTATAGTGCTCCAAAAGGCTAAAAAAAAACTTTAAAGACATCCACACTGCATGTAACTTCTACAGTAGGTTTTAGGGCTGGGTTTTGACACTAATTTCACAATTTGATTTTGATTCACAAGCTTGCGATTCGTTTCGATTTCTGATTTACAGATACAGGTTATATTGGATATATATCAGGTACACAATAAAAAAAATAAATAAATAAAAAAAATCTCTCAACCAGTGCTGTAAAATGTACATGAGAGTCTGTTGGCAATACATTACTATAATATTGAAAGGTAAATTAACTGATTTGTACTGTATACAAATGCTTAAATTAGGCTCAATGAAGTTTCGTTATAATGCTAACTTTACACTTACACAATTATTTATACTCCAAACTCATTTTTTGAAATATAAACATTTAAATGATGGCTGTCATAAAAACCTGAAGGATTTATTCAAACATAAATTAAACATCAGCTGAACAAGCAGTATTTTGCTAAACAATAGTACAATCCTTTGAATGCACTTTACTTCGATCGCTCATAGCCTCGTTTTCATTCCCGTCAAAAATGAAATAAGACACTACCCTGACCAATGTCTATTCCTCATACAAAAGATGGTCACTATAAACTTGCTGTATCAAAAGAACTGTGCAAGAGTCTTCAAAAATGTCTGCTTTTGTATTTCACTAAAAAAAAAAAAAAAAAAAAAAAAAAAACAGGTTTGGGACAGCACTTTCAGTTCCCCTTTCAGACCAATCCACTTCGAGTGTAACTAAACGAGCCAATGGACATTGGCATGCGATTATTGCATCCAGCTGCCACTGATCACAGCGTGAGCATAAGAGGCAGCTGGTGCACCGCATTAATTCATGCCTTTCGCTTCGGAGCCGAGCGGTAGTGGTTGAAGCTACTGCTCTCCCTTTCCAAGAGAATGTTCTGCAAGCGAGTGCAGGCGTTACGGCGCAGCAGCAGTGGTCACAGTGTCCGGGAGAGAAAGATCGTCTTCCTGCTGACAGCCACACTAGGAGTGTGCGGTGGCCAGCTCCCCTGCGTGCTTCAGCACTAAAAGAGCATTTCTCTGAAAGAGCAATTTCTCTAAAAGAGTAACACGGGTGATAGCGTCTTTTTAAAGATGTCTTATCACCCATGCGTTTCTGGGTGTGATCGTTTCCTGGCGCCTCAGGACGGTCACGATCGCTGCCTCATGTGTCTGGGCATTCAGCACATTGAGGAGGCTTTCGTGGATGGTTCATGTTGTTCTTGCGGTGACATGACCATCTCGGAGTTGCGTAATAGACCCCGCTATGTCAAACATGGCGGAGTCCCTCTGCCTTTGCCGCGATCCGGCGTGCACGCCACTGGATCCGGTGGAGTCAGAGGTGATTTGAGGATTATGGTGAGGGCTTCCCCAAGTGGAGCTCCTCACCCCTCAAGCACTCTGCAGCCGGTGTCGACCAGGTGTCGATCACTGCATCAGAGGGCGGGCCCTCTCTCTCCGGGGATGACGACCTGGCCACGTTGCCCCCTTCGGGTGTGGTAGCGTTGTCTGAGCCAGACCCAGAGATGACAGCTATGCTTTCCCGGGCTCCCGAGAATGTCGGGCTCGTGTGGATTTCTCCACCACGTCCCGATCCTTCGAGGCTGGATGAGTGGTTTCTCGGTGGGGGTCGCGCTGGTTCTCAGTGCCCCCCTCCGGTGCCATTCTTTCCGGAAGTGCATGAGGAGCTTACAAGATCGTGGAAGGCACCTTTCACTGCTCAAAACAAATCTTGTGGCTCCTCCGCTATCACCAGAGGAGCCACAAGATTTGTGGGGCCGCTTTGGGGTATACGGGCATCCCCTCGGTGGAGCGGTTTGTGGCCATGCAACTGTGTCCAACAGCCGCTACCACTCTGTGGGGTGACCCGTGTCTCCCCTCACGGGCCTGTAAGTATTCATCAGGTATAACTGGCAGTGCTTATAGAGCCTGTGGGGAGGCGGCTTCTGCCCTCCATGCCATGGCATTACTGCAGGTCCACCAGGCCAAAGCCCTGAAAGACCTGCACGAGGGTGGTCATGACCTGGCGGTTCTACATGAGCTGCGTGCTGCGACGGACCTCGCGCTTCGAGCGACGAAGGTGACCGCACAGTCTCTGGGTCGTGCGATGTCCACGCTAGTGGTCCAGGAGCACCATCTCTGGCTGTGTCTCTCTGACATGAAGGAGCAGGAGAAGGTACAGTTCCTGTATGCTCCCCTGTCGCAGACTGGCCTTTTCGGTGACGTTGTCGAGAGCTTTGCCCAGCAGTTCTCTGCAGCCCAGAAGCAGACTTAGGCGATCAAACACATCATGCGCCGGAGGAAACCTGCTGCTTCCCTCTTCCTCTCTCGCCAGCAGGCAGCGGGTGGTTGCCCAAGAGCACCCCTCCTGCCCATTCGTGGAACCAGGTAAGGGCGGTAGCACTCCAGTCCCCGCTTCAAGTCGTCACACGCTGAGCTGTCACAAGCCTCAAGCCGGGTTCCTGTGTCTCCTCCCACACGAGGAGGAATCAGGTGAGTGTTACACTACACACCCAAACCTCACCCCCCGCCGTCACAGGCCCCGGGGCCGGTCCCTGTATTCCACCTCGCTGCCCCACCACGGGTACATCGGTGGCCCCGTTGGTCACGCTGGTACGATCTCTCGGAGCCTGGCTAGCGCTCCCCAGTCCGTCTCGGTGGCTCCTGCGGACCATCAGACTCGGCTACGCGATTCAGTTCGCCCGGCATCCCCCCAAGTTCAGGGACATCCGGTTCACTTCAGTCAAGGCCGTCGATGCCCCTGTCTTGTGCGCGGAAATTGCAGTCCTGCTGGCGAAGGACACGATAGAGCCTGTCCCTCCAGCCGATATGAGGTCGGGGTTTTACAGCCCTTACTTCATTGTTCCCAAGAAAAGCGGTGGGTTACGACCGATCTTGGATCTGAGAGTTTTGAACCGTGCACTTCACAAGATGCCGTTCAAGATGTTGATGCAGAAATGCATTTTTGGGTGCGTCCGTCCCCTAGATTGGTTTGCAGCGATCGACCTGAAGGACGCGTACTTTCATGTCTCGATTCTCCCGCGACACAGGCCTTTACTGCGATTTCGTGTTCGAGGGTAGGGCATATCAGTACAAGGTCCTGCCCTTCGGGCTGTCCCTTTTGCCTCGCGTCTTCACCAAAGTCACAGAGGCAGCCCTTGTTCTCCTGAGAGAACGGGACGTGCGCATCCTCAACTACCTCGTCGACTGGCTCATACTCGCACAGTCTCGACAGGGACCTGGTGCTCAGGCACCTCAGCCAGTTGGGCCTTCGGGTCAATTGGGAAAAGAGCAAACTCATGCCAATCCAGAGGATCTCTTTTCTCGGCATGGAGTTGGATTCGGTCAACCAGACAGCACGCCTCACCCAGGAACGTGCTCAGTCGGTGCTGAACTGCCTCAAGACTTTATCAGGCAGGACAGCGATCCCACTGAAACTCTTTCAGAGGCTCCTGGGGCATATGGCTGCAGCTGTGGCCATAGTTCTGCTCGGTCTGCTCCATATGAGACCGCTTCAGCACTGGCTCCATGGCCGAATCCCGAGGTGGGCGTGGAAACGCGGTACTCACCGGGTTCAGATTACACCGGCCTGCCACAAAACCTTCAGCCCGTGGTCAGATCCTTCGTTCCTTCGGGCAGTAGTGCCCCTGGAGCAGGTATCCAGGCATGCTGTGGTATTCACGGATGCCTCGGCTACCGGCCGGGGCGCCACGTACAACGGGCACGCAGTGTCAGGGGTTTGGACGGGTCCCCAACTGCATTGGCATATCAATTGCCTCGAGTTGCTGGCAGTACGCCTTGCCCTGAGCCGCCTCAGAGGGCGCCTTCGAGGCAAGGACGTTCTGGTCCGTACGGACAACACTGCGACCATTGCGTAGATGCTCCTCCTCTGGAGTCAGAAGCATCTGAGGTCCCTTCGTGCCATCCACATCCCAGGAGTGTTCAACCAGGCGGCTGATGAGCTGTCTCGAGCGGCACTTCCTGGGGAGTGGAGACTCCATCCCCAGGTGGTTCAGCTGATTTGGAGTCGGTTCAGAGTTGCTCAGGTAGACCTGTTTGCATCTCCGGAAACCGCCCACTGCCAGTGGTTCTACTCCCTATCCGAGGCAACGCTCGGCACGGATGCACTGGCACACAGCTGGCCCCAGGGCCTGCGCAAATATGCTTTTTCCCCAGTGGACCTGCTAGCACAGACACTGTGCAAGATCAGGGAGGACGAGGACCAGGTCCTGCTAGTGGCTCCATATTGGCCCAACAGGACCTGGTTCCCGGAACTCATGCTCCTCGCGACAGCCCCTCCCTGGCCGATTCCTCTGAGGGCCGTGGAATACACATACATATGTGTATTCCACGGTATGCTTATTAGAGCCGTGTTTCCCCTGGCAGACCACGTTCTGCCATCTCTAATGATGCAGCCTAAGCCATCTCAGAGACTTCCATGTGCAATAGGGCCCTACGGGGTTACTTCACATGTCTGAATGTCACTTAACCCCCTCTGGGAGAAGGTGACTCCACAGTGTGCCTCTTCCAAGTGGAAGGCCACACTTCCCAGTGAATCCTAGTCCTACTGTTTGGGTTGCTCAAGGAACAACAGTAGTTGACCTTCTCTGTGTAGAGCCCGGTCCTATCGTCTGCCTTATAGGATGGATCAGGAAGCCTACACAGGGCACTGGAAGGAGCATTCCTTCAGGGAACGACGGTTACATACATAACCGAGACGTTATTTCTTTAAATGTGAAAACAGCTGAATGTCATTTTAACATCTGCCAGGAAATTGTACAGTATAGCAATGTATCACAGATGTGCAGACACTCGAAAATTACATTTTCCAGCTGAAAACACACGCCGAATAGACATCTCGCTGATGTGCTTGCGTGATATGAGGCAGTGTTTATTGCATGTTGAAAATATGATTCATTGTTTCAATACTTGAATGTTCATAACTCCAAATTCCTGAATGACTATTCAAATTTATGTGGCCGAAATAATTATCCCTCTAATTATCAGCATTCCCTCAAAAAAGTGTGAATGGTAGTGGATAGTCTAGGCTATCTAATTGCATGAAATGTGGGATGTCTCATACCTGTGAATAGCAGAGCTCAAATCATCACCAAAATAGTACAGGTCATTATTTTCCAGCCACCAGCACTGTTCGCAGATGCATGTCAGTACTGGTTGAGACAGTGTCCTGAACGCAGATATGATGGAGGTTGGAAGTCTATATGTCAGTCTGAGAAGCTGTTCGTGAGGAATATTAAAACAAATGGCATAATCAAACTCCTCATTCGGACTTCTGAGAGATCGAAAAGAGAAATTCTTCCATCGATAACTCAAAGAGCACATCTCTGCATGCGTGTTTGTGCGAGACAGAGAGAAACAGAGTGAGAGAGTCTTAGTGTTTCTTTGAAGGTGTGAAATTTTAATGGAAACCTCCTCTCGTTATAGAATGTTAATGGTTTTCTTCCTCTCACTTAAACAGGACTCCTTATTGTGAGCTCTACTGGTTTTGCTCTTCATATTGAAATTGTGACTTTGCTTAATGGATGTATTCACATGCATAAGTGCACTGTGTCGTCTATGAGGGAATGTCTCTTCCATTTCCATAAATTACATTCAGAAGTCTGGGGATGGATGTAATTTTGCCTGACAGACTACCACTCATGAGCTCCGCCAGCGTTGTGAAAGAGCACAGCGACTTCAAATTGATTTTCCTTGTTTCTCTCCCATTGAATCTGTGGCTCTCCAGCTAGTCTCCTCCGAGTTAGTTTTATGAGGAAAGATGTAATGACTTCATATGCAATTTTATTTGAACATACAGTACAAAAAAAAATACATGAAAAATGTTTTGATAGAAGCTTGAACACGTTAATAATACACGCTGTGTTTTATTTAATAGCACTGCAATGATAAAATTGACTCAAACAAATGGAGAGAGAACATTGAAGTCTTATTTTGTTTTAAAGCTGCTATTTTTTTTTTATTATGCTTAGCAGACTTAATGTCTGGTTTCATTTTGTCAAGGACGGTGTAGAATTCGTAACTCAATTCAGAATAACCTTGCAGACTCCATTATAATGTGGTTTTCTCTAAATACACACTCGCCCCTCAATAAAATCACAATTCCGACATTATGGGATTATCTGACTACACATCCCATCATGAATATCTGATTTTCTGTATTTTAATCGCCAGAGTGAGATGGATTTTTGTGTGGAGAGTGAACTGGTCTACGATCTAAAGGAATCTGGAGGGGATTCCTGCGAAAGGTCATCTAAGCGGAGTTTAGATCAGGGTTGCCACACAGTGCAGCATGAGCCAATCAGTGCAGGGTGTGACACGGATATATAGAACATATTCTGTAAAGAGAGAAAAGCAGGCCAGTTTTTCAGAGTCTGAAAGAACAAAGGTCCCGGAGTAGTCTGGGTAAATGTTAGACGTTTACAGAGGTCGGGGAAAGTGAGCTGCTGCAGAATTGTGAGAGCAGGTGCCATTTTTTTCCACATTACTCTTGGATCAGTATGGAATTATATGGCATAAAAATGACTGTCGATTTGTCTTATAGAACATTATATGTACAGTGGGGTTGAACAATGTTAGGCCATATTAACAATTTGGGATGGAAAAAACAACAAATTAAACCTGAAAATAAAAAAAGTAAACAGAATTTCGATGTAAAATGAATAAGAATATTTAAGATTTTAAAGTTCACTAGCATTCAAAAGTTTACTGTCAGTAAGATTTTTTTTAATGTTTTTGAAAGAAATTTCTCATGCTTACTGAGGTTGCATTTATTTGATCAAACATACAGTAATATTGTGAAATAATATTAAAATTTGTTGTTCTATTTTAATATATTTTAAAAAGTAATTTATTCCTGTGATGGCAAAACTAAATTTTCAGCATCATTACTCTAGTTTTCAGTGTCACGTGATCCTTCAGAAATCATTCTAATATGCTGATTTTGGTGCTCAAGAAAAATATTGTTAATATCAATGTTAAAAACAGTTGTGCTGTTTAATATTTTTGTGGAAGCCGTGATACTTTTTTTGGCTGGATTCTTTGACAAATAAAAAGTTCCAAAGAACAGGATTATTTAACAATATAATGATCAATATAATGAACTGCTATCCAAATAAGCTTATAATTAATTTATAACTTTATATCAATGGCCAGATGCTCTTGCTTGATAGCATCAGTTTGTATAAGACATTCCGAAATATTTTAATTCCATTTTTTTTTTTAATTGTTATACTGATAAAATATTTCATAATAAAAACATTTACATTGAATTAGAACAATTAAAGGAAGCATTTTCACTTGATCTCAGCCTTTTGTATCCCATTCTATAATTTCAACATGCTAAGTATATATTTTTTGTGACCAGTGTTTTGTAAATCTTTGTAGCTCCACCAAGTATTTCATGCAAAAGCTTGTAAAGGTTTCCATGTATAATTTATGAAGATATTATTGAAAATGTAGGATTTTCTGGTTCCATAACTTAGGAAATTGTTATAGTAGAGGGTGTACTGAACCTTGTAGAAACTCAATTAGTTTCTTTATGGTCAGAGTTGAGGGCTCCCTATGCTACTTGATTCTGAACCTGAAATGGTGTATTGCATTTTTAAAGAGTACGAAATTAGTCTGCTCCTCAAACTGTATAGGTTTGCATCGCTAGCTCCGGGCCTCAACGTGTAACTTAAAACTCTGAAAAATATCATACCGCAGGAAACAAATAGGCAGGCTGGCACATTTAACTACGAAACACATGGTTCTAGGTATGTTTTTTTGCATAATGGCTTTCATTGCTTTAGGGAGACATGAATTGCTTCACATTTCTCACCTTGACATCGGTGCTATTCCACAGCATAGGAAATGCACAGGGAGTCGATGTGTGAAGGGGGGAGTCTGGGCCCCCACGTCTCTCATTCCTACACTGACAAATTAAAAAGGTTACATTAGATTTTTATCATCAAAGAGAATTAAGTTCTGTAAATGGAAGCGTAAAATGCCTCCTGGGCTTTCTTTCAGAACTATTTTAATCAGTGTTCGGCTCTGGAACAGGGCCTCTGGTGAAACAAGCCGGCACAGAGCCTCGTACGAGTGACGGGGGACAGGTTTCTAGCGCTCCCTTGCTTTCTGTAACAGTCTGTTCCTCTTTTGCACACAATAAAATGGCTTTCATAAGGCTTCAGTGTAACATATTGTGAATATGCCACAAATTTCTTTCGTTATGCAGCTGAAAAAATGTACAAATGCATCAAGAGACACACAGATTCTTCATTAGCCTTGTAATTGTGCACATTACCACCAAACCGTCGGCCATAATTTTCACTAATGTAACTGTATTGCCAACCAGTGTGAGTTATCAGTGTATTGATTTACCAGTCCGTATTGATTTTCTCTGTATCATTCAGAGCATGAGCACAAGATAATTTCAGCTTTCTCATTTAAATGATCGCCCTCCCTTTAATAACTCAGAGCGGGTATTAATGTAGCTGTCAGGTAAACCTCTGGCCGTCTTTCCTCATGCTGGTCGCTCATGGGAAATGATGCACTCCATAAGAAATAAAGCCTTTATTAAGAGAGCCAGTAGACGAGACCTCGAGTGAACGCTGGGGGACTCTCATTAAAGCAGAGAAGAATATTACGAAGGCCGTGGATTCACCTGTCTCTGTCTGCTGGAACAGTTTGCTATTGGTTATGCGTGTGCATTTGGCCTGTACGTTCTGAAACATTATTTTGTTTAAATGTGCTAATGCTGTGTTTTCTGAACACTGGTTTTATCTTAATTGGCTTGCCACCTCTTGACCATTCCTTCTGCACATTGAAGCAGAGTTTAAAAGCAATTACTTGGTTATTTTAAAGGACAAATTAGCTTATAAATAAACCAGTTTAGTTCATTATCAGGTCTGCAGAATTAAAGTTAGAGTTGAGGGTCAAAGGTCAGCTTTTTCCAAAAACTGTTGCTGAATCTCACTTGAAAAAATGTGTGAAAATAAAAATTTATATTAAATTAAGTATTTAATTAGTCATTTGTTAAATTCTGCAGGAACTGTGTAATGTACTAGCAGGAGCTGTATTTCATTTCTTTTAAGCAAACGTTTCTTATTTTAGTGCTTTAATTTCATTTAAAGTGAAAAGATAATGACTATGCAGAGCTGTGGAATATTATTACATGTCATACACATTTGCTGACATACAGTAGAAAAGCTTTTTAGGTGATTTCACGGTGAACTAGATTGTAAGTTTCATCAAATACAGGAAAAAAAAAAAAATGTTTTTGAAATGAAGAAAACTTTTCTTACCTTTAAAACACCTTTTCACCATAAATGATACGCTGACAAATGATCAGAGAGCTCTGAAATAGATTTTAAAGCAACTTGGACATGTGTTGCGCAGAAAAGCTAATGTCAATTCTTTCGAATGCGACCCAGTATGTGGTCTGCTACATTTGTGGCACTGCCAACATGTGAAATGAGAAAAATTGAACCCTTCCTTAGAGAATAACATGCATGCGTCTTGAGATACCTAGAGAATATTTAAAGCCCTGTGCGATACGGGTCACATTCTCGTCTATTTCCGTGTAAGTAAGAGAGTCTGTGAGGGTGAAAATTGTTTTCACCTCTCTGTTGAGATCATTTAAACGCATAACATAAAATCTGCGCTTCTTGCAGATGTTTACTCAAGCATATCAATGTTTACCGACGTTTTTTTTTTCTTTAGACTGAAAAAAAACCTGCCTAGTTATGTCTATGTTCTACTGTATTCTTTGTGTAAATGAGAAACAGCATGAAGTTTACAGTAACGTGCAAATTGCTGAAATTACCTTAGCATTTCACTGACAAAATTGACGACATAATCTTTCATGAATTATTATTTTATCTTTTAAGAGGATAGTTCAATTAAAAATAATGTCATTTACTCACTCTCATGTTTTCCAAACTTGTATGTCCTCTGTGAAACACAATTATATTAAAAATATTATTAAGATATTTTTTTCTGTCCCTACAATGAAAATCTGTGAGGTCCATTATTGTTTGGACCCCAATATTCTTCAAAATATATTCCTTCATTTATGTAGAATAAAGAAAGTCATAAAGGTTTGGAATTACATGAAGGTGAGTAAATGATGACAGAATTTTCCATTTTAAATACACAAGTTCTTTTTAATTATTTATTTATTTATTAAATATTTTACATAATTATTATTTTTTAACCAAACCTTTTTAACAGAAACAGAAAACTTGATATTTGCATTTTTTTTTTTTTTCAATGCTCTAGAAAAACTTTATTTAAGTTTAGATTGCGGAGACAAGGCAAATAATTTGTAGGTTGATTTCCCCTGAAAAACAATGCCAAACTGTGGCTTTGTTATTAAAACATTGCTCTATTTATTTAGCACCCTAACCAACCTGACATAGTAACATTATTTCAGCCAATAAGTTTGGGGTGGGGCTATCTGTTTTTGACCAATGGCAGTTAAGTATTTGAGAAACCTGTCTAACAACAAGCAGATACTTTGTTAACAGCACAATATGCTTTAAATAATGTTTAATTTAATTGCATTTTATAATAAGTCTGATTTGCCTGAAAACAATGTTGAAATAGAATTTAAATGAAATTCACCTCGTATTTTTGCAATTACAGTTAGTGACGCAAGTGGAACAGAAATTATGCCATACACATTTCACGTTTAAACATTTGACTACTCACAAATGTTATTATAAGGCATACTGAAGCATTCCCAGCTCTATTTTGCACATGAATCATTGTTAACAGTTTTACTCTAGAGGCATAATATACTGTATTTCACATTTTGGCCTTTAATGAAAGGCATCGGAGATTAATAAATGAGCATAGATGTATTCTTTCTTGTTTGCACTCAGCCTTTCCATTCTCTCCAGAGCCACGTACTGTACTACATACACACTTGGTGATTAATCCATGAGTTGCATCGGTGTGATGGCGAACATGCTCGCCATCGCCGGCCTATCACGGCACAGGCCACATCCCAGCATGCGTGGCATGTTAGAGCACCTGAGTGGAGCAGACACGGCCAACCAGGTGTAAAATCAGCAAGGCCCGAACCCAAATGCATGGTGACAGCTCTTCATGCTTGGTAGCCTTCATCTATCCCGCTTTCGACCCACACCTAGTCCGCATCCAGTCCTCCTGATTCCTCCCCCCGCTCTTCAAACCAGAGCCTCCTCCATTTATCTCCATCCTGCAGGTCACACATGCACAGCGGGCACTAATGAGTCTGTCCTGCTGTCCCTGTCACCTGCACTGATTGATTGATTTATTAACTTTACAGAAGAGGTTCACGGTGCTGAAATATCGCAGTCTCTCGTTTGGGTTCTTGATGTGGTGGAGGCTAAAAACTCAAAGGCAATAGAGCAGAAAAATACTTTTTTCTTTCTGCAGCACTCGAAGTCGCAATGAAACTGAAGCAGCGGCAGATCTGTTCTTTCATATTGCGACACACATCCGAGTTTAAACAGTGAAAAAGCAAAATTTAGGGTGGGGCCTTGGCTCTATGCATCATTTGTTGATTGGATTTTGAGATGTGGGCATTGCACTAAAAAAATGATTTGAATGAATGCAAGCGGAGTTAGCAGACAAAATTGGAAGTCTGAAATAAATGACCAGAGAGAAGTCTGATGGTTGTTTTCACCGGAAGATCCAGTTATGACATTTTGATTAACTGTATAAAGCCTACTGTATCATATTTGATACACAAATTTATAAGCCCTATAAATTACCAAAATGATCCAAACTTTGCTGAAAGCACACATGCCTTTTGTACACAGTCTTCTGATTGATAGTTAATCCCTTTTGAAAAGTAATGGCTTTTCACCTTCATCTTCAGGTTGTGCTACACATGTCTTTTTGCAGTTAAATCTATTAATTTTTATGAAGAAAATGTAAGAATAATCTTTATATTAGTATTATTTCAGAATGACACTTACTCACTTACTGGACTGAAGCAACTTAAGTTTACTTGACTATCCACACACACACACACGCACACGCACACACTCACACACACACACACACACACACACACACACATATTTGTTTTTGTGAACTGTGGGGACATTCCATAGATGTAATGGTTTTTATACTGTACAAACTATATTTTCTATCGCCCTACACCAACCCTACACCTAAACCTACCCCTTACAGGAAACTTTGTGCATTTTTACTTTCTCAAAAAAAAAAATAAATAAATAAATAAAAACTCACTCTGTATGATTTATAAGCCTTTTGAAATATGGGGACATGGGGAAATGTCCTCATAAGTCACCCTCTCCTTGTAATACCTATGTCATACCCATGTCATTAAACAAATTTGTGTCCTCATATGTCACAAAAACGTGTGCGCGGACGCACACACACACACACACACACACACACACACATATATATATATATATACTTAAAATATTTGTGCATCTCTCTCATCAATGTATTTTATTGCATTATATATTTTGCCACCAACAATTAAATCTACAAAGCTTTGATCATAAAATTAAACATTTAAATTCAAAATTCAAATATTATCTTACCAAGACATATTATTGGGAGATATTGAGTGACAGCTGATATTTATATATTTTATGCAGGTAGTTTGCGCTGTAAAAAAGATAAGCTATCAGAATTCCATCTTACTTTTTGGCCATATAAATATCAGCAAATGCACCAAACTGCATATTTTTGCTCAGTTTGAGAAAGAAAAAAAGCTCCATATTCTCACTATGTCATAGCCTCATGTATCAAATATGATACACACCAAAAAAACACATAATATCTTTTTATTATTTTTTTTTCTATAAATTATTCCATTTTAAAACATGAGCCTTTTCTGACTATTATTTCATAGGCTTTTACAGGCTTAGACATTGTTAGGTAAAGAAAAATATAAACATGAAACATATGCACAAATGAATTGTTCATAAAAAGATTACAATAACATGCATTTAGAAAGCAGGTGAATTTTTACTTCATGCCGACTTTAAACACCTTGGTGTCTCTGAAGAGGTAATGGTCCACCCACAGGAACAAAGCGTCTCTTAGTGTTTCAAGGTGTTGGGTTTTTTTCACGGGGCACATAATGCTTTCTGTGCGAGTGTGCGTATGTGTGTTTGGTTGAAAAATGTGTTCCCTGAAGAAAGTGCTGTGTTTGGGTAGACTGCATCCACCATCATAAGCTGCCAAGCCTTTGGCTATGTAATGTTTCATCCTTTTCTACTAAGTGCGTCTTCAAAGGGAGTCGGGTTTAGCAGCATGTGGGGAGGGAGAAAAGAGTGGGAAAGAAAATAATGCGGTGATGGAAATGAAAAAGCACACACACACATAGGTGTTCACATCTTTCGGCAGCTGCTGGCATCGTGGCGACGAAGCCATTGTTGCTTAGGAGGAGAGACAGAACAACAAAGAGAGTGCTATCAGGAGCTCCCACGTTCTGCCTTCTCTGGCCTGCTCTCTGCCTCGTTCTGAGGCAGCTAATGCGATAAGAGGCACGTGCTAAAGCGCGTGGCTAGCGGAGAGAGGGGAAGATGGAGCAAAACAAAGAAAGAAAGAGTGGGAGATGGAAAGGGTACTGTTAGAAAAGAGTATTTCCCTCTTTGAGCTCAACCTGTTTGACGGGGCCTCCAGAGTCCAGCGTTCTTTGTACTTCCAGTGTTAAACTGCACTGCGGATACCTGCAACACTGATGATAACCGGAGCATTTTGATGCTTTCTGGAGATCAATTGGTGCTTTGTTTTCTTTCGCCTCTTTTTTGTTTGTTGGCTTTGATTAAGGATCCTCAAAATTTTGTTTTCTGCTCCCCTCTCTGAGCGTGTTATCACATGCTGTAGGTATCCTGGAATCTATGCGGTCTCTCATGCCTTCAGATAGCTTGGTTTGTTTGTGCGGTTCTGTCTGAAGTCAGACTGCAAAGGCCTGACTTGATTATTGAGCATGTACTGTACCCTCGTGGGGCAAACGGTAGCATGAATCATAGATGTTAGCCAAGTTGTGTGTGTCCGCAGTGTTGATGTTGTGCAGGACGCTTTCTTATGTGTGAGATAAAGGTTAAACGCTTAAGGTTGTTTGCTTTTCCTGTTGGGTGGAGAAGTTGTAGGTGCATATCTGGCCAAAGAGATAAAGCAGTAGCTTTATCTAATTGATAACTGTACCAGCTATTATAGATAGATAGATAGATAGATAGATAGATAGATAGATAGATAGATAGATAGATAGATAGATAGATAGATAGATAATGTATTTTATCATATATTTTAATATGAAAAAAAATTACATGTACAAACTTAATATAAATTTATTTATTTATCATGTCATAGTATTATAAAATAATTATGATAATTTTAATGTTACAAATACTTTAAATGATAAAAAGTTTATCATAGTTATATTGTAATATTATTATTTTATTTAGTCATTACAATAAAATAAATGTACAAATATATTTAATTAATGTTGTATAAAAGCTCAGGAAATTTGTACTTGAAATTATAATATGATCCAAAATTTCTGGTATATATATATTTTTATATATATTTAAGTATATTGAAATATATATTATACTTATATAAGTATAATATTTATAATGTCATGTTAACATTTGAACTTATATGCTAAAAATATTACTATAAAAATATTTTATCATAGTCATTTTAATATTAATACTTATATTGTTATTAATATAAAATCAATTAAAATATTTTATTAATATTTTATCGTAGATTTTTGAAAGGAAATTTGTATTTAGCTTTTTTATCATGTGTATTAAATATATAGTATAATATCCATATTGTCATATTAATATGTTAGTATGCATAATATTATATAAGTAATTATATAAGTAATGATAATATTAAAATGCTAAAAATATTTGATAATTTATTGTATTAATAAGATAAAATGATTATATTGATAAAATTGGTTAGAATTATTTATTTATTTAGTTAGTTAGTTATTTTTATCATAAATAACTTTTATGAACCAGGGTGGAAATTCTTGAACACTTCATTTATACTACAGAATGCACTACCTACGTTTCTTTGATTTAAAATTCAATAAGTTCAAATTCAAATTCAAATTCTTCTTACTTGTGGCCAAATCAATTTAAATTCCAACTCATGAAAGTTCAAAGGAACTAAATTCTTCAGTCCTGGCCTGACCTGCCCTTCTTCCCTCTCTAGTAGACCTTTTCGTAGAGTTTCTTTGTATCAACTTTAAATTGTAAAGTTTCATACTTTCTGAATGTCAGCATCTGAAACCATAGGAACGCTAGAGTTCAGTCAGCATGCCATGAAATGGATAGAAAAATGTCTGAACGGCCTTGAAAGAGAGATTCAAGTCTAAAACATCATTGTGAACTGAAAGCTCATTGTCGTTCCTTCCACTGAAAGCCAGTATCCATGGATCTGCGTTCCTAAGCGTTTATCTCCCACATCAAGGCGTTTATCTCTAATCAGAGCCCCTGTGAGCGCCTCCATTTGTTTAATTGTACGACATCTCCAGCCATTCAAAGCCAACTCTACAAAGAGATCACATATCTTTGCCTGGATGAGGTCAGCTGTGTGGTCTCTTAACTCCACAAACTCTCAAACCACAAAGCCCTGATCAAAATTTTACTTTGTGCGTTTTGGCCAAATTGAGGGAGTGTAAGAGGGATAAAAGGAAATTCGAGAGAGAGAGAGTTATGTGTAATTAGAGTCGTAAATAGTGAAGCACTCACATAATACCCGCACTGAGACCGGAGGGACTCCACCGATGACTGCCACTGATCGTAAAGTTCGAGAACTTCTCCCGCGATAACTATATCATGTTCCTACTGGCGATGTACAGTGAAGAGGCTGTTGTCATGACAACAAGGTGGCAATACTTAGTCAGTGGACCAGGCAGGGAGAATAACAAGAATTTATTGGACATTAAGGAGGAAGGCTTTGGAGCATATAACCATTAGGCACCGACAATATGTGTCACGGTGTACAAAACAACACATTAGAGGATGAGACAGCCCGACATATACCCCCTATGTAGTGTTAAGTTATTTATGCGTTTACAAATCCAATATAGTCCACATAAACGACCAGCATGAAAATTTAATGTGGACTGTATATATGTATAGTGTCTTTTTTTTCTTATGCCAAAAAGAAATAAATCTAAAGATTTTAACCTATTACCATGGCTGGCTTAATGCCACTTACTAAAGTGTGGAGCAAATTGGATAATTTGTCGTAATATAACCTTAGGAAATCTCGGAGAGTGGGACTCTAAACACAAAAGTAGAAGTAATGGCCAATTATCTCAGTGAACAGTCAGTGTCAGACAGCTGGGGAGCACAGGAAATGGTAACGGTGAGGGATACATGGTTTACTGCTGTGGCTTGGCTGCATATTTCATTTCCATAATTTTTTCTGGACTTTGAAGGCCACATTATGTTAAAATGAAAAATTCAAACTTTCTGAGGAGATTACCACCCAGTCTTTTCCTCACAAGAAAAGACAATTCTTCCCTAATTTAGTTTCCCGCTGCAATTTAGTTACAGGAGAGACACAAAAACAACTGTTTAGAAGCATCTAACCAAAAGACAATTTAATCTCAATCAGAGCGAGCATCTTCCTTGTTGTTCTCTCTTATGGATAAAACATAAAAATTGATGGGCAACAATGAGGACAATCAGTCATTTGCTACTCCTCATGTTGTTTCAAGTCATAATGAACATAAACCAAAGCTTTCAAGCAAAACTGCAAAAGCACCATAAATATACCTTAAAAGTGTCATGTATGACTTTATTTCAAGTTTTCTGAAGCCATGTGATAGATTTGGGTAAGAAACAGATATAACTTTGTTGTTATTCACTGAATTCTCTTCACTGTTTAAAAAGTATTGATGTCAATTCATGAATGAATCATTCTTGTAAGTCGGATCTTTTCAATTAATCTTTTGAAATCAGTCCACAAACCCTGTCTGAATGATTCATTTAAGAATGATAAACTAATAAAATGTATAAGCTAAATAAAGTTTCCTTTTATCATATTATATCATAATAGGATATAATATTAATATGATTATATTAATATGATAAAATGTTTTTTTTATATTATTGTTGTTAATATTTTATATTAATATACAAATAAATCAATGTTTAATTAATGTTTTATCATATATCCATGTTTGAAATTATATGTTTGAAAGTAAATTCATTTACATATTTTGTAATTAATATGATCAAATTAATATCATAAACAATTATATAGTGCAAATATTTCTTATATTAAATATTAACATTTCATATTAATATTAATATAAAATAAATTAAATGTTATGTAATGTTCATATTTTATCATAGATCAGTGTTTTAAATTATACATATTTGAAAAGATTTTTTTGTTGATATTATTTTTATCATATTCATATTTAATTTGAAAATTCTTAATATTTTATTACATGATGTGGAAAATGTTAATATAAACATTGAATAGCCTATAGAATTTTTTTGATATGGTAAAATTGTATATTATATAATAACATTATATAATGATTATTTGATCAAATGATACATGCTTTTTTTAAGTCATGATTAACTTCTGTGGACAACAGTAAAAGAATGCTTTGTTTACCAGAATGCACTACCTGTGTTGTCTTTGAATTATAATTCAGTTAATTCTTATTCCAGCCTGATTCCAGCTGGATTGATCTAGTTCTTGAATTCAACTCACTGACTTGATTTAGTCACGTAAAGCTATCATATGACTTGAGAAGAGTTGGATTATAGTTTTACAGACTACTTTTAAGACACTTTTCTAGTGATTCTAGCGAATACATATGGGTGGGTAAATGATGGCAAAATGTTCATATTCAAGTGCACTATTCCTTTAATAAAAGAATGCCAAACTAATAAATCAAATCAAAACAACGCAGCAGTTACTCTGTGCCATCTTGGATCAAATGCTACGGAGGCTATCGGTGCGAGAGAACTGTGCTTAAAGCCAAGTCATCAGTCATTCTCTGTAATTATGATGCTTCTCATTTGTCTTCTCTTTTGTGAGGCAGACACTTGGAGATTATTCACAGTAGATGAGCACATTCTGCTTAAAGGATGTGCTCCATCCCGCTGAAAAGCCAGCCATGAAATACAGCCCGACAAGAATTTGGCAGAAATGTTCACAGTCGTCAATGCCGTGAGTGACGTCATCATTCCAGGAGAAGCGTTCGGTTTCCACGAGCCTCAGTCCCACTCATATTCTCGGCATATGTGGCGAGACCTAGGTAGCTTTGAAATGTGTAACACGATTCCCCTGCCCACAGGACATTTGCACAATGGATGCTGTCTCCGCATGTGTTTGTCGGATGGAAGTAATTCATAAAGCTTGCCACTCAGCCACATTACGAATACATTTCCTAATCTCCCAGCTCTAGTGAATAGGGAATCAATATGCTGTGTGCTGTAATGATTATCCTTCCGTGCTTGTCGAGTTTGCATGTCTCTGAAACAATCCATAAGCAAACATATCGATTTTTTTCAGATGCTGTTATCGTTGTCAATTAAAAATTTGCTGCAGGCTGAAATGCCAAATCTTGGCTCCTATGTTCTGTTCTATTTCGGAGCAATATGCTCTCAAGTGAGGTAAGCGCTCTGCGATTGGCACAATTCCTGCGCAGCGTTTATTTAGTTTAAAATCTGTTAATCTCCCAAAGCAACTGTCTGATTTTTCACAGATAAAGAGGAATGATGGGGAAGCGAACAATGCAAACAGTTGTAAATTTGGACTGGGATATCAGAGAAGCAGCTGTGGATGCCAAATATTCATAGCGCTCTGATATATTTTTTGGCCTTTTGTTGAAAGAGCACAGGAAATGAGAGGGAGAATGGGATTGGGAGATGTAACAAGCCAGATTTGTTCTGTGGACAAGTGTGTCGGCAGCATAGTGTGTCGGTGCAAACAGCTCATTGCTAATATGCAATCTGATATTTCACTTCTGAATCGTCATAATTTTTATTTTTGTGTATTTTTTAATTTTATATATATATATATATATGAAGAGTTTATTTGAAAAAATGGAGTTATCTGTTTTTGCAAATGAACTCTTCATATATATATATATATATATATATATATATATATATATATATATATATATATATATATATATATATATGCAAAGTAATCCAGTTTAATTTCATTGTTAATGAAATTAAAAAATAATAATTTGTAGGTTGAATTTAGTGTTGTTATTGTTAACTAAAACATCTTTGTTAATTGAAATAAACCTGAAATGAAATAAAACAAATACTGGTGAAAAACTTAAACTTTAAAAACTTAAATGAAATTTAGAAATGTTGCAATAAAATAAACAAATAAGTTTAATTACTGAAATTAACAAATATTTTACTGAAACAAATATAAATTAATAAATATAAAAAACAACTAATAAAAAGAGAAAAGCACAAACAAAAAGGCAAGTTCAAAATATTATAACAGTATAAAAATATTAAAATAACACTGGTTGAATAATGTTTTTAAATGTTAACTGAGACACAGTGTTTGGCTTAACCAGTGGCGTTGGTTTGGGGCGAGGGGCATTCTCTTTGTTTGACCAATGAAAATCTCTGTAAAACACTAGTATACTGCCAAAATTACATACATTAGCAATCATACAAAAAAAAAAAAAACTGTTTGAAATTTGAGAGTAGGAAGATTATGCACATCCCGATAAAGGTAATGAGATTTTGTGTATAAGCATTTTGTTAACCCTCCTACGCTCTTACATTAGGAGGAAAACTAGACAGTTATTGAGCAAGACAGTTCCTTTTCTAATTGTTTTCTCATTTCTGTTTCCTTCCCTGATAGTCATGATTTGCATTTTTATTTGTTCTTGTTGTGTTGATGAGACTTTTATCTTTTTATTCTGCCGTTTTTGGTTGGCAGTCCAGAGCACTGGTCCTCACAGTAATGATTACCTCTATTGAATTTCGCTCTGTGGGGAAAGACAAGACTGCCAAGCAGTACGGCCTGAGCAACCCCTCTCCATGATTGAATGAAAAAGACTTCTCTCGAGTAGGTAAACATGCTCGGAATAAGTTTTGGTGCAGTGGTTGGGAAAATGATGGGGGGCTTGAGAAGGGGGGCTGAAAAGAGATCTATCAGAATATCATCTAGTTTCCAGTTTAGCGTATTCCCTCTCTTTAGTGCCACATTGTGTTGTTTGATCTTTGATTGTACTCCACAGTTAAGTCTGCCCATCTGTCTCTCTCCTCGATCTCTGAAGCGTTTACAGAAACAGAAGAAGTGATGAGGCCAGTCGTATCATACTTGCACTTGAAAAAGAAAGAATATGAATGTTATTCATGCGGTTTCCCAAGTGCCCCACTGGCAGAAATGGGTTTATTCAGCCCACATATCTTCTCTGGGTTTCACGCTGTGAGCATAACTCCTCATTTGCTAGTTAAATTAAAAACCCAATCCAGACCGAAAGCTCACAAGTTACTGGATCTGCCGAGTGTGTGACGTATGTCTGGTCTCGCTGCCTTTGTGCGAGTCTAGAACTTCACAGTGACTTGCATTCAAGTTTGGAGCAGACAGGACTTCTACCTGCTCGCTTTTCTAATCGCCTCTTTATCTAAGAAGCTCAGAACCAATTGCTGAGCTGATAGACTTTAAACCTCCCAACACTCGCCGTGAGAGCGGCTCTATACTGTTGACTCTTGGGATCATTCTAGCATAGTGCCTGACTGCTTAAAATACTCTATTTCAGATATTACAGCTCTGTGTGTACAGGCAAGCAATTTTTGCATGTGCATGGTATCAGGCTGAAAAGAAGGACCTGGGATGTACGTGACCAAATTGAGCTTTTGAGCATTCTCATCTTACAGTCAAATTTGGGGGAACGAAGCTCAGCAGTGCTATTTCCATTTCACACTTACGGAATATCAATAGGGCAGGTGCGGATGAATCACGTATTGAGCGCAGGCATTTCATTTTCGCTTGCATTATGATCGTATGCATGATCGTGCGACAGGTCTTTGAACTTCCACCTTGCATGCTGACACATGGAAGAAGCACCAATCCTTTGTCTGTCTTGCCACTGTCTAGTAACAGGCTTCTTGTTGCAGTTTTAATGTAGTGGATGAAGGCTGCGCTCTTCGCTATGTGACACACTGCATGAACTCTTCATCATGTGTGCCTTATCGCTGTAACAGCACGTCTCAAAGAGATGTGCCCTTGTTGGTGATTGTCCTTTGCAATGATAAGAGTATCAAAGCTGAGATGAGATTAGAATGTTTATATATATATATATATATATATATATATATATATATATAACCAAATGCATTTCCGAGTGCATTTCCCCTAAATTAATTAAGTATTGGTGTCTCTCAAGGTGTCGTCAAGTTCATTCATATGGTCTTCTCAAAAAAAAAAAAAAGTTTCAAGCAGAGTTAAAGTAATATTAGAATGAATGAATGGATGAAAAATAATACATTAATTAATTAATTAATTAATTAAAAATTCCGCATTTTTGAACCAATCAGTTGAGTGAATGAACTGATAACTCATTCATAAAGATGGTCAGTTCATTTGTTTTGAATCAGCGAAACGGTTGAATGAATGATTCAGTTATTCATTCAGTCAGTCATTTGTTTCATTCCTAAATGATTCAGTTTATTTGAATGAATTGGTTGAATGAATGAATGAATAAATACCACAACTGATATGTGACCCTGGACCACAAAACCAATCATAAGTAGCACGGGTGTGTTTGTAGCAATAGCCAACAATACATTGTATGGGTCAGAATTATCGATTTTTCTTTTATGCCAAAAATCATTAGGATATTAGGAAAAGATCATGTTCCATGAAGATATTTTGTACATTTCATACTGTAAATATATCAAAACTTATTTTTTGATAAGTAATATGCATTGCTAGGAACATCATTTGGACAACTTTAAAGGCCATTTTCTCAATATTTATTTATTTATTTATTTTTTTGCACCCTCAGATTCCAGATTGTCAAATAGTTGTATCTCAGCCAGATATTGCCCTATCCTAACAAACCATACATCAATGGAAAGCTTATTTGTTCAGCTTTCAGGTGATGTATAAATCTCAATTAAAAAAAAAAAAAGACTCTTATGACTGGTTTTGTGGTCCAGGGCGACATATGTGCTTTACATGCACAGATGTATTTAGTGTACATTTCACCTAGTAAATAAATTTACATATAAATTGCATTTAATTTGCATTTATATTTTTTGTATTAAAATTGGATACTATATTTTTTATTTTTGGGTGTAATATGAATACAAATAATTAATACTAATATAATAAATACTAATAAATCATGATATGACCCAGTGCTTTCCCATAACTTAGGGCCAAAAATACAAATAATTGTATTATTTAAGTGTGAGGTGTCATGTATATTCCTCTCAGTCTTAATTTTGCAATCAATCATTAATTCTAATTATATGGATTTTGAACTCAGAGAAGGTAGAGTGTTGTATTTATTTGAGTTATGATTTCAAAATGTGACATTTAAAGTGTATTTAATATTTAATTAGTACTACTTTGGGGTTGGGACCTGCAGTGTTGTTTGACATGCATTTCCTAAGTTGCAAAACATTTTCATATTCTGTATACCCAGACATGTGTTGTGTTTTTGGTACCTTAAAAGGTTTCAATAACATATTCACATCAGCCATACAAACAAAAATACACATATCACATTGCAATGTACGTAAATGTGGGGAAAGGTCCGGATGTTTTCCATTTTGCTCTGCAAAATAATTGACTGGTTATTGATAATTCAGTCTATGTACTGTCTAAGACTATCCATTAAAGGTAGAACACCCTCCATTTGAAGAGATACCACCCTTTTACTTAATGGAAAATTTTAACCAAGGCACCCATTAGTGCTCGAAATCCTAAAATAAAATCCTGAGGCTTCGAGAAATACATTGTATGCGTCTCAATAAGTCTTTTCTTCTTCTTCCTTTTTCTGTTGGTGGTGTTCTGTCCTCATTTGAATGCTTATCAGGTTAAGATTCACATTAGCTGGGTTGTTTAAAGGTGGCAGCTAATTTATTAAAGAATGTTCTGCAGGCAGGCACTGCTTTTGAGTTTACCGTTGACACTACTTCCTCTTTATGAAAATGTTCCGCTGCATTTCCCTTTTACGTCTTAATCTGAAATACATCATGGCAAATATGGGCGAGCTTATCAAAATTCAGAAAGGAACAGCACACTTAGGTTTCTTAATTGTTTTAAAAGCCTCACAGTCATTACATGTCTGACATAACAGTGCAAGTCTCCAAATCATTAAAAAAAAAAAAAAAAAAAAAAACATAATAACCTTTAAGTGCTTTCGGAGTAAAAACGCAATACCAACAGAATCCATGCCTCTGCTTATGATATTAAATGCATTACTTCTGAATAATTTTCATTCAAACTCAGACACATATAAGTGCAAATGAGGCTCAGTTCCGTCTTGTCCGTGAGCAAAAGATTGCACCTATGGTGCCATCGCATCTCCAGCTGTGACTTCCCGTTGTGTATTGGTGTGATCTGTCAGAAGTTAATGACGAATGTGTCGCCTGTAACAGCAAAATCATAACTTCTTGACGCATATGTCCGTATCTTGCATATATATTACACGCTGCTGCCCCGATGACTTGCCAAGCTGTCGTGGGAAAGAATCGCTGAAGTCAACCACTCAAACTGAGAATGAGAGCTGTAAAGGGACTGCGAGTGGCAGCACGTCTGAGATGGAGGGGGCGCGATATATTGTGTCAGTGCATGATCCGCTCCAGGGCCAAATGTTCCACTTGACAGGCCACTTGAGTGGAGGGCAGTCCTGCCAGCTGTCCCCCTTCCTACCGCACATGCAGCCATTTGTTGGTAGAGTGTTGAAAGCATGGGGAAAATCAACAGAATGGATTTGCACCACGATCCCCCCCCCTTGCAACCCCCCTTGCAACTGCTGTCCAAAACAAATAGTCCCGTGAAATTGCAGTTTACCCAACAATGTTTTTGTTTACCGCAACACCGTTCCCCGAGTTTCAGTATGTGGCCGGCCAAATCGGAAAGAATTATTGCCCTACCTCTATTCCAGGTGAAGCCTTTTGCGTTTACCTTTTCTCTCGTATAATGCATGATAATAGCAGAATTCATTCATCAAAGGCTCCTGCTGTTATTCCCTGGAAAGAGTTATATTTAACTTGGATAGGTCACAGCATTTTCCAGCAGGCTCTGCTGAGAATATGAGCCTGAAGAATTATGACTTTTCTGACCCAGGTGTGGGCATTATTCATGCTTAAGATCCGATCGCTAGTGCTACCAGAACGCGGGTAAGAGCAGCCGCTGACAACTTAAAAATGTCAGGACTTTTCTCAAAGTCTTTGGCCTAGTTAGGGAAACTTGAAGAGGACATTTTAGTGACACGTCATTGGTTTTTGTGCTATCAGCATTTGTGAATGTGACAATGTGTGGGGTTGTTCTGGTTTTCATCCTGCTGTTTTTTCTCTACTGCATTTGGAATGACATTTAAGTGGATTTCATGTCACTAAGCACACTGTTCAAATTATTTTTTTGAAGTTGTGAATACAAATACTACTTCAGTCTTTCTACTTCAGAATTTCATATTAAATTCAATGCATATTTGTCATTCTTTGTAATTATGTGTGCAATTTACTAGTAATTTCTGAGTGAAATGTCTACATTTTTTTCAGTCTAGAAATAGAATGAATAAAGTTGGGGGGAAAACAGCATTTTTAAATGTATGTATATACGTGTGTATATGTATGGGCCTCTTCGATTTATATTTCACTTTGGCTGAAAGTTAATTTCAATTTAACAAATTAAAAGGTTCTTCTGCACACAGTTTCATAAAAATAATTTGTGTATTGCAGTTGAAATGCGTTCAGAGTCAAGCCTTCAGTAATGCAGGCTAATCTTTGCATTCTCTTGTTGTCTTTTCCAGCTGGAACAACATATATTTTTGGGAAAGGAGGAGGCCTCATAACCTTTAACTGGCCGGCCAACGAGCGCCCGAGCACCCGTACCGACAGGCTGACAGTGGGCTTTAGCACCTCGCTCAAGGATGGCATCCTGATCCGCATCGACAGCGCCCCTGGCCTGGGAGACTACCTCATGCTCCACATTGTAAGTCAGATCTTCTTCTAACTTGATCGGCCACTTCTACAAAGCCAGAGCACACAGTAGAGGTGTCTGATGCCCTGTTCACACTGGGCTCGACCAGTAATCAGCTGTGAGCCTGATGACTTCAGCATTTTATATATTAATAATTTATATTTATAATTATTTATTCATTATTCAACATGCGTGCATTACATTGACAAAACTTTTAAAGTTACACAGACATTTACACAAATAAATGTGGTTCTTATGAACTTTCTATTCATCAAAGAATCCTGGAAAAAAAGATCACAGTTTACACAAAAAATATTAAGCATCACAACTGTGTTCAGCATTGATGATAAAAAGAAATATTTCTTAAGCAGCAAATCAGCATATTAGAATGATTATCTAAAGAATCATGTGACACTGAAGACTGCAGTAATAACAGCTTAAAATTCATCTTTGTTATCAGAGGAATAAATTATCTTTTAAAATGTAATAGTATTTTACAATATTATTGTTTAACTGTATTTTTAGCTGCAGCATTTGTGTGTATGAAAGACCTCCTTTAACAACTTAATTAATAAAACAAAGGCATTGGTTTGAATACATTACAAATAAAATTCATAGAAAAAGGAAAAAAAAATTTAAATTATATTTCATAAGTGCATTAATTTTTTCATGCAGACATGGGTAAGTAAGTGGTAGGAGTAGTGCTGCAGCATCTCAAAAATAGACAATCTCAATGCGACACAACATATGCTTCAGTGTATGCGTCAGTGCTGGATTGATTATAATGGGAGAGATTTAGGGTGTCGACAGGGTGTTAGCGTTCTGTGCATTTCATAGAACACAACACCTCTATGAGTGGATACCTTGTGGGTGGTTTCTTTTTCTTTCTGTTGCACGTCCTTGCAAATAATCAATCCAAGAATAATGATGTCTCTCAGGCAGCTCCGTTTTAAGTTGCACAGCTTCACTTCTACATTAATCTTTGTATTGTGTCAGTGACAATAAGAAGTTTGTCACTCCACAGCTGCATTATAAAAAAAGTAAAACTTTTCCTCAGATCAGCCATATCAACTGTGAATTTCTTCAGAAGTGATGTGTTTTATTTTGCTGAGCTGCACAATGTTCTTTTTAAATTATTAAAAATCAATACATATACCACATGAAAGCCCAGCAGCTTTTTTTCTTACAGTTTATCCATGGCAAGAGCTTCTATTTGGCCGGATGTGTCCATAATGTAAATAATTCAGCACGCATGTAATGGATGCTGGTTTGGTAATTAACCTGCTTTTCTGAAAGACAAAAGGATTCATTTTCAGACAATGTTTGTCACCAAGGGGTCTTTAGCTCATAAATGAACAATGAGGTCATTCGAGTGTTTCCTTTTTGTTTTTTGTTTTTTTGTTTTTTTTTTTAATTAATACTGCAAAAACAATATATATCGAAAAATGCCACTTAAGCACACACTCATATAAGTTTTGTTTTTTTTGTGTTTTTGTTTTTTTTTTCAAAATGTTTTGCACATACTTTTGGTCGTATTCATTTCACTTAAAAAATGAATTAATTATTGTTGCATTTTATTATTCCCTAATTTTAATGTCTAATAGTACAGTATAAATTATGTATAAGATCATTTTAATTAATAGACAAGAACTGACACATACGCATATGTGTGATAGATAGATAGATAGATAGATAGATAGATAGATAGATAGATAGATAGATAGATAGATAGATAGATAGATAGATAGATAGATAGATAGATAGATAGATATGATAGTAAACAAAAAAGTCGCATCTTATTACGTTTGCACATAAACAAGTGACCTTGTAGTTTAATGGGGGACTGGATGTCTTTTTTTGTCAGAATGTGAATGGGGAATATTTCTCTGGCTATCTCCATCTGTCCACTAGTTTTATTGTGGCCCATGTTGGTGGTCCACTGGGACTCTTGGGGCTCTGTAATGGGCAATATAACTAAGGGCATTTCACTAAACCCTCACCCCTGCCTTTACCCTTTATGACACACACACACACACACACACTTGCTCCATTATTGCAGTGTAGTGCTGATGGAAATAAGCCTCTTCAGCCAAATGAACTAAATCTAGAGCACAACTCTAGAGTAAAGGGAATTAAGCTGCCGTATTTTATAGGCAGTTTTGAAACTTATGTAACTAGTGATTGGGAGTTGCCTTTGATTAGCATGTACTGGTGTGGAATTAATCTTTGCATTTGGAACACTATACAGGGCACATTACGTCTTTGGTCTCTTTTTAGATTTGAGCGCTAAACGTGTAGTCCTTGGAACGTAAATACGCTTTTATAATGATTTTAAACCTTTATCATGTTTGCCTTCAACTTTGGGAAGAGTAGTAGGTGACGATGGATCAAAATGTTGCTGTTTTATTTTGGGCTGATTATGGAAGTCTCCCTCCACTCATTTCTTCAGCACTGATAATGAGTGAGCTATTTTCAGCTGTAAACGCCTGTCTCTCTTACACTTCTGAACTGAGCGGCTGGTGACACCATGGAATACCTTGTTAGACAGTTTCTGGCAACAAGGGAAATGTCAGTGCCATTGCCCTTCAAACATGCCACCTCTGAAATGGCAATCTCTGTGATGGAGTCTGCTAACCAATCACTTTAACTTGAGCCTTAACAAACCATATAATCTAACGGGGTCAAATTAATATCACAATTTAGACTAAAATGCTACCTCATGACTACCATTATTAATCCCCTTGGGCTAAGTATAGGAACTTTGCATTGTGAGTTTTAAAGGGATAGTTCATGTGAAAAATGAAAAACTCACCCTCATGTCATTCCAAACATGTGTGACTCTCTTTCTATACTTGGAGTACAAAAGAAGATATTTTGAAGAGATTTTTTCTGTTTTTGTATATGCAATGAAAGCCAGTGAGGTCCTAAACAACAACACCCTCGTTGATTTAAAAAAATAAATAAATAAATTTAAAAAAAAAAAAGGAAAACAGAAGAAAGTCATACAGGTTTGGAAGTACATGATGTCAGGGTTTTTACTTTTGGGTGAACTGTCCTTATAACTCTTGATTGGTACATCTTGCATCTCCACACATCAAAGCAGGAAACATCTGTCCACTGTAAATTTTGGCGTTTCTCACTTTTAAAGTCATCTGATGTGTCTTCGGTCAGAAGAAGTGAAGATATAGACATGCCATCTGCTTCTCGCCATGTATTTTGTCCATGCGACACATTCATCCAAATATCATAACAAGTCTTGTCACACCCTCACTTTATAGCCCTTGTAATCTCAAAGTCAAACAAAGACCATCATTTTAAACTTATTTTACATCTGTAGTGTGACACACTTTTCAGTGAAACAGGTAAAGGTGGGTGGGACTTGATTTTATTCATCAGAAAGTGATTGGATTGTGAAAAGAGGATGTTTCAAACCAGAACAGAGCAAGAAGAATTACAATTTGTGGTTTGCAGTGATGCCAGTTACATATTTTGTGTTAAAAATTACATAATTATCAGAATTTTCTGTCTTCATCAAAATTCACAAATTGAAATGACTTCATCAGTTTCATTTCATACATACATACATCAAACCATGTTTCCAAACCTTTGACTAGTACTGGTCTCATTCTCTCAGTAGGGAGGAGTGTAAAATCTGCCAAAATCTGTGGACAGAAGTGTGAAAACGTTTTGTGTGAGATTTCCTGATGCTGTTTGCAGTGATCTTAGCTATATAAAGTCTGCAAAAAGTTGCAAGTAAATAAAAATTTCTCACATAAAAACACATTTGTTATAGTTATAATTAATTATATTGAATTTCATTTTTTATTAAATATAAAGTGAACAAATGAACATTACTGAAATACTTAAACATTTGTGTATAATCAAGTAAAATTTGAACATTTGAACAACTGCCTTTTCATGGTAGAAAACCAATGAATTCAATACGAGTCATTTTGCATTCCTATAGGGTCATTCATTGTAGAAATATTATTTTGACAATAATAAAACAATTCATGACACACACACACAGACACACACACACACACACACACACACACACACACACAGATTTAGCCTTTTTACAGCCATTGTTTCCCTACTACCAGTAAACCATTCATGCCAGCATGTTTGCCATCTGTTGACCGTGGCGGTCTCACACGGGAGAACAATGTACTTTTGTAAGTCGCTCTGGATAAGAGCGTCTGCTAAATGCCTTTAATTTAGACATCTTCTGTTGGAGAGAGAGGAAGAGGCGAGGAGAGACTCTCGTGAAGATGTCCCCGCTGTTCCGGTTGATTGTAACACTCATCACACATTCATTTGAAATTGCCATTCTGTTCCTCTGTCTTCCTTAAGAGTTAAACACTTAAAGAAAGTTTCGAATGACTAAAGTTAAATGTATTTGGAATTCGCTCCTTCCCTAATATGAACAGCAGCGTCTGCACAGCATTACGTATTTTTTTGTAAGATCGTTGGATACTCATTAAGAGCAAATAGCTTCCCTCCACCAGCTGCACAGCTGGAAGTAAGTGTGTAATTAGGGTAAAAAACTAAGCGTTTCTACAAATTGCTTGTGCCCCCGTGTTGTATTACCGCTACACGAGTGGACGAGATGTTTCAATTTACTTTAAAGGTCTTTTTCACCCCCTACAAAGCAAAACATGCTCGCTATTGCTGTTTTAAATAATGTTAACCAATGTCTTTTCGGTTTAGAAACTTGCACTTTGTCCAAATAGATGGGGGCCTTAAAATGACATGGTCCAATGATGGGCCAGTCATTTTAACTGAATTACGTCGCTGGGCCCTTTCCACATATCGACAGAAGAGGGAAAGGATAAATGGCTCCGACACCAGCAGTCTTTGCCACCAAAGCTGTTGACTGAAATCCTATAAGAGAGAATGATTTAAGTGTACAGAAAATCAATGGTGTTGATCTCTTTTAATCAGTGAGCAGCATAACTACACATTGCCTGTTGATTTTCAATCCTGCAAACCTCCCTGCGCTGAATGGCCCCTGCCACAAGCATCCCACTCCACTTCCATTCAGCCTCAAAGTGCAGAACGATTCTGAGTGAGAAAAGTGAGCACAATTACCCAGCTTGTTCCATTTGCTGCTCGGAGTTCACAGTTTCTATACCAAAGAGAGGGGGATATACTTCATTCTGACAGACTCTTAAGACGTGAAAAAGCGATGTGACTAAACTGGAACGCTCTGGTTGTGGGGGGTCTGTGGCTCTTTTTTCCATCTAAGTATTATAAATGCAAATATTTAGTTCCTGTTTATACAGAAGAAATCCACTGAGGAATTTGTTGCAGGTATACTGGGTAATTTATTGACGTCTTTACGCAACTAGTTTTCAGGTTTGGACCATCAATCTTCTAAAATGGTTTGCTAGTGACGTTTTGCTGCAGAAGAGGTATTTGCATCAGGTTTTCATGAAGTTTGCATTTACTGCAATTAAAATGCATCTGAGTCTAATGCTTTGCAGAGTGGATTGTATGACAGGAAAGAAAACAAAGTTCTTGATTTTAAAGCAGGTTCATTTAATTTTCATTGAGTTTCATTTGACTCTTTGGGGGTTTACCACTATTTTTTATATATTTTATATACATTGTAATGTATAATTTTATATATTTATAATTGAATTTATGTTAATTATATATAAAGGTGATTCCAACATTTACAGTATATATGTATACTTATTTCTTATCAATATTCCATGTACAACTAAAATTTGTTTTCTGTTGCAAGTTTATATTTAATAGTTTATTTATCTTTTACTCAGAATGTGACAGATATTATGAGCTTCATATTGCCTATATTACTTTATATTATACAGATGCTCAGTGCTGAGAAAACGGTATACATGGAAAAAGCCAGCTTCAGCAGAATTTTTTTTTTCAATACAATTTCTATTTCAATTCAATTGTATTTTTTTTTACAATACATTTTTTTTAGATACAATTTTCATAGTAAGTCCAAAAATAGAGAAATTTAGATAAGACAGATAAGACGTAAGATTCAGGTAAACTATATATATATATATATATATATATATATATATATATATATATATATATATATATATATATATATATATATATACATACAGAATGTGTGTGTGTATGTGTGTGTATATATATATATATATATATATATATATATATAAAAAACATTTTATTTACACATTTTATAATTTTAAAATATATGTAATAAAACATGTACTATATAAAAATGTATATCAGCATTTTGCAGATACTTATTGTGACCTTAATCTTGACAATTTTTATTTAGATGTGTACTTGTACCTGAATGCATGTCATGACAAAGCATGTCTTCATGTCCAACATTAATGTCCTTCACTAAGAAAAAAAAAAACACCTTAGAAACAGTACTTTTTTTTCTGTGACACCAAATATTAATCATTTTATTCGCTGAAGAGCTAGAAATAGAAGTGGATAAAATTATAGGAAGCTGTTGCGCTTATATGACTCATTTTTTCAAAAGGCTATTTCCATAATCCATCGGTAGAGCTAATCACAGCACAATCACACATGGCTTTATTCCAACTGTAGCTTAGGAATGCAGGTGCAACACAATGTTTCTGCTTCATTTTCTCCACCTTTTCTCTACTTATATGGCTGTTTAGTTTACCTGCCACATTCAGCAGTGTGTGCTAGTTTAAGATTCACAGCTGGTTTGGCAGCTCTGATCAGCTCCTTTGCTCTATGTGTGGTCATTGTGGTAAAAACGCCCAGCTGGATAAATGAACTCGACATAAAGGAGGCTGTTCTAAATGCGTTCTGAGTTTCTGTTTTCACGGTCAACCTCATCAAAAGAATCCAGCTTTAATCTCTCATACTGCTGAGTTATGAATCAATATTTCAGAGTCTAATATTACCTTCTAATGTTGTTTGAAAATCGAAACACTCCAGGCCTGTAGCTTAAACCTTCACCTGGCCACCTCTATAAATAATCACTCTCTTATTATCAGAAATGACACGGCCCTTTGCCACATATGCATACATGTTTGTATTGTATATTAATCGAATCAATAAGAACTTAATTCACATATACAATACATTTCGTTCCATAAGTTTGAATTATTTTGATGATTTTGTTTTTATTGACACTATAAGTTCTAAAACATAATATAATTCTAACACAAGACAGCAAACAATAAATATATATATACATACAAAATGGTTAACAATACAATAATGGATTGACTTTTTGTTATAGTACATTTTCTTGTAGAAAATCAATAGTCCATATACGCCTGAACATGTATTCTGTAGCAAGTCTATATTTAATATCTTTTTATGAGCATGTGACAGATATTATGAACTTTATATTACTTATATCACTTCATATTATAAAGATGCTTAGTGCTGGAAAAAAAAACAATAATATACAGAGAGAACAGAAAATTCAGATAGATAGATAGATAGATAGATAAATATAATATAATACTTTTTAAATATTTAGTTAGAATATTTTAGTTAGAATAATTTGCCATATCATAACTGTTATGTTATATGTTATGTTATGTTATGTTATGTTATGTTATGTTATGTTATGTTATGTTATGTTAATCTAAAGCAAATCAGTTTACAATTAATGCCTTATTTGGGTTCTGTGATAGCGTACTGTCGGGCTCCACCGTGGCTACAGGCGAGGATGAGAGTGGTGTAACGCAATCCCCCTAAGGTATTTTTGATCTGGAAATTGTGTTAAATTGGCCAGCAGTTGAAAGCAGATGAATGCGAGCCATGTCTGAAATAGAGCATAATGTGAACGCAGATGGAGAATAAAAAATGCAGATGCCCTGGAAGGTCATTCCGATCAGAGTGCATTGATCCTCAGGGTTCAGTTTAGGAAACTCAGACGCGTAAACAAGGAGGAAATTGATGCTTCTTCATGGGTTTTGCTCAAAACGGGTTGAATTTCAGTGACTTCCCAGTATTTTTATTTTTTCTAGTTGTCTCATTAACCTTGACATTGATTGGTACATGCACATTTTTACTCTGGCCACCTGAAAACAGTGCACAGAGTCGACGTTAATGTATTCCAGCTAATGATAATGGTAGGAAAGCTTCCCCAGCGATCTTCCTGGCAATTCTCAAAGGACTGCCAAAAAACCTCAGCTCGTATTAAAGAAAGCTGGCAGCTACGGGGCACAAATTTGCATTATTTTGTCCAGCCACATGTTTTAATCTGTGACAGGCTTGCCACTCAGCCCAGACCTTCCCTACATGACCCACTTTCTTCACAGCATATGCTGTCAAGCGAGATGTGCAGATTTATGAGGAATCAAAACCGCTGCATCTAAAACTGGCCGATCTCCTTGATGGCACAGATGAAAGACACAGGTGCCTCATCTCAGTATGCTGAGGCCATACATTGGATTTTTTATTCTTCTTGCATGTAAGCCGCAATATTTACTGAAACGCTCGGGGAGGGCGAGACTGGAAGTATTATTTCCAAAAGTACTTCATTGTGTCGTTTTGCATTCACCTCATGAAGATGGTAATTGTATGTTCTAGGAAAAATTGAAGTCTGTCTGACTGCCTCCCCTGCAATTCAGTAACCGGGGGTCAGTACAGAAATCAGACAGGAAATATGTTCATTTGGAGTGACCTCCCCCTCAAGCTGTACTTTCAGATGGGGTGAGAGGAGCTGTGTTATCAGTGCACGCTTTTCTGTGTAAAAAAAAAAAAAAAAATTGATCAAACACAATCCATTTTTCCCCCATTCCTGTATTTTTGTGTATAGTGCTTTATTCTTTATTCTCTTTATGCTGAAAATTGAGTGGCAATTGAAATTAATTATATGCATTGCCAATTAATGAATCACAGTTAATCACAGTTAATTGCTAAGAAAAGTCTGGAATCACTTTTTAAAGAAAATTACTTTTATGCATTAAAATTGTCAAAAGTGACAGTAAAAGACAATGTTATATATATTGTTTTTTGAACTTTCTATTCATCAAAGAATCCTAAAAAAAAAATAATATAACCATTTCAAAAAATGTTAATTAGCACAAGTGTTTCAGCACTTATATTTATAAGCAATGTTTCTTGACCATCTAATAGCATATTAGAATGATTTTTGAAGGATCATGTGACACTGAACACTATTCTTTCATTTGATTGCCATTACAGAAACAGTTATTTTAAATTGTAATAATATTTTCACAGTATTTTTAATCAAATAAATGCAGCCTTGGTGAGCATAAGTCAAAAAAAAAATTCAGTTATCACCCCAAACTTTTGAATGATATTGATAGAATATATATATATATATATATATATATATATATATATATATATATATATATATATACATTTTAGTAAATTATGTTTTTATTTAATAAAATTTATAGAATTTATAGTTAATTACACTAAAATTTTAGATTTAGGCCTACATTTTCTTAGTGCATTTGTGGGCAGCGCTGGATTGGATTCCTTTCTTTGCATGTAAAGGAATATGAGGGGGGTTTTTTTCCTCATTTTTGCTCTTATGAACTCTGCTTGTTTTATCAGTGCTCTCTCCAAAAATGATTTCAAAATGATCTAATAATGCTGCATAGTGGTATATAACACAATCACAACCATAAGACAATATATATTTCTTTTTCAGTCCTGTAAATACAAAAGCAGTTACAGAGGGATTTATTCAGCTTTGATTTATAGATGCCTCACAGAAATAGATAAGTGCACCTGTCTGCTTCAGCAGTGTTGCTCGTGGCCAGCGGGCATCAAATCCATATTATATTCAACAATTCACTAGACCGTTGTTTCCCGACACTTCTCTGCAGGATTTAGCCCAAAACCAATCATCAACTTCTTATGCATCCATCAGTGTCTGCTGAAAATGCAATGTAATATTCATGTGATTCCTCTCCATTTGCTTATTTGCTTTTTGTATTGAAGAAAAATGCTTTTAGTAATGCCATTCTGAATTTAAAAAAAATAAATAAAAATAAAAATTAAGGGACTGTTTCATCGCCACAGCCAGCAAGATACCATAATTTTCTCTGAATGGTTGTGTAACTAAATAAAATCCTTTCTGCTGGTAGTTAAGAGGGAAGTTTGATTGGTCCTGTGCCAAATGGTTTTGTCCAGTGATTAAATGATAAAATTTGCTGAACAAGTAAGGTTTCAAAGAGTCAAAGCGTAGCTTTGTCTAGGGATAATTTGAGATAACTACAGCTGAGTGTTCTCAGAGGGAAAAGTCATGTTTACAGCATGCTGTGAAGCCGCTGAATGTCTTTTCCTTTTCTTTTCATTTCTGAGGTAATGCATGTGATTTGAGTCCTGCTGTGATTTTAAGACCTGTGGGGGAAAAAGTTTTAAGTGCTCTGGAAACTAAATTTCCCACGATCCACAGTAGGAGACATCAGTCTTAGAGCAACCTAACAATTCCTAGTAGCCATCAGACAGGATAAAATGACCCACTCGTATTATCCACTCAAATGTACCAACAATTAGGCTAAAAAGAGAAACCTTTAGTTTTCAGCGCTATATGTCGAGTTTTTTCCTTGAGTGGACTTTTGAATACTTTGACAGCCGGGTTGAGGCAAAGTAAAAAGTTATTGCAGATAAACCTGAAGAGTTCTTTCTGATATTTTTGACACTTGAAGTCCGGAGGCTTCACTTCTTGGACTTCGAATCTCTGGCTGTTTTATTCACCCTTTTCCTTTTGTAGAGAAAAGGCCTTGATTCTCTAGCTGGAAGCTGGATGGCTGATAATCACGAAATGGTGTGAACCGGCTCTATCATTGATTTTCAGGGAGTCGCTCCAAAGATGTTGCGAAATGTATGATCCAGGGTGGTGCAACTGAAGACCTACAAATCTGTCTTTTAAAGTTATTGTGTCAAAGTCAAAGAGAGGAGAGATGAAAGCAGTTAAGGATCGTAGGGAAGTCTGACTGTGAAGCACCTTGGAGAATTCAAACAGGTCACGGCTGAGTTAAACGGCTTTATGTTGGCGAGTGGGAATTTGGTTGGCTTTACCCACATGTACAAAAGTGATCACGGGGGGGCAGTAATGACATTTCACATTTACATTTATGCATTTGGCATGCACCTTTACCCAAAGCTACTTACATTGCATTCAAACAAGACATTTTTATCAGTTCCCTGGGAATCAAACCTATGACCTTGGGGTTGCTATTGCCATATTTTGTTTGAAAGCTAATTGAACTACATTTTGAACCACTGCTAAAAACCAAGTCTTCGTTAATTCATAGATGCTCCTTTAAACTAGAGTGATTTGTAAATTAATTCTGAGGTCGTAATAGTGACATTGTGACACTGGAAAGCTGCGTTGCATCAGTTCCACTTTTAATGAGAAAGAAACTTTGTCTAATTTGTGATTTCCAGCTGTTTGTTTGGATTACTTGGCGATGCTTCTTGGCTTGTTGAATGGAGAAAGCTGTCCATCTTATCAAAGTGTTAATGAGTGTTTGCTAATCTTTTTGTAAAGCGCTTCAAATCATTTTAATTACTTTAGCATGTACTCCAAATATTGTATGCAAATCTGCATACTGAGTAGCTCTGTCAGTCTACCTGGTGCTCTCTAATCATCGGTTTTATCTTACAACTGTTTAGTTGCTTCATTTGCAATTCACAAAAGTGCTTATGTTAATCCTAACTCAGTGGTTATCAGTCCTGGTTAGAGAGACAGGTGAAGTCAGACGGTTCTGTCTCCAGCCTGGCGTAGTCTTATGCTTCTGTCACCGACCAAATCACTGCATCCATAATTTAGGAACACTACATCACTTTGAGTAGTTCTTATCCCTAATGACCGCTTTATTTGCTGACAAGCCAATGAAGAATGACAGCCCTAAATGGCTTCACATGATGCCAATTGATATAAAGTCCAGCGGAACAAATTATGGCACAGCGCCAGCGTCGCTTTGAGTGAGAAGCTGATCAGAGACAATACAAAAGGGATGTTGCTGTGAGGAGATCTAAGAAAAGCATCACATGTTTGTAACTGCATACTAGATCTTTGGTGGAAACAAAGGCACACCTTTTTTTTTAGTGCACCATATGAATGTGAAAGGTGTTATATAGGAAATATATAATTGGATACATACAGATGTTAAGAATTAGTTTGTGTAGAAATAACCCAAGTGCATGAAATGCAGTACATCGTCACTTTTTTTTCACAGAAATTAGGAGGTTTCCCCAGTATCTAAAAAGTAAGCTCTTTAGACAATGCTTTGAGCATGGAAATGACAACTTTAGTAAAAACACAAATTGCAAAAGTCTTTTACATTGTTACAAAATCCTGTTGTTTAGATTTTATTTAATTAGTTAGTTAGTTAGTTAGTTAGTTTGTTTTTTTTACTGTATTTTTGATCAAACAAATGCAGCATTGGTGACTTCTTTGAAAAACATTTAAAAAAATTTACTGACCCCAAACTTTGAATTATATTATATTAAATTACATAATAACATTTTGCAAAAGACTGAACATTCAATATTCAGAAAAGTGAGAAAAGCCATGATAACACTCAGTTTAGTCCAGAAAATCATTACGGACTGCAGCGTTTACCAGATCTGTTATAAATGATAGGGTGTTGTCAGGCTTTTATTCAAAACACACTCAGAAGTGTGTTTGATTGCCTCTGTTAAATACAGATGTTCTTTCAAAGGCTAAAAATCATTATCCGCATATTTGGTCCTGATAATTGCACTGAAATGCAAATAAACAATTAATGCATTTCACAAAAGATATTCATTCATGTGTGTAATTTATGAAGGTAATGATGATTTTATTTTCAGGTTCATTGTGAATTAGTTTCCTTTAGAAATGCTCTCTCATCAGCAACACTCATGACATCATCAAAACTACACATGCAAACTCGAGTTCAAAAGAAATGAGTCATAAACTGTGAGGTTTTGAACTCTTTTCATGCACATCGCTGTGCACTCATATGATCATATTCATGTTTGCTAGATGAGATATAGCGTTCATTCAGAAATGACAGATGTCTTTTATGAGTGAAACATGTCAGATCAAACTCTGCGTTGTTTCACATGATGACTTGCAGAATGTGGCAGCTGCAGTAACCATGGAAACAACTGCTTGGGGGTGAAGGGGGTTAGAACAAAACAGGGAGCATATCTTTTGTCTTTTCTAAGTCTGCTTTGAAAATCAACTCTCTGAAACTGCCTAACTAAGCTTTATGCCGTAAACATCGTCAAAGAATGGGATTCCTTTCAGCCCACCATTCGGGCTCCAAAGCCTGAACCGTTGATCACACGGCACCTCTGCTTGTTAGGGTGAGAACATGGGCAAGAAGAGAGGCAGGTCATACACACGGAATACATGCAGTCACGCCTCACATGGAGCAGCATGTCAAGATATAACCCTATTGACCCAGTCCCCCTCTTACCATCTCTGGAGAACCAGGATGTTCCACTCAGGATGTTCTAAGAATTTTCTTAGGGAAATTCTAGTTCATGGTTTTCCTGTCAGTTTACGCTCTAAGCTAAATGCCCATCCTGCATCTCATTAGCATATATTTTTTTCATTTGCAATTTGAATTAGTGGCTCGGAAGTATGAGTTGTGTTTTTTAACGAGATGTAGCCCACATAATCGGATTGCCCCCTCCGGGTAATGGTGATCTAATTACCAATAAAGTGTAACGAACCATCAGAGTGTAGATGATTTTGTGACAGCTTGACTTTCTCCTTCAGTTTTCCAGTTGCACTGGTTTTGCGCCACACTCCCCCCTGAAATAAGCTCCTTCTCATTCTGTTGACAAAGCAAATTAGAAAATTGGAAGAAGAAAAAAAATCGCATCTCTCAGCTTTGCTTTGGTCTGCAAAACGGATCTTCGTAAATAATATCTAGTGGACGTGGGCTCAAGGTGGAGTACTTTGTTATGTCGCAGAGGGCTGTTTAGATAACATTTTGACTGATCAGCATCAGACGCAAACGAAACACAAATGTCTTTGTCTTGTGACCTCCCTGAGGATCTGGCTACTCATATTCAGCTCGCATGACAGATCAAACTCAACGTGATAAGCAGCTGGCTTCCTTTTATTTGTATTTTTAAGAGTTATGAGGCATCTGATCCTCTTGACTTCGCATTGCATCTTTTATATGTCCTGTATATTAATATTTATACACTCAAGGTCTGTGTGCATAACGGAAAGATGAAAAATTCCACTAGAAGGTGTTGTGAAGTGCTTTGCATTGTACTCTTTGGTTTGTTACCTCTAGACCATAAATCATTATCTGAATGTGTCTCACATCCGAGTGTTTAGGACCTTCATCATTTTTTCTTTTTTGTTTTAAAAAGCAAGAAAACAGAGCAGCGCTGTCCTTGAAACACACCGCGATATGAACCACTGAAGGCCATTGAAGCTCAAACTCAGCGTGCATTTTTTCTGTTCAGTTGTGTGTTTGTACTTCTGAAAGAAACTCTGACTCTGTTTACTGTCAGCAAAGTTATTTCATATAAGTTCTCCCCCCATGTTGTTTTGCCATATAAGAGTGTCGATGTAGCAAGTTCTGGGTAGATTAAGTATTGTCTGGCAGCTGTCGGTGTTTTGTGGACCCGATAGCCTTGGCAGGCAAATCAGCAGCTAGCAGTGAATTAAAGAGCGCTTTCTGCCTCATCAACATGTTTGATATCTCCATAAACTACTCTGGAAACACAGCGGCTCTTCAACGCAGATGTCCCATGGACACCAGGCTCCCTCGAGATTTCGCCTATATCAGCAAACCTAATTGAAAGGCTGTGGGAAATTGAAAATCTTCTGTCGGTAGTTTAAGTAGCAATGAGCGACTTGAAAGACTAATTGTAGTCAGTTTACTTGAGTTCAGTTCCTCGACTGGATGATTGTTGTGTTCTTTAAAGGCATTTTTAGATCTCGTGGTATGAGTAAGCTTTCATTCTGTTTAATAAGGCGTTTGCAAGTGTCAAGCTGCTGAAACTTCTCCCTCCATGCTGGTCTAATTAGTGCGATAAACAAAACATCATAAAAACAATGCCTCGCTTTCTCCGTAATCTAAAGCAAAAGTTTATTATACTATAAATGCTGTAATAATGCAACAAAGAATCAAACCCATCTTGTTTCTCTAATTAACATTATGTAGTGCGCTCTAAAACATATGCAGTGTTGCAAATGCGTGTCCATTTTGTTTACTTGCTAATTTTCCATTAAATGTATTCCACAGCTATTTCTTATTCTTTTGCACTTGTTAAACGACACACCGTAAGACACAGATTAAACCAAAAGTAATGAAGTTGTTCCGAAAAAGATCCCACACTATTTAGCTGCAGACTTGAAAATATCGACTCTTATATTGATGAAACAATCAGCTACGAAGAATTGTCACTTCCATTTTCTCTTTACTACCAATTGAGGAGCATCTCGCCTTATCAGCTCTCCACAGACGTACACTCACAGGGAGAGAAGGTTCATCTTTTAGCCACTTATCAGTTTGTCCAGGTGATACAGTGAGGCAAACCTCTTTGCCCCTCACACAGCAGAGGAGAGCAAGAACAGCACAATTGATGAATGTGATGATTGGAGTTTGCATTCTGGAGCAGGACTCTAACTGTCTGGCTATCAGAGGAGTGTGCCGCAGAATACAAATAATGCCACACTTGTTTTGTTCCTACTGCTGCTTGTTTATTACTTGCAATTTTTTGTTGTTTAGGTTTATCCTGAAAGGTATATCAAAATGGCGCATTATAATATTGTGAAGGAGGTTAAACAAATGAAGTGGCACATGGAATAAAAGAGGGATTCAATTATGAAAGTTGTGGATTGGGTTTTAGCAGTAGAGATTGTTGCCATAAACACACCGTAACTTTAATGGATCATTATCCAACACAGAGACAACGTCTGATAAAATGATGAGTAATGAATAAATTTGCTCTTTGTATGGTTGCAGACTTGTGGAGTCTGTTTATATACTTTTAATATAAAGATTTATTTTAAGCCTCGATTGTTTGCATAGTGTTTGCAAAAGGACCAGGCTTTCTTGCCATCTTTTCTTTTCTTTTTTGTCTCTAATTTTATTTGTTTAGCTTTTCTGCTTGCAAAATCATTATGTGGGCCATTGTTTCAAACTCATTCTGGCAATCAGTGTGTTTTTCCCCATGTCCTATTCCATTTCAAATACACAATGAGTAATTGGACGTGCCAGTCATTTTACACTGTGCCAGCAGCAGAGTTGTATATTTGGCTGGGTACTTTTCAATAATGTCCTAAAAGCATCATCCAAAACTATTAAGTGGCATTCAGCCTTGTATTTAAAAGTTCAGGATTATTGAAATTGTTGAAAAAAATTGTAGGAGGTTTGGAAATTGTATTAAAGAAACAAATCCTGGAATTCTCATAAATGATTAAAATAAAACTTATTTTAGATTTAAAAAAAAAAAGAATATTAGCATAATCAATGTCAATGAACCCATTTTGGTGTAATGAATCAAGAAAATCATAAATCATGTCTGACTATGCATGACTACAGTATGTCATGTTTTATTTATTTACTTATTTATATATATATATATATATATATATATATATATATATATATATATATATATATATATATATATATTATTGGTTATTTCAGGTGAAACTGAGTAATCAAAAAAATAAATAAATAAAAATAATAATAAAAACACTTTATTTTAGGGTCTCTTATCTAGTTGCTTATTAGCATGCATATAACTAGAATATTAGTCATTTATTCGTTGTAATTAATTCTTATTCTACATGATCTTATTCTACATCCCTAATCCTACCCAACACCTAAACTTAACAACTACCTTACTAACTATTAATAAGCAGCAAATTAGGAATTTATTGAGGGAAAAGTCATAGTTAACAGTGAATAAGTGTTCCCTATTCTAAAGTGTTACCAAAACCTTTAATGATTCATTATTATATTAATGATTCAAGATATATTTTTTTGGTTTTTACCTTGAATAATTTTTTTTTAAATAATGATGATTCATTCTTTCTTTCTTTCTTTCTTTCTTTCTTTCTTTCTTTCTTTCTTTTTCTTTCTTTCTTTCTTTCTTTCTTTCAAAAAAAGTCTGAAACCAATATGAATGAAAAGATAACATTTCTTCTTTTCATTGATCTTGACCATCTTTATTTGTCATTGACCCATAATAGAAAAATTGCACCGAGTTTGTTCTGTATTTGCTCCCTCTTCCTGTATGCAGCGCTGACACGACGCTCAATATAGTGTGTGTGCATGACAGACTATTTCCTTTCATGTATCACTTGCTCAAAAACCAAGAGTTTATTCGTCCTTTTACCCTCCTGGATACGAAAGCGTTGCAGTATTGGAATTGGAAAGTGGAAGGGGGATAAGATGGATGTACGAAAGAGAGTGCAAAAGAGAGTCACTTATAAACTCTTTGATGCTAAATGTAAAAGAGTTTTTCTGTGATCAAACAAGTAATACAGCAGCAAGAGGCTTTCACAAAGTGAAAAGTAACAGCGGTTAGATATTTCATAGCACTGTGTGTGTGTGTGTGTGTATGTGTAAGTCTGTGGAAACAGATTTAGCAAAGTGCTCTTTATGTGTTTTGACTCATTTTCATCTCATTAATATTTTACAAGAGGGCAGAGATATGTTTTCTGTAGCTTTTCATGCAGAAAGAAAGGCAGGGTTACAGTAACATACAATCTTCCTTCCTCTATAAAGACGGTCTCAAGGGACCTGAAGTATCATTGAACACAAACACTTCATTAAGACTATACCACACATTGACAAGCTTATGAATATCTATCCATTAAATACATAAATAAATATAGCCATAAGCTACAAGAGGCCATTTACTATAGTTAAAGGAGCCATGACATGAAGTGGAACATAAAGAAAACAATTATTTGTAATAGTAATTATTATGGATGTCAATTTAACACATCAATTTAGTATAATAAGCAAGATTGTGTGTAATAAAAAGTAGCAGAAAATAGGGATCTTAAGAGGCATTATTCAAATTATATTTGACTTGATTTTTATTTGACATTTGTAAGTCGCTTTGGATAAAAGCGTCTGCTAAATGACTAAATATATTGTAAATGTAAATGACTTAAACAGTGTTTTAAAATGTTCCACTTATAGTTTGAGACACTGAACAATGTGATGCAGTATTCTTATATGTAATTATTCGTGATTAATTTGGTTGATGAATCTTGATAATACTTATATTAATCTTCTAAAAACATAATTTTTAGACTTTAAAGATTTTAGATTTTAAACATTTTTTATAAATTTTTTTTACATTGTTTTTGCTGGAGTTAAACTATGAAAACACGAACAGAATTACTAGAAATAGGCGCTTTTCTGAAAAGTGTATATCTACATTGTGATACAAAAAAGGTTAAAGCTTCAGTAATATCTTTCTACAGGAATTTTGAATTCTGAGGAAGTGCATATGTACATATGTAAAATTGATCTAATAATATGTTCGAAAAAAATATTTTTTTTCTTATATTTCTTACATATACAGTATAATTTTAACTGCAATTTTGAAATGAATATCATGTTTCAATTATCTGTGGTTAATTTCGAAATTGCTATTAACATTTTACTGTACACATTACTATCACTTAGGCAGCCTTTATTTGTTCGAAAATACAGTAAACACTTATACTGTGATTGTGAAATATTATTAATTTAAAATAACTTTTCTATTTTTATGTGGTTTAAATCATAATTTATTCCTGTGAATGCAAACCTAAATTGCAACTACTCCCATCATTATTCACACACGATCCTTCAGAAATCATTCTCATATGCTGACTTAGAAACATTTCTTATTATTGTGTTTGAAAACTGTTATTATGAAAACGGTTGAAAACTGTGATGCATTTCATGATTCTTTGTTTAATAGAAGGTAAAAAAGGCATATTTTTGAAATATACAGTACATTTGTTTGTAATATTTGTTGTGCAAATGTTGTACTGTTACTTTTGTTAAATTTAATGCATCCTTGGTGAATAAAAGAAAAAAAATAGTGTAGTGTACATCATTGGGGTCTCTGGGACACCAAATATGAAATCAGTAAAGTCAATATCAATTAAACATGAAGGTTAATTAAAGACATAAACAGAGAAGAATATACACAGCATTCCGGTCTTTGGGAAAGTCTTCCAAATGAACTTGAGAGAACTGGCCCAGATTTCTCTCAGGGAGATCTTTCTGTGATAAATGCACTCTGCGGTGATAAACATCTCCCTTGATACAATTTATCATCCGTCGTCATTTTCCATGCTGCAAGAGATAAGAACAACACCAGATTCGGTTTAACATAACCATAAAATATATCCATGCAACCAGAGGGCTCAGGAGGGGGGTAGAGAGAGTGTGTTAGAGAGGATGAAATGGTTGCAGAGAAAGAAAAAAAAAAAAACTGAAAATGCTAAATTAGCCAGTCTGAGCAGCTGACAAGGGCCCAAAACCCGTTAAAACTACCAAACCAGCTTAGGCTGGTTTCCAGTAGACACTTTCAAAACAGTTAATTCATGACATTGACGATAGATGAAACATTTCCTCAATGCTTCCTGCTCCACCAATGCTCATTGAGGCTGTGCTAATTAATTTATAGTGGGAATCTTTGCAGCTACATTTGCACACAGCCTCTTGGATCCATGAGGGCAGACACTGCACACCTTCCTGTTCCATTAATCATTCTTATCTCTTTCTCTGTTTTAGCTAATGCTATTGATTTAGTCCACTTTCTGCATTATGTAAATCAATGAGCCAGATTCTTCACCTCCAAAGACGGGGGGTGCTAATGGCTGATGAATACTTTTCATCAAGCGGACAAGTTTATCAGGGGTCACTAATGCTAATAGATTATTCAGGATCCTGCTAGAACAAAAGCAAAGCAAGAGGTGACAGATTTCAAGGGCAACTGCGTCATTAAAAATGAATCAACACAGAATAAATGCATCTTTTCATTGAGGCAAATACAGGAAAAATACATAAGGTGAATCTGAATGGCAAAAAGTCACAAAATTTACTTGAATTCATCCCATGTGTTTGTTGTTAATGTAGATGCTGTGCAAAACTGATGTTTTTCTCATCTTTTCAGGAACAAGGCAAAATTGGAGTCACATTCAACATCGGAACGTCTGACATCACTGTTCAGGAGAGCAGCACCGCTGTAAATGACGGCAAGTACCATGTAGTGCGCTTCACCCGAAATGGGGGCAATGCTACACTTCAGGTGGACAACTGGGCCATCAATGAGCACTTCCCCTCAGGTAAGACCTCTCACCGACCGCTTCAACCTTTGGCTTATGACATCAAGAAGATGTATGGACAACGCACAGAACTGGACAGCAACTGCTTTCGAGCTATTTCTAAAGTCACTTTGTATCCCCTGTGACTGTGCAGTGTACTTTAATTTAGCAACATCCTGTGAGCCTCAGTCACAACAATACCAACAAACAGTACATTTGTAGACTCTCCTGTTTTACTAAATTGCATTTATTTGTCAATTAGATGTTTTTTTGTTCTTCCATGGCTGGAAAATAATTTTGAAAATTTGTTTTGCCGCACTGCTGTGTGGGTTTCTGTGGAAAGCACTGGACGTGGTGTGGAAGTAGCTGATAAGTTTACTTTTTAATTTTATTTCTCCTTTTTATTTTTTTTATGTATTTTAATTAGTAATTTATTCCTGTGATGGCAAAGCTGAATCTTCAGCATCATTACTCTAGTCTTCAGTGTCACATGATCCTTCAGAAATCATTATAATATGCTGATTTAATGCTAAAGAAACATTTCTTATAATTTTGTCGAAACTGTGATATATTTTTTTCTGGATTTTTAAATGAGTTGAAAATATGAAAAAACAGCAAGTATTTGAAATAGAAATCTTTTGTAAAAATATAAATCTTAAGGTCACTTTGAATCATTTTAATGCATCCTTGAGGAATAAAAGTATTAATTTATTCACAATGACGGTAGTATACAGTAGGTTTTTCACAAATCTAGTATTACATCTCTTTTTATTTTTTGCTGTTATTTTTTTTATTACTTCTAAGAAATTTGTTAAAGTGTAAAAGGAAAATCATGTACCAGGAAGGTCCCTTGAAGGCAAGTTAGTTCACTCTGCAACCATCTTAATAAAGCCTCAGGCTGCTATTTCCTAGGCATGCAAGTACAGCTCTTATCTAATGAAAAGGGAAAGACTGCAGTTTCCAAACATTACAGTCAGGTCCATAAATATTGGGACATCGACACAATTCTAACATTTTTGGCTCTATACACCACCACAATGGATTTCAAATGAAACGAACAAGATGTGCTTTAACTGCAGACTGTCAGCTTTAATTTGAGGGTATTTACATCCAAATCAGGTGAACGGTGTAGGAATTACAACAGTTTGCATATGTGCCTCCCACTTGTTAAGGGACCAAAAGTAATGGGACAGAATAATAATCATAAATCAAACTTTCACTTTTTAATACTTGGTTGCAAATCCTTTGCAGTCAATTACAGCCTGAAGTCTGGAACGCATAGACATCACCAGATGCTGGGTTTCATCCCTGGTGATGCTCTGCCAGGCCTCTACTGCAACCGTCTTCAGTTCCTGCTTGTTCTTGGGGCATTTTCCCTTCAGTTTTGTCTTCAGCAAGTGAAATGCATGCTCAATCGGATTCAGGTCAGGTGATTGACTTGGCCATTGCATAACAATCCACTTCTTTCCCTTCAAAAACTCTTTGGTTGCTTTTGCAGTATGCTTTGGGTCATTGTCCATCTGCACTGTGAAGCGCCGTCCAATGAGTTCTGAAGCATTTGGCTGAATATGAGCAGATAATATTGCCCGAAACACTTCAGAATTCATCCTGCTGCTTTTGTCAGCAGTCACATCATCAATAAATACAAGAGAACCAGTTCCACTGGTAGCCATACATGCCCACCACCACCATGCTTCACTGATGAGGTGGTATGCTTAGGATCATGAGCAGTTCCTTTCCTTCTCCATACTCTTCTCTTCCCATCACTCTGGTACAAGTTGATCTTGGTCTCATCTGTCCATAGGATGTTGTTCCAGAACTGTGAAGTCGTTTGGCAAACTCTAATCTAGCCTTCCTGTTTTTGAGGCTCACCAATGGTTTACATCTTGTGGTGAACCCTCTGTATTCATTCTGGTGAAGTCTTCTCTTGATTGTTGACTTTGACACACATACACCTGCCTCCTGGAGAGTGTTCTTGATCTGGCCAACTGTTGTGAAGGGTGTTTTCTTCACCAGGGAAAGAATTCTTCGGTCATCCACCACAGTTGTTTTCCGTGGTCTTCCGGGTCTTTTGGTGTTGCTGAGCTCAACGGTGCGTTCCTTCTTTTTAAGAATGTTCCAAACAGTTGTTTTGGCCAGGCCTAATGTTTTTGCTATCTCTCTGATGGGTTTGTTTTGTTTTTTCAGCCTAATGATGGCTTGCTTCACTGATAGTGACAGCTCTTGGATCTCATCTTGACAGTTGACAGCAACAGATTCCAAATGCAAATAGCACACTTGAAATGAACTCTGGACCTTTTATCTGCTCATTGTAATTGGGATAATGAGGGAATAACACACACCTGGCCATGGAACAGCTGAGAAGCCAATTGTCCCATTACTTTTGGTCCCTTAACAAGTGGGAGGCACATATGCAAACTGTTGTAATTCCTACACCATTCACCTGATTTGGATGTAAATACCCTCAAATTAAAGCTGACAGTCTGCAGTTAAAGCACATCTTGTTCGTTTCATTTGAAATCCATTGTGGTGGTGTATAGAGCCAAAAATGTTAGAATTGTGTCGATGTCCCAATATTTATGGACCTGACTGTATATTTCAGCATGTCACATCAGCTGTATATATCTATTCCATCTACACTAGCGTTCAGACGATTGGGATCATCAAGATCCCAAGATCATTCAGCAAGGATGCATTAAATTGATCAAAAGTGACAGTAAAGACATTTATAATGTTACATAAGAGTACTGTTTTTAAAAAAAATGCTGTTCTTTTGAACTTTCTATTCTTCAAAGAATCCTAAAAAGAATATATCAGTTTCCATGAAAATATTAAGCAGCACAACTGTTTTCAACATTGATAATAATAAGAAATGTTTCTTGAGCTGCAAATCAGCATATTAAAATGATTTCTGAGGGATCATGTTACACTGAAGACTGGAGTAATGGCTGCTGAAAATCTAATAGTAATATATGAATATTAAATATTAAATACCTTCTTAATGGCTGTGATTATGCTGGGTCACAATGTTTTTTCAAGTTCAACTTGATGCCATAATTTAATGACAGCGAACATGGTTCCGTCCCCTCACGTGTGTTCTTATCAAAAAGGATTGACATCTTTCCATTTTACATTTTCTTCCCATATCTAGTATTACATCTCTTCTCAGTTAAAAGCAAGAGCAAAGGGGGGAAATCATAAAAGCAAGAGCAAAGGGGGGAAATCATGACACAGCCAGTTCCTCTTAGCTCACATTTTTCTCCATTTAGCATGATTGGACAAATTGGGGAAGGTCGAGAAGTCTAAAACCTCTAAGGTTGTCATGACTTTACTTTATCTATAAAAATCAAGATTAGTACAAAATCACTGAAAAGGAAGTCGTTACAGTGATTTATTTGGATAGCATTAGAATAATGCGCTATCAGTTGGATCTTTTCTATAATGCAGGTACAAGGAGTACAGTTCATTTTGAGGGAGTATTAAGGAGAGATTATACAACGCAAACTTCCTCCACTTGTCTCCTCAGCTGGGTCACACACAAGAGACGCGCTTTGTTGAGCATTATCATTACTGAGCAAACATTCTCATCAAGATTCTAAGAAATTCTAAACAATGCAAACTTCTGTATTATTTTTTTAAGGAACATGTCCATGTAAATCCAGTGTAGAGTAATTTGTCTAGTTCATTACACCAGCGTGTCCGTTTTTTTCTGTTTGAGCATCTGAGGGCATCAGTTTGTGTTCCTGTCGGCACTGAATAAACCCATTTTATGTGGCCAACTCTACTAATGCACCCATTTATCAGTCTGCCATTTATATGAATGATATTAGGCATGACAAATATATGCAGCAGCGTGTTGCCGTGCTGTTCATATGGATGCATTATACAGAAGTCAGTGCCTGCCTGTTTTAGGTCTAAAGTTTCATTTTTGCCAAACATGGGCATTTGCAACAGACTCACATAAGAGCTGGGGAAATATATCACTGAGATTTATAGGTGGCATGGTGGTATAACACTTCTATATAAATGTCAGCAAAATTTACTTTCTCTGCCAAAGTTTCAACATGATAATAAAATATTTATATATTCAGATGGCCACCTGCGAATAGAATATGATTATGCTTGAAGACAGATGTCCCCTCATGGCAGGCTGCTCTTTGCTTTGGCACTGATTTCTTTGTAATGTTTGATTTCTCAATTCGATCTTGTCAAGACGTTGATGAAGAAATATATTCCGAGGGTTTGGTCTCTTTGACGGAGCTGCAGTCCTCAAGTGATATTGTGAGTTTTTGGTACGCTGCCATGCTATCCTTTATTTAATTTACAGGCTAAATGAAGCAGGTTCTTGAAGACCCATGGAGAGCGCTGATCCGCGCTCAACATCTGTGCTTTATTTTCTTTATGCGTCAAAGAACTAATGCCTAATAGTTTCGCCACATCGGTTCCAGAGCTGTGCTTTTGCCAAGTTATTACACCTTACCTTGCTGCGCTAAGCACATACAAATAGCAAGGGCAAGTTAGCTCGTTGCGTCTTTCAAGCACACTGCCTATTTATCTCCCACAGGTCCCAAGAGGTCAAGCAGAGATGTCTACAGGGCCATGAGCGCGGTCACCTAAAGCTTATGACTGTCATTACAATGTAACCTGAGGCCATGTGCAGAAAACTCAAAGAACTTTACTTTGAGAATAAATTGTGCTGCGCTTGTCCATTCACTTTACTAGAAATACAGAGTCAAGTGCCGCCACATGTCCTAATACAATTCACACACCCTCCGGTAACAGCTAACAAATATGAGTAAGCATAAGACGTACTTCTTTTGCTAGTATTACTCATCGATTGTAGGCAAGGAGGTGTGCTTTTTTGGCTGGATTTGCTTGGATTTTTCCTGAAAATGCTGAAGGGAAATTCAATGGTGTCTATTATTTAGGCTGTAGCTGGCAATCTGGAGTTGAAAATCAGCACAATCTTCTCTCGTTCCCTTCACTTTACCATATAATGGACTTATGCAGTAGAAATGTAGTTTTCTAACTCACTGCAAGAGCCAGATAAGCAACTTCTTTTCAAGGAACTGTACCTTGGACTAACAACTGCAAGCTATAAGACGTTATATTTAGAAAACCACAGAAGCTAAGTCTTGTGAAGAATTATCTCACGTTGTCACTGATATGCTAACCGCATTCGAACACAAAGAGTATCGAATAGTGTTGCACAAGATCTATTTTAACCCTTCACTCACTACAGGCATTTAGAATGATTCTGATTAAATTTAATTCAGAGGAAAGTCAAAAATATACAACTACAACTTCCACCAGGTTCATCATGCTTACTTGTGAAAATATAATAGACTTAATGACTTTTTGCATTTAGAGGGTATTTTAAAGGGTAATAAATAGGAGGAGGATTAATTCCTCCACCGAATCCTATCCTTCACAGAGTGAACTTCTCTTAGGTGATATCCAAAGAGATTTGTAGTTTAGTCCTTTGATTCCAATTCTGCTAGTCAGCCGCAGGTAAGATGAGGTCTTAAGCCTCACTGTACTGCTGTCGTTTTCATATTTTTATGTTATATATTAGAGGCAACCACAACACTTATCATTCGATATTGGGGATGTTTAAATTTAGCAGTACTGGTTGATATTGGTTTTTAAATGTTCATGCCCATTTCTGTTTTTTTAGCTCTACATTACCTTTTTGATTTATTATAACATAATTTTATATGCTGATATTGTATTAACAACTATTTATTATTTTATTAATTTTAATCTTTTTTTTACACATTTGTAAATATTTTACATATATTTTAGATATTTACATATTATATTTTTACATTATATTACCTTTGCTATCATCTGACACTCACCCAATCTTTAAAAACATGATTAATTTAATAATCTTTGATAAAGTATTTAAAAAAATACATTATATTTAATACATTATAGTGTTGATATGCCTAGATTCTTTTTCGGTATCTACATTTATATTAGTTTTTAGTTCATTTTTAATGTTATTTCTTTATTTATTTAGTTGTAAAAGTATACAATTTTACTATTGGCACCACTTTTTTTGGTTAAACCAAAATAGAAAATAAAATAACCTGCATGGTAGAGGCGAAGGAAACTAAGAAAAAAAAAAATCGCCTTTTCCTTACCAAAATAGAGCAAAAGCAAATGGAATCAGTCCAAATCTTTATCACTCTGGCTGCAGCCCTAAAGTGTCCCACACACTCCTGCAGTTTGGCAGGAAATGTCAGAGTGTGTCAATCAGACAGCAGCTTGATGCTATGTTCAAGAGACAAGCGTATTCGTGGGACAGGGGTTACGACAAGGAACATGGAGGGGATGTTATATCATTTTTGACACACGTGTGCGCAATATGATGGCTTGATGGTGTGTGTCCATGTCTGCATCTTTATGTGTATGTGTGTGTTGAGAAGAAGATGACTTCTTTCTTTATGGCTGTGCAGAGGCTTTTTGATGTCCCTGTGGCTGCTTTGGCAGTTCCAGGACCCAGGCTGGGTAATAGCGAATGACAGCGGGGAAAATGGTAGACGATTATATGCGATGGGCGCTGCTATTCTGCTATAGCACTGACAGTGGTTCAGACCGCCATACTTCAGTCAAATCACCGTATCATTTTTGTACCATCAGCGAGGTTGGTAGAGATATTCAGTTCTCTCATTTCCCATTTTTTGTCGCACACCCTGCTGAATACTGTTAGTCCAGGTTCACTTCATTCACCATGCTCTTGATTTACACTGCTAAAAAGTACTATTCTGATACAAGATTTATTTATCTGCTTAGTATTTCTTTAAAGTGCAATCTATATTTAATATGTAATAAAGCACAATATAAAGAAGTTTAATTTACATGAAAAGGCCTGTTTGCATGTAAAAGAATGATGGTCTTAATTTATATGTGCAAAGCACAATCTTATATTGGTGCAGCTTGCTGGTTAGACTAGGTTGTAAGTTTAGTAAAATATATAGGTTATTTTTCTGCTGTAATACTGCATGCAGATATGGTGCAATGGTTCAATGCAGTCATTTATTCATATATTTTTAGAATAGAATAAGTTCATACTGTACAACTTTTTTATTTCCACACTGTAAAAATATGGTATAGGATTTGCTTTGAAATAGTTTTCATTTAGAAATTGCTGGTAAATTTCACAACAAAGAAACAGCACATAACACACTGAATTAAACTTAAAATTTTGAAGTAGAAAAACTAAAAAAATTACATAAAAGAAAAACTAGAAGTAGAAAAACTAATAAACATATTCCAAAAAAAACTTTGAAAAATCAGTTTTACAGTGAAATATAAGCATTCAATAATTGAAGTCTGTGTGTGTGCGTGCGTGCGTTTTTGTGACAAATGAGGACATAAATTTGTATAATGACAAGGGTATGACATAGGTATTACATGGAGAAGGTGACTTTCAGGACATTACCCCATGTCCCCACTTTTCAAAACGCTTATAAATCACACAGAATGGAGTGTATTGAAAATCTGAAATAGCACAAAGTTTCCTGTAAGGGGTAGGGTTAGGTGTAGGGTTGGTGTAGGGCAATAGCACATACAGTTTGTACAGTATAAAAACATTACGCCTATGGGATGTCCCCACTTTTCACAAAAATAAACTTGTGTGCATGTGTGCGTGTGTGTGTGTACTTTGTTTATGCTACATTGTGGGGATCAAATGTCCCCATAAGGATCGTAAAACCTGAAATTTTTGACATTGTGGGGACTGGCCTGCGAATGGATGGATGGATGGATAGATAGATATATTTTTTTTCTTTATTCGACTTTTGAAAAGTCATTTTAAATTCTTTGCCAGTCTTTTTGAATATGTTAAGTGTGAAGGCATTAGATGTATTTTTTTCATAAATGGCAGTTACAGCACCCTATTATGTGTGATTGTGCAGAGATTGAGCTCACAGGTGTAATCATATGTAGTTACCCCATGCTGTGTCATCCCTGTAGTTGCTGAAGCAAGCTCAGAAATTATGCTTTAGGGTCCCATGGTGCCCTGCTTCAGGAACACCATTTCAGTTCAATGACTTCTAAATCAGCATGTTCCGCAAGCACGCATACCATGTCGCGCCACCTTGATGCTAATGTCTGGATGACATGCATGATATTTTTGACCGAAAATCCTTGTTGTTTTTGTAACCTCTCTGTAAGGTTGCATATCCTTTCTTTTGTTAAAGCATTACAGGGTTTTTTTCCCTCTCGAGACTGAGTTCTGATTCTAAAGTCAGGCTTAGTCCTGATGCAGTAAATTACCGTAAAAGAGCCCATGCACCTGCTCTGTTTGCTTTTGCTTGTCTCCATTATCCTCTGTTTATTTGTGCAACCCTGTTTAATATAAATGAATTTATTTCTCTTTTTTTATTTCACATGACTCACATAAGATGACCAGAAATGTTTTTTCTTTCTTCCTTGAGCATTTCTTACCAGAAGGCAGTTCGGAAGTCCTCAGAAACCTCCTGTTAAAATAGGAGGAAAAAATGTTATCGAGCATCTCAGAAGCAACATAACATCTACAAAGACCTGACCATCTCCTGTAATCTGATCGAGTCCCATAGCAGTGAGCGGCACACATTTCACGATAAGCAATCCTTCGTCTTTTTGAGTGCAGATGGAGCCAGGCGGCTTGACTGCAATGCAAGAAGACAATTATCTTTCAAAACAAAAAGACGAGATTGCATTTTTGACAAAGAAGGAACCTTTTATCGCAAAAAAGATTCAAGACAAGGTTCGTATGTGCGAAATAGATACTTGTGTATCCTATGAGCCAAATACAATTACTCGTATCAAAAACAAAATCTGTTGCCCTTATAAATCTCTCCAGAGGGGGAAAGAGATAAGCTTTCAATATGAGCTGTCTTTCTAATCCCACGATTAAATGAAACCACCAAGGATGGTCGGATAAACGTTCCCACTCTCATTGTCTCCTCAGATACTGAGGGACGATCCTCTGGAGTCACATTTCTTATTTGGGGATGTGTTTGGAGCGAGATAATGTGCAGAAAGACTCTTTCGATTGAGATACAAGCCAAGTGTAAGAAGAGTGCTCAGGGAGAGAGTACAGAAAAGGCTGGAGAGGGAGAATTAGACAGAGGCTGGGGCAACGAGTCGAGTGTTTTAAATTTCAAAATTTCTCCTTGTCAAAGTTAAAGGTGTATTAAGTGTGTGGACAGAGTGATATATTTAGTTCTTCACTCACAGTAACTGGAGTTCTCATGCAGGAGACCGCAGACTTTCAAATCTCTCAGTGCTCATTTAGCTTTGGCTTGAAATGATGAAATGATGCCTCAAGTGCGACTATACCCCATTTTGCGCCTTTTTATGCAACCCTTTTTTACTTTCATAATGTAAAGTATTTCTGAAAGAAACACAATATTCAGTATGCACATATAATTTGAAAGTAGGCTCGATTTCACATCCCCAAATTTATTGTACTGTGTGAACGAAAAAATATTGGTCTGTCAAAATTGGTGGTATTTTTTTGATAATAAATAAATTTTATTTCATTGTTATATATGCACTTTTATAGTATTTATTAGTATTTAGAATAAGCTTTTATTTTTATATTTTCAATTTCTATTTTATTTTTAACTCAAGTTTAGTTTTAGTAGTTTTTATGTTATGTGATTTTGTCATTATTATTAATTTTGAGATTTAAAAAAAATATTTCTATTTATCTTTATTTTTATTTCAATTTTAGTTTTTGTAATTTTTGTACTTAAACTTATTTTATTTTTGGTAGTTTCCAAGGCAACATTTCCAATTTTCATTTAAGTTTTTAATCTAAAATCTAGATTTTTATTTAATCTCAGCTTTATTTCAATTAACGAAAAGGATTTTTCATAACTTTTGTTTTATTTAACAATAACAACACTGGATATCTATTTCAGTGGCAGTGGCATATATATATATATATATATATATATTTCTGTAAGTGGATCAGGCCCCTAAAACTTATCTTCAGGGTTTTTTTTTTTTTGCCTTCTCTCAATGATTTTTCCCTCCAAGAAAAGACACAAAAACAGCAATTTGTCACTGTGAAACACAACACAGTAGTGTTTATTAAGAGATTTTTTTTTTTTTTTTTTTTTTTTGGAGGCTCAAATAATACTTGGCAAGTCCGATGGTTTCATACAATAAGCTATATTTGTTTTCAGCGAGACGGCAATGGCATCCCGTAGCAATTTATCACTTGGTGGCGAGAACAACTGCACACAACACTGCTGGATTACAAAGGGAGAATGTTCACAATCACACGGTTGTTCTCATGAATTATTTTGAGTTGTTATTAGCAGTCTTTTCCACAGAGAGAGAGCCGCAATTATCACGTCTAATTATACAAAAATATAACAATTTCTATGAAATATCTCAAATATTTTAAATGTGGCAGTAGTCTAGGGTTTCTTTGGCATGCACTCATGGTACCGCAGAGCCATTAAAGGTTCCTCTAATTTAGAATTAAAGGGAATTAAAATGCACAGATATCTCACATTCTTGTATGTGTTTGTGAAACTTAATCACAGTAGGAGGAAAACTCCCCCGCAGCGTGTGATCCTGTGCCATGTTAACACTTCCTAGTGCTGTTTCATTTTCAAAGAGCCTTTCATGTTCTCAGGAGTGAGAAAAGGTGTCTTGCCCTCTGTACTGCTGGATCAAAGCAGCACATATCCACTAATGTCTGTGCACCAGGCAGTCCTCCATCCCTAACACCACTGTCCCAAAAAAAACAGCAACAAAGCTCCTAAAATATTTGACATTTTTGGTTTTGAATATAAAATCATTTGGTTTATGTAATGCTAAGATAGGCATGAAAAGAAGAGAAGAAAACAGAATTGGGGCGCAATTCAGGCTGAGCTTGAACCTTCATCTCTCACACACCACAGTTCAGATATTTTAAAATATGTCTCAGTGTTTTTGTCTATGTAATAAAAATAAATGGGGTCCAATGCAGTGTTACTTTAGAATTATTTATATACTATTATAGTACTTAATATTTTTTGAATCAGCTTTTATTTAACATTTTTGTTTTTTATTTGTATTCCAATTTTATTTTAGTAATTTGGTTGTGCTTTTTTAAATGTAACTTATATTAATTAATTTATAATTATTTAGGTTTAGTAATGTTAGTAAATAAATTTAAGTAGTATTAAAATAAATTTTAGTTATTAGTAAAATTTTGTCATTTTGTTTTTTTAATTTAATATTTATATGGTATTTTATTAACTCGTTTTATTAACTGTATGTGCTTTGTCATTTTTATTCTTTTTTTAAATATAACTTATGTTACTTGATTTATAATTTCAGTTTTAGTCATTTTAGTATTTAAAAATAGTATTACTATTAATTTTAATAATTAGTTAAATATGTAATTTTTAAAAACTGTAATTTTTAAAGTATTAAATTTCCATTTAATATTTATATTGTATTTTATTAATTTGTTTTAGTAATTTTGTTGTGCTTTTTTTTTCATTCTTATCCTTTTTCAAAAAAAAAATATAGAACATATGTTACGTATTTTATTAATTCATAATTTCAGTTTTGGTGATTTTAGTAATTCAAGTTTTTGATCTAATATTTATTTTGTATTTTATTTCAGCTTTAACAAAAATAATTTTAATAGTTTTAATTAACAATAAAAACACTGGCCCAATGTTGTTTTGGACCCCATTTACTTTTATTGTTTCAACTATTTTTCAAGGATGCAGATTTGAAAAAAACTTGCAGGTGAGTAAATGATGACATAATTGTAATCTTTGGATGAAATATTCCTTTAAACTCTCTGTATGTAGAGTTTATTTTTAGGATCCAGTGTTGTGATGTCCAAGCTCTGGATGAGCCCATCTTTAATGAGTTTCCACCATCAGGCTACCCTGTAGTGCCATCACTAACACCTCAGCAGAGCTTAGAATGATAGCAGTTGACATTGCCTCTCTTGAGGATCTATTTAGAGCACAACACATTCTTTACCAGGGTAAAACCGAATTTGGGACTTGGGGATATAATAGGAGGGAATGGGGAAAAAGCTATGTGTGTGGTGAGTGTGAATTTGAGAGAGGTCATGGCCTCAGTCGGCTGTACTCCCTCTTTCCTCGGATAATAAGCATCCCATTCATTCTCTCCATCTGCTCTCTTCTTGTCCCACTGCCCTCCCACACATCCAGTGCTTGCGTCCCTTGCTAGCCACCTGCAACATATGTCTGTGGTGCTGCCACATGGTTAAGTGTCTGTACTTGTAACACAAGGATTGCAGGTTAAGTCACACGGGTGGCTTTACAGTTAAACTTAACCTTACAGTTGACTTAACCTGCAATCCTTGTGTTACAAGTACAGACACTTAACCATGTGGCAGCACCACAGACGTATGTTGCAGGTGGCTATCGGTTACTCCGATAGTGTCCCATTAAAGGGACAGTGTCATTTGTGTGTCATTTACTCTATGGCTGCACAATAGTGGATAAAACTGTCATTTCAATCATTTTTGTTCTGCAATAAATAGTGCAATATTAAAAAAAAAAATAGGAATTTACAGCAGATGACTTGAAAAGTTATATTTTGAATCTAGAATGATTGGGGTGATTTTGTTGGGCAGTGCATCTGCATAGAAAATAAAAATAATAAAAAAAAATTTTTAAAAAAATTACTTTTTACTTTGAAGACCTCTTTCCATGTGAACCATCTTTTTAGCTCTAAATGATGAAAAAAAATAAATAAAAATAGGGAAAACGTAGGTGTTCACACTTGGGCACACACTTTAAACAATGTCTTTCAGTCACTATAAAGTGAATCATAAAATTAAAAATATCAATTAGTAAAAAAAAAAAAAAAAAAACCTGACAATAAAAACTGTTTTATTTTTATATTTTCTGATTTCATTTTAATTTTAAGGTTTTAGCAATTTTGTTGCTTTATTTTTAATTTTCAGTAATTGTTTTACATTTTTTACATTATTCTTCTGTTTTTGATTGTTATTCAACTTTTTTTCATTTATTTATTTTTATTTATTTTTTTTTTCATTTATTTTATTTTACATTTACATTTAGACATTTAGCAGACGCTTTTATCCAAAGTGACTTACAAATGAGGATTTTTTTTTTTTTCAATTTTATTTTATTTCATGGTTTTAGTTCTAATTTCATTTGAAGTTTTAGTTCTGTATAGTACACTGTAAAATTATAATACTGATATTTATGTCTTAATTTCTATTTCTTTTCTTTTTTTTATAAACATAAAGCCGTCAGGCTTTTTTGATGGACTGCCATCAAATAAATATATGCATGACATATATTTGTGTTCACTCGGAATGGGTAGGTATGTATTTATTCAACTGAATCACAGTCTTTGCGATGTGTATCGAGTTAAGTCATATCGCAGTAAATTATATTCCAATATATTGTGCAGGCCTAATTTACTTGTCGCTCCAATACTGTGTGCATATCACAAAACAAGATACAGTTGCTAGTAGAGTTGTCTCAGAACTCATCCTTCCCTTTTGTGCAACATAAAACTTTTGTTTTGTTTTGTTAGTTGGCGTTCCTCTCAGAGGCTACCTCTGAGCGGTTGGGCCTCAGAAGTGTGTGACTCAAATTCCCGGGTTTTGAGGGTATTGGTTGTGCTTCCTGCTGTCTGAAGACATCTCTGCCAATGATGGAGGCTCCCTTTAGGCTGGCCCCCTGGTACACCCCTCCTTGGAGTCCTGAAATTTGGCTCACACAACATCCTGCAGTGTCGTGCCACCCTTAGCACTCGAAGTCATTGTCGTAACAGCACGACGCTGTGGCCCCCCGTCCTCAAATGACATCCAGAACCCCCTCTGATCAGCTTCCTGCTGCGTCTCCACGAGCCCACAGTCGCATGGAATATCAGCACGGCTCTTCGGGCTGCCATTAAAACAAACAACCCCAGACGCATCTCGTGAGTGGAGGTCCGCGCCTCGCTTTTGCGTCCCATTGGTACCAGCTCATTCATCAAACATGATTTCACAACTATATAATTTCCGTGGCTTTGGAAAACAGAAGCAGCTGCTGTCTAGTTCTTGTTTGTCAATGGTGCTGTATGATTATGACTATTGATGTGGTTTTCTGTGTGAAAAAATGTAAATATTGACCGGCATCCTTAGCAATCAGCAGATAAATGTGTATATAATTATAAGTATGTGAAGCATGAAAGAGTGTATTCTGTCATCTTTTGATGGATAGATGGATTGACCGCAGACAGCTAATCTGCTGGCATTCATTACGCATCTCTTACAGATGAACCAAATTTATTATAAATATGTTTTTATCAACTCTGGTGATGACTGATTTAATTATGAGAGAAGATGGAGTAGACATGCAGTTTAAATAGTGTTTCATTACTGGAGGAAAAAAAAAAAAGAAAATTAACTGACTATGAACACAAACAGCTTTTAAAAAAGGACATAAATTTACATGACTAAACTCTTCTAAAAGTGTTTAAATAACTTAAAATATAAAATATTGACAGAAAATGTAATTATATGTATTTTAACAGTGATTATTGACTCTTATTATTGATTCTTAAAGATGTCTTTTAAACTTCCAAGGTAACAGCGATAATGAGAGAATTCAAATGGCCAATAAGAAAATTCCTTTCAAATATGCCCGGCCCGTAGAGGAATGGCTTCAGGAGAAAGGTAACTTCCTCCTTTTTAATTTATTTTTATTTTTTTATTTTAATATATATATAGATTTGACCATTTTTCTTTAGTTAAATTTACTTATTTATAATATATAGGTAAATAATTATATTGTATATTGTGTTGCACCCATCATATTTTTGCTTTTCTTTTGCCTTTTCAATGCTCGTTGATCTTTGTATTGATCTTAAAGACAGACTAAATAATATATACTTTGTTTAATGGTTCAATATTGGCCTAGTAAACCTTTTATGAATGTTTGAAATGTAAACATTAAAACAAATTAACATAAACATAAATTTCACTTGACATTCTGGCTGATATAAAGGAAGGTGGACAGACAAGGTTTAGTGAAACACAAGAGCTGTTGCAGGCAAAGTATCATCCGAGAAGAAAACGCCTGCATGATTATTGTTTCAGACATTAATTGCATATCATCAGGAGCCCTCCTCATTATAATCACTTGAATTACTCAAAAAATTAGGACTTTTTATTATAATCATGAAGTGATGATTTTTGGACTCATTTAAACCAGAAATTGTTCATTTATTTTCTTTCTTTTTTTCTGAATTGTTATGATCTGTGTCATGCTGCAAAGCTTTTTATTCACAACCACAGAATATTTTGTCTATTATTTTCACTGGTTCTTGAGACATGTCACAAAACATGTTTGAAAATGTTTCATCTGTCATTAGTTTAGAAAATAGCAACAATTCTGCATTAATATTATTTAGAAATAATTGCTAGAATGTTCTCAGCACAAATAATCCTTTTATTTTCTTTTTATTTTATCAAAATTATCTTAAATACAATGTTTTACTGTATCAAAATGTATCCCAAATAATTATTATTTTTATTTATATTTTAATATTTTATGTCCCAGGAATCAGCGATTTGTACATTATACCATGTGTTTAAAACCAAAACATTTTTACAGTAGACAACTTTTTCAGCATTTTTACAGTAAGAATGGCTCTATCATGTTAATCTTTCTATTATTTCAGAATGCATTCATGCGCCAGTCATAAGACATTTTGTTTTTTAATAGTATGGATGATCTCTCTTCATAGAGGCAATTATAGTAAAACTTACTGCAGCCATCATGGGCTTGTAGCTAGACTCATTCAGGGAGACATAATGGGTCTGGTTTATAGTCTGGCCCTCCAAATGTTTACGACGTGTCTCATGGTGGTATAACCCTGAGCATTTCGGAAGAAAATCAAGCCATAGTGATCCAGCACAACCATCAAAGTCATTGTACTTTGGTTGGTTAGGTTAAGTGCCTAAAAGAGACATGAATCTTGTTGCCGAACAAGATATTTTGTTCTCTTACTGACCCATAACCATGAAATGTTCTGGATCTTTCTTGCATCCTCAGGGCGGCAGTTAACGATATTCAACACCCAGGCCACGATAAGAATTGGTGGTTCAGACCGCAAGAGGCCATTTCAGGGCCAACTCTCCGGACTCTACTACAACGGTCTCAAAGTGCTCAACATGGCTGCTCAGGGCAACCCTAACATCAAAATCAATGGCAGCGTCCGCCTGGTGGGGGAGGTTCCCTCCGCAGGTTCAGCCAGAACCACTGCCCTCCCCCCGGAGATGTCCACCACCTTTATAGAGACCACCACCACCATGTCCACCACCACCACGAGAAAACCCCGCACTCCACCCACAATACAGGTACGACCCCAGACACACAAGCACAAATTCAAATGAAGACATCAGTGGGAACTGCTGAGACTAGTACTATAAGTTACTATAAGTTACTGAAGGCCTTTCAAGAACTTCAAGAACTCTAACTATATAAAGATAACTATAAAAATAAAGAAATCAGCATCCAGCTGCGTTTCTGACATTTCATCAGTACTGGGGCACATCATGCATGCCAAATGTGTTGATCTTTTTTTTAATACTTTATTGGATAGAAATGTATATAAATCGCTGTTCACAAGCTGCATGTGCAATAAAGTTGTTACTGCTTCATTGTTGACAAATGATATAAACAAGTTTTGTCTCCTACAATTTGCTGTAGGTAAATACTCACCTCATCTAGCACTGTTTTCGTTTTCTTTTTTTTTTAGTTATAGTCCTTTGGGTGAAAGGGTCTTAAGACTGATCATAGGTTTTTTTTTTTTTTTTTTTTTTTTTTTTTGTCAGTTGCATAAAAACTTAGTTGGTCTAATGAGTGATTAATTACATTTGTAGAAAATCAGTTGTTAACTGCTGCATAATTGTATATTTTTATATTTCTATTCTCATAGAATATTTTTTAACTTTATTTTTATTGTTATAGTTATCGTCCTTGGAGTGAACAGGCCTTATGACTGATTTTAACTTAAGTCATACTTTAACTTAAGTTTATACTTAAATTGGTCTAAGACTGATTTTTTCCCTGCTAGCTGGTGAGACACATTTTTCAGACACGGTTTTAACATAATGCTGTGTTTATGCGACTGGCACGTGTTTTCACATGTGTGCCTACATCTCCTCATCATTTCTGATTTGGGAACTACACCACAAACGTCTGGTCCAGATTTACAATTCAAATAAATGAGGACACAAATTTCTTGCAACACAACATGGAAAATAAATCTCCGGAATGGATTTTTGGGTGGTTTTCTGCACAGCTACACCTTCCATTCTGCAGAACGTCTCAGTGCTGCTGATAGCGTTCTCCTTAATTTATTACATTCTCAGTTTGGTCCAGTGATTTCCAGTGAGCTTATTTGTCAAGCTTAGACCTATTTCTTCAGCTTTGAGTTTGCAGATGTAAATTTAACTGTGGTATTAAAATGAGAAATAATGATTGGACCGTGCCAAGGTTATGTATGTCACATATGTGGACAGGGTAAACACATTACAACAACAATACATTGTGTCTGTGTGGGATGTCAAATTATAAATATGCAAAACAGAGGCTTTTGTTTCATTTAGGAGAAGTCACTCAACCAGGTGCGTCTGAATGATTTTCCAACAGTATGCAAACAGCTTGCTCCAGTTAACGCGAGCACAAGCAGTGTCCACGACTTAATTTTATTAAGGTTGAGAGCCTCTCTGACACATTTTTGTTTTCATGTTTTTCATAACCGAAGAGAATTGTTTATAATTCTCCACATCCTTTAGATAAAGACACGAGAGCAGGCGAACAAAGCTTCATTCGCACACTCTTGACAACCAAACAGAGTGCCGCCCCCACATAAAGTTTGACCGGGAGCCAATAAAACACTGTGGTTTGGCGAAATGCGATTAGACTGGCCATTTCATAGGCATCCTGGTACAAATTGAGCTGTTGGAAGTGATATTAAAGCCATCAGTCTCCTCTGTGTCTGAGACACATTTTGGCAAGAGACATTTGTAATCGTGAAGCCCCCACAGTTGACCGCATGAAGAAACTTTGCAACTGACTAATGCTAAGGGAATTGGCTACAAATGTGTTCTTCCTAGTCGGATCATTTATTGAATTCGAAATGCATCATTTTGGTGAAGTAATTAAATTTGTGGAAAATGAATTGTTAATTGCATCGTAATTGATAGAAAATGTGAAAATGTTCATTCATTCATTCATTTATAATCATTTATCATTTAATCATTTACTTATTTCAATTTATCATATAACCATTTATAATAATAATTTAACCACCCAAAAAATAATGATAAAAAAACTCTTAAACTTGATTCTATCATGGCCAATGGTTCCATACATTTGAATCAAATTATTTGGATATGATTGAATCAAGTCATTCACTTTTGTTAATTAGTATTTGAGTAGAGAAAACATGTTTCCATCATGTGGAAGCACTGTTCATGATTTAATCAAGTGCCAAACACTTACAATAACATACTAGCAAGCTAAATATAACATTTTTTGCACATATGATGTTAGATTTTGGCAGTATGAAGATGCTGCTGGTTATCTTTAGAGCTACCAGTGGAGTTGATATTATTATTAAGGCAACTTGAATTCTTGTGAGCAGGTCCTCAACCAAAGCATATGCTTTGGTAACTCACCCAATAACACCAACATAACAGAAAGTCTTTTAAAATACCAACTTAACAGTAGATTAAACATTAACAATTATTGCTATTTTCTCATCTTACTGATGAATGCATAAATTAACACTTTATTTTAACATTTACTCTCCCTGTCCAGCCCTGTGCAAAGCATGATGGGAAGTGTATAATTTTGAGCTACTTGACTGAAACATCTTCTTTCAAAATGTAAACAGTAATGTTTTAAATCAGTTGCATGATGCAATCTTGTTTAAAAGAGAAAACTGTTATTTGTTTGAATTGTTTAAATAAAGTGAACAGCATCAAAAAAACATTTTGAATGCATTTATATAATCGTTTCACTGATTCATACATTGATCAGTTATTTTATATTACTTTTTCATTGTTGTTCAATCCTATGGCTGTGTGGTTTCAAGGGATATTTGTCTTCATGAGTAAGAGATTAGAGATATCTTTCAAGGTTCATTTCAAGTTGTTGTTTTTTTTTTTTGTTTTTTTTTTATTTTTGTTTTTTTTTGTTTGTTTGGTTTTTTTTTACGTCATAGGACAGTGTTGTGAAGCAGTATTAGCAGTATTAAAACACTTGGTGGATTTGTGCTGGTCAGACAAAGTTTGACTGAGCAGTAAAACAGACACAAATCAAGTATAGCGTTAGTTTTGGCAGGTCATGTGAGTCAAGCTAGCATCTGCTGACTCTCAGCTGATCCACATCTACCTATAGGAATACAATGCCTGTCACTGCATTCCTATATGAGGTCTATCCAGTATTATTCACCAGCTTTATTACTTGCTCAGGAGAAAATTACCCTCCTCCATCCCCAGCTCCTCCTTTCGTCACAGTCAGGACTTGGCTTTCTGATATTCCCTGTTTCCTGAAACAGTCTCCTTTTATCTTGAATCATGTTGTTACACTAAAATGTCATTAAGAACATTAATGATAATAGTAATTATGCTACATTTTGGTTCTGTTCTGTTTACCTTAAGGGGGTTATTGCTGCTTTTTACCCAGCTTTTACCCAAAACAGAACCATACCACCAATCCAAACTGTATGCTAGGTGTCAATTATTTTGAAGATAGTGGTCCTGACAGAACAAACATTATTCTCTGCTCATTCAACCTTTACTTCTGCTTTCTGCTGTTCCCTGGTGTCCTCTGTCTTCATCTTGGGCTGATAGAAGACTTAATACAAGATGAAATGTATTAAAACACTAATTTTGGTTACCAGACAAAATTCTGTTGACGGGTTTTGAGTACAGCACAAAAGGAGATATTTGGTTGGATCTAATATTCTTGACATGGAGACTCGATCTAACATTTTTGGTGTTATTGGCAGGATGCTGGCATATCTAACAGTGCTAAACGTGGCATCCCAGTGCACAGCGAACCACGGAGATGGAAATTTCCACTTACATTAAAGCTGAAGTTGACCATGTCTGACTTTAGCGGGAAACCGTAGATGCTCAGCGAAGCATCAGACCGCATTACAATCTGAGCACAAACAAGCAAAACGCATGCAAACGCTACGGTAACAAGAGAACATGCATCTGCCTGGAGCAGAGCCACGCTTGAGAATAAAACAATTCTCCGTGACGCACTCTCAAAAACAGCTCTGCTGTGGGTCTTGTTTGGCTTATGAGGCTAATAGATGTTCGAGAAAACACAGCCATAAATTGTTATCTGATCTAATGAACCAGTCACAGCCACATATTGCGTACGAAAGGGTGAAAGACGTGTGATGGTATTAGAGTGAGTCATTTTGTTGGCGTCACTTAACATGACTGGAATTAAGCTTTTGGAAATAGATAATAATACACCCACAGTTGTTTCTAACCTTGTTATTTATGTATTCGTTTTTTAAATCCCCTTCCCACGCTTATTGGCCCATCTTTAGATTCAGGCGTTCATTTTAGTCACTATTACTCTGTTAAGGCTGATGTTGGAAAGAATAGCGTTTTCCGTTGAATTTTTTTGACATTTTCATTTTCCTTTGTCACTTCGATAACAAAATAGCTAAAAACATCATACAGCCAATAACAAATTGTCAAAATGGTTTTTATATTAACAGAAAATTGGCAATAAGATGTCAAGTGGTGAGTTTGAAATGAGAATTAAGAGCGAATACAGGCCTCGCACACAATCATGAGGATGAATGGAGGATTGTAGGTACTTGAGTGGAATTGGCAGGAGGATTCTCATTAATTCTGATCAGTCTAGTAGGTCAACAAGCTGCTGGTCATGTTTGCTTTATCATCTTAATTTGTGCAAACAGGATCAGTAAACAAGTGGTCTGTTACAGTTGGGGAAGGAATGTAATTGTAAACTGCAATCGCCTACATGTATTGTGTTGGGACGAGAGATCTATTTTTAAGCCATTTGCATTTGCGTCGAACTGGAACAAGGTCTACGCGGTTTATTCGGCTTAATGAAGACCAGGGCTGTAGAGACGTAGAGAAGCCAGGCTTGTGCGGATCTCAGCGTAGAACTCTTTCGAGGTTTGCTTAAGTACGCTCTGCTGTTCTTCAAAGAAATCCGTCTGGAAAACGAAGTCTTGAGAGACAGATCACAAGGAATGTTTTTTCTTGTTTTAATCATGTTTAGGAAAGGTGCAGAAACAGAAAAGATGTAGCTAAATGTGATTTCTTGGCTTATGCTGTCAGAAGAACTACGCAGCATGATGAGACCATTAGCTTTAGAAGATTAGAAGCCCAAAACATCTTGTTTTTTTTAATAAAGAGGAAAGAAAATTAGGCAATTTAATATCTGATAATGTTCAAAAGAATCCCCAGCTAGGTGGTAGTCAGATTTAATGTTTAAGAACTTTGTAAAATTGACTTTTTCTTTACCTCAAGGTCTATCTTTATTTCATTAATGTATCCGAGATTATTCGCCAGGCTGGATTGATGGTAAACCTCACACATGAGGGGTGTGTTTTCCTCTGGGCGTCTGAATCATTGATGTAAGGTAGGTTAATTGAGCTGCACACATTTTCATATCAGAAGGGTGGGATGATGATATGTATTTCAGGGCAGCGATTTCATTTCATGTCTGCGGAAAGCTGAGGGACTACATTTGGTCTCATACCTCCTTTGGCCTCTAATAGGAGGGATTTTGGGCATTTATGGTCGTTCCATCCCAAAATCATCAAATCCTTTTCCTTTGCTGTACTGCTGAAATGTAGTAGATTAAAGAACCGTGTGCCAGAGGGGATCAAACCCTTAGTGAGACACAGCAAAGGATTTTCTCTTCGAATTAGCCCACTTTCAGCCATGTTGTCATAAGTGCTCTATTTGCTTTAAACAGGATCCCAGACAGAATGATTTAATGCGCTGGGCATTAGGATGGATAATGCATATTACGGTAGTGTTGATTTTATTAATGTTTCTGCTTATACTGTGTGTAAGAGCATAATGGAGTAAGACAGGACTTGATGATGTACCTGTTGTAAAGAGGTTGTAAAGGTTAACGATAAAGCGACTGAATAGGACACATCAGATGCATTTGAAGCAATTTTTAAAATGGACTTCCTATTTTAATATTTTAAAGAAGTAGTTCTCTCAAAAATGAAAATTGTTCCTAACTTCTATGACTATCTTTCTTGTGTGGAACACAAGAATAATTTCTTTAAAAAATGTCCTGAATACTCTTTTCAATGTCATGAAAATGAATTAGGACTGGTGCTGTTAAGCTCACAAATGACAAAAAAGCTCCATAAAAGTATCAAAAGTGATACTTTTATAGTGCTATGTATATTGTAAGTCATATGAATGCTTTCTGTGAAGAACAGGCTAAAATTTGAGTAATTTTTCACTCAAATAATATAAGTCCAGTGGTGATGTCTGATTCATGAACAAATCATTCTTTTGATTCAGTTCTTTTCAATGGATCAGTTAGTCCAGTTTACAAAACCAGTGTGAATCATTTGTTCTCGAATCTAACTGATCCGGTTCACGAGTTCAACCTGCTGGCTCAATGATACGATCGCAGGGGTTAACAGCCCGCTGGAGGTGAAAATTATCAGTGAAATATGGTTTAAATATCAGTTTGTTTGTCAGACAAACCATTTTATGGCTTTATAGGTCTTGATCTAATCCCATGAGTCATACGGGCTACTTTTATGATATTTGTATGATATTTTATAGCTCTCCAGTCAACATTTATTGAAAGAAAGAGTCAGGTCTGGAACAACATGAATGTGAGTAAATTATGGCAGGATTTTTATTTTGATGTGAACTATCCCTCTAATGCAATTTAACGATTTAAAAGACTGCTTAATGTGATTTAGAGATTAATCACTACTGAATGCGCAAATTCTTATTTAGTGCAGCAAAAGCAGACGGCCGGTCTTGATAAGTATTTATGCTCCTGTTTTTAAGTTGTAAAACACTGAATCTTTGAAAGACACGTATGTGGCCAATTCCAGGGATTGTTATCTGTCACCATGCATCTGCTGTGCACAGCAGCTAGCATCTCTTGCTGTGTTGTTACTGGGAGGACATGTCGAGAAATAAACAAATTACTGCAACGTTGTGATGTACCTCACGGAAACAACAAGATTTTTGTGGATTTAATTAAGCCGCCGCACTGGGACCCTCATAATTGTCCACAATGGGAACAACTAATGGATATTTTTGCATATTAATTGCTTCCTCGTGAATGAAGTGTAGAGTTAACAGAGGCTTACCAGTTTTGGACAGCAGCTTCTAATTATCACGTAACCGAACAGAGTTTAGCTTCAATCTAAATGGAAAAAGTTTAAACAAAAATGCATATGCTGACTTTCACCATTTAGAAAACACAAAAATGAAGTGCTAAGGTATGTCTTGCATAAACTAAAAGCTGTACACTTTCTTCTGCATGAGAGCCGGCAGACAGTTCAAGGGTTAACCGCACGATCCACTGAGACAGAAAAAATACTGTCAGCAACGGCAGTTGCTGCACTACCACAATAAAGACTAATATTTCTCCAGAGTTGTGTTTAGAATCCAATTATATGGAGGTTGGAGGCGGCCGACAGACGGCTGTGGTGCAGAGGACTGATATGTTTCAGAAGGTGCTGACGAGCCACGTGGGACCAGGATATTACGCGTGGGCAGACGCCGCTATCCCTAAGAGACGGCGGCCTTGATTTATTGAAATGCGCGGCAGCCGTAGTTAAAAGGGCCAAAGCTATGGGAGCCGTATCAAGGCGCTCCTTGGGTAGATGATGCGAGTCCAATCTCCTGGCCACGGTAGTGTATTGAAATGTGAATCGAGTTTCACTTTACTCTAATTTATTTCCTCTTTAGGCGTGATACCAAATAAAAGTAACAAACAAGGGACGCTACTGGGAACGGACAAGTTTGCATAACAATAGCAGTGGCATTTTGGCTACATCTCAACAAAGATTCTCCTCTTTATTGCATCAATCACAGAAGTGATTTGGTCAGAAATGTTTTGAAGCACTTTTTGTAGATGTACAAAATCGTTGCAGTACTTTAATACAATTTTTTTTTTTTTAATTAAAAAACTTTAATTAAAAATAATAAAATGAATGAAACTGATAAATACCAATACAATTTTCATTTTGAAAATCTGCTTTGTATTGTAAATAATTTCTAATAAATAATAATTTTGGAAATAATAATAAGAATTAGTAGTAGTAGTAGTAGTATTAGTAGTAGTAATTAGTAGTAGTAGTAGTAGTAGTAGTAATTTAAAGTAATAGCATTTAAATATTTAGTTGTTCATTCGATTACATTTAATTTAAAAAATAATTTTTATATTTTTAGTGAAATGGATGAAACAGATAAATACACCATTTTCATGTTGATAATCTACCTTTTTTTCTTTTTTATTTTACATCGGATACATTTGTAATTAATCATAATTACTTATTAATTAAAATAATAATAATTATTATTTTTATATATAATTTGAAGTAATAGTGTTTACATATTTAGTTATTAATTTGATTAAATCTAAGTTTTTACAAATATTTTTATATTTTTAAAGACATTAATGATTTTGAAAATGTACTTTGCTTACACCTGATAAATAATGTATGAATTAATAATAATAATAATAATAATAATAATAATAATAATTATTATTATTATTATTATGCATAATTTAAATTAATAGTTTAAATATTTTGTTCCCCTTTCAGTCAGTCACTCTGAGTCACGTCGGATAACCAACGAAATTGGGATCTCGCTTAGAGAGACCAATCCACTTCGAGTGTAAACTAAATGAGCTAATGCACATTGGCATGCGATGATTGCATCCAGCTGCCGCTGATCACAGCGTGAGTATAAGTAGGCAGCAGGTGCAACGCATATTCAGCTTTTCGCTTCGGAGCCGAGCGAACACATCGTTTTGCTCCTGACTACTCTACTGAGAGAAGAAGACTAAATGAATTCAGCGCACTCTTTGGAGCTCTTGGTGTTGGTGGTACGGCGCTTCAGGTGGTTGCACACAGCAGGCTGCACTACCCCGTTTGTGTTGCAGACAGCCATCTCCCCTGTGCACTTAAGCACGCTAAAAGAGCTTTTTCTCTAAAAGAGCATTCACGGGTGCGTCTTTTTAAAGACGACGTTGCGTCTGGCAAACTCGACGTTACGTCTTTATAAAGACGAATTGGGTCTTGCTATAGACAACTTACCACCCGTGCGTTTCTGGATGCGGTCGTTACCTGGCGGTGGGTGATGGTCGCAATCACTGCCTCAAGTGTCTGGGCATAAAAGCACGCTGAGGTGGCGTTCGTGGATGAGTTATCTTCTTGTGGGAAGATAATCATCTCGGAGCTGCAGACCTGGCTCCGTTACCTCAAAAAGGGGCGGAGCTCCGTTGCCTGGCTTGATCTGGCTCTCCTCCTGGCTGCAGACATGCGAGGACTACTTCAAGTGGTAGTACGTGTGGTCTGAGGGTTATAGTGGTGGCAAACCCTCCAGGGAACCAACCCTCGAGGGACCATCGCTCCTCTTGCGCTCCGCAACCAGTTGAGCGGCCGAGGGAACGCACTGGGCCCTCTCAAAGAGCGTACCAATGGTATCCTTCGGCGCGCCTCCTGACGACCGGATGTTGATTGCTGCATCGGAGGGTGAGCCGGAGTTTTCTGGAGAGGAAGATTCGGCTGCGCTGCTGTTCCCCGGGACTGTAGCAATGACTGAATCGGATCCGAAAATGATGGCTATGCTTTCCTGGGCCGCCGTGAGAGTAGGGCTCGAGTGGAGACCTCCACCGTGTCCCGAGCCCTCAAGGTTGGACGACTGGTTCTTTGGGGTGGTTCTCGCTGGTTCTCAGCGCCCTGCCCCAATGCCATTCTTCCCGGAGGTGCATTAGGGGCTTACCAGGTCGTGGATGGCACCTTTTTCTGTCGGAAACCGACCTGCTAACTCTTCCTCCCTCACCACTCTCGACGGTGGTGCAGCTAGGGGCTATACAGGGGTCCCCCCGGTGGAACGGTCGGTTGCAATGTAATTGTGTCCTAATACTGCCTCCACCCAGCAAGGTGAACTGTGCCTCCCCTCCCAGGTCTGTAGGTACTCATCTGGTCTGTCCGGCGATGCTTATGTGGCCTGCGGAGAAGCTGCCTCCGCCTTACACGGTACGACGTTACTGCAGGTTCTTCAGGCTAAAGCACTGGGGGACCTGCACGAGGGTGGTCACGACCTGGAAGTTCTCAAAGGAGCTCCAAACCGCACTGACCTCGCGCTCCGAGCGACGAAGATCACTGCGAGTTCTCTGGGTCGTGCGATGTCCACACTTGTGGTCCAGGAGGGTCATTTCTGGCTGTGTCTGGTCGATATGAGGGATGCCGGCAGCTCGGTTCCTCAAGGACCCTGTGTCCCAGACCGGCCTCTACGGCGAAGCAGTCGAGGACCGGACCCAGCAGCTCTCGGCTGCACAGGAGCAGACTGAGGCGCAAGTCCTACCCCGGCGGGCAGCTGCTGCCTCCACCCGTCCGCCGGCTGCAGCGCCCCAGGCTGCTCGTCGCCGAGGGCGGCCTCCTGCGTTCACCCCCGCTCCCGTGCCGTATCCGCAGCAGCCTCAAGCAAGCGGTGCCATAGAGCTGGGCGTAGGCAGGCCTCCCCGACCGTCCGGGCCCCCGTCAACCTGGCAGTGAGCGCAAGAGCAAGAGGCCCCAGGACAGGTGACCCAGAGAAAGAGGGAACTGCTCTTTGGGGAGTGTGAATGCACTTCTCCCTCCCCTGGAGGAGGGCCGGGTGGAGGATCTGGTTTCCAGAAAAATCTCGACAGGAGAGCGGGTTTCTCTGTTTCTGGGTCCCAAGAGGGCATGGAGAGTCACGGACGGACCAACACCAGACCACACTCATCCTCCTCTCTCGCCAGCAGGCAGCAGCGGGTGGTTCGAGAGCGTCATCAAAGGCCCTACTCACGCACCCTTTGCCAACCGTGGAGCCAGGTAAGCGTGCACCACACACTCAGACCCCTCTTCGGTCTGTCCACGGACCGGTTCCCTGCGTTCCACCTCGCTGCCCCACCGCGGGTATGTCGGTGGTCCCGCTGGTTCAGCTTGTACAGTCTCGCTGGCTCCTGTAGACCATCAGACTCGGCTTTGCGATTCAGTTCGCCCGGCATCCCCCAAGCTCAGCGGCATCCGCTTCACATCAGTGAAGGCGGCCGATGTTCCTGTCTTGCGTGCGGAGTTCACAGTCCTACTGGCGAAGGATGCGATAGAGCCGGTCCCTCCAGCCGATATGGAGACGGGGTTTTATAGCCCCTACTTCATTGTACCCAAGAAAGGCGGTGGGTTACGTCCAATCTTGGACTTGCGCGTTTTGAACCAGGCCCTTCGAAGCGGTTACCGTTCAAGATGTTGACACAGTTATGCATCTTCGGGTGCATCCGTCCCCGAGTTTGGTTTGCAACGATCGACCTGAAGGACGTGTACTTACATGTGTGGATCCTTTTGCACCACAGACCATTCCTGCGGTTCGCGTTTTGAAAGACGAGCATATCAGTACAAGGTCCTGCCTTCCGGGCTGTCACCTCGCGTCTTCACGAAAGTTGCAGAGACTGCCTTTGTTCTCCTGAGAGAACAGGGTGTCCGCAGGGACTTGGTGCGCTCGCACTTCAGCCGGTTGGGCCTTCAGGTCAACTGGGGAGAGAGCAAACTCTCCTCGGAGAAGATCTCTTTTCTCGGTATGGAGTTGGATTCGGTCGAGCATGCCTCACGCAAGGACGTGCTCAGTTGGTGTTGAACTGCTGAATATGTTCAAGAGCAGGACGGCTGTCCCACTGAAACGGTTTCAGAGGCTCCTGGGGCATATGGCAGCTGCAGCGGCAGTCACGCTGCTGGGGCTGCTTCATATGAGACCGCTTCAACACTGGCTCCATGGCCGCGTCCCGAGATGGGCGTGGCAACGCGGCACTCACCGAGTCCATGTCACACTGGCCTGCCGCCAAACCCTCACCCCGTGGTCAGACCTTGCATTTCTCCGGCCAATAGTGCCCCTAGAATAGGTCTTCAGGCATGCTGTGGTTTACACGGATGCCTCCACCACCAGCTGGGGGATCACGTACAACGGGCATGCAGTGTCGGGGGTTTGGACTGGCCCCCAACTGCAATGGCATCAACTGCCTAGAGTTGTTAGCAGTACGCCTGGCCTGCTTACGAGGCAAGCACATGCTGGTCCGCACGGACAACACTGCGACCGTTGCGTACATCAGCCGACGAGGTGGTTTACACTCCCGTCACATGTCGCAACTCACCCGCCACCTCCTCCACTGGAGTCAGAAGCATCTGAGGTCACTTCATGCCATTCACATTTCTGGTCTGCACAACCGGGCAGCCGACGAGCTGTCCTGAGCTGCGCTCCCGGAAGAATGGAGACTCCATCCCCAGACGCCAGCTGATTAGATGTTATAGAGCCGCTCAGGTAGACCTGTCCCTCTCCAGAGACCTCTCACTGCCAGTTGTTTACTCCCTGGCCGAGGAAGCACTCGGCACGGATGCACTGGCACACAGCTGGCCGCGGGGCCTGTGCAAGTATGTGTTTCCCCCAGCGAGCCTTCTCGCACAGACACTGTGCAAGATCAGGGAGGACGAGGAGCAGGTCCTTCTCGTGGCGCCGTACTGGCCCACTCGGATTTGGTTCCCAAAACTAATGCTCCTCGTGACAGCCTCTCCTTAGCAGATTCCTCTGAGGAAGGATCTACTGACTCAGAGAGGGGGCACCTTGTGGCACCCGCGTCCAGACCTCTGGAAACTTCATGTCTGGTCCCTGGACGGGACGCGGAGGTTCTAGGTGGCCTACCCTAAGAGGTAGTTAACACTATCACTTCAGCGAGAGCGCCGTCTACGAGACATGCTTACGCCTTGAAGTGGGACCTGTTTGTCGAGTGGTGCTCTTCTCACCGAGAAGACCCCCAGAAGTGTCCGATCAGAGTCGTGCTGTCCTTTTTGCAGCAAGGGTTGGAGCGAAGGCTGTCTCTCTCCACCCTTAAAGTCTATGTGGCTGCGATTGCTGCCAACCACGACCCCGTGGAAGGGAAGTCGGTGGGGAAGCATGACTTGGTCATCAGGTTCCTTAGGGGGGGCGAGAAGGTTAACTTCTCCACGGCCCCCCTCTATACCCTCTTGGAACCTGTCTCTAGTGCTCAGAGCACTACAGCAGGGCCCATTTGAGCCTTTGCAGACAGGCGAGCTGAAGTTTCTTTCAATGAAGACTTTGCTCCTGGTTGCATTGGCTTCCATGAAGAGGGTAGGGGACCTGCACGTATTTTCAGTCGACGATTCATGCCTAGAGTTTGGGCTGGCTGACTCCCAGGTAATCCTGAGGTCCCGGCCCGGCTATGTGCCCAAGGTCCCCACTACTCCCTTCAGGGATCAGGTGGTGAGCCTGCAGGCGCTGTCCCCGGAGGAGGCAGACCCAGCCCTAGCTTTGCTTTGTCCCATCCGAGCATTGAGATGCTACGCTGACAGGACGCGAAGCTTCAGGACCTCAGACCAGCTCTTTGTCTGTCACGGAGGCCGGCAGAAGGGGAATGCCGTCTCTGAGCAGAGGATGGCCCACTGAATAGTGGATGCCATCACCCTAGTGGCGCCATCACAGGGTGTGCCCTGCCCGTTCAGGTTGAGAACTCACTCTACTAGAAGTCTTGCGTCCTCTTGGGCGCTGGCTCATGGTGCCTCGCTGGCAGATATTTGTAGAGCTGCGGGCTGGGCGACCCCTAACACATTTGCTAGATTCTATAGCCTTCATGTGGAGCCAGTATCCTCCTGTGTTCTCACCTCAAACGGGTAGAAGCACTGAGAGGCCCCGGCTTCGGGTCGGCTTGCTATAACTGCTCCAGAGAGTCCATACAGCAGACCCTGTCGAGCTCCTCCGTCCCCTCGGCAGCCAGACATGGTGGAGCGTCCAGCGCCAGGCCCTCACTCGATTGAATCCGTGAGAACCGGTAGAGGGCTGGGTTCCATATGTAGAGACCTAATTGGATCCCATATGAGTAAAGTCCACGGTATAGCCACAGAGCCCGTGTTTCCCCGGCGGTCAGTCTGCGTTCTTAAGAGGATTACAATCAACTCTAATCTTCCATATACACCTAAACGGTTGTTCATATGTGTAAGCGCTTCCGAAACCTCCGTCGGGAAGTATGGGGCTTCCGCATGTTCCTGTTCCAAGTGAATGGGTACGTTTCCCAGTGTTATCCAAGTTCACTGAGTGGGAAGTGCTACAACAACAGTGACTGGCCTTCTTTTTGCGAGCCCCGGCCTACACCAAAAGGGGGTACTGGAGGCTCGCACAGGACACTGGAAGGGGCAGCATCCATGGCACTTTGGTAGGGATCCCAATTTCGTCGGTCATCCGACGTGACTCGGAGTGACCGACTGAAAGGGGAAAGTCTCGGTTACGTATGTAACCCTCATTCCCTGAAGGAGGGAACGGAGACGTCACGTCCCGTCGCCATGGCTCCTGTACCACCACTGAGCAGCCGGGTCACCGACTCGGCTCCTCAACGAAAAACCTGAATATGCGTTGCACCTGCTGCCTACTTATACTCACGCTGTGATCAGCGGCAGCTGGATGCAATCATCGCATGCCAATGTGCATTGGCTCGTTTAGTTTACACTCGAAGTGGATTGGTCTCTCTAAGCGAGATACCAATTTTGTTGGTCATCCGACATGACGTCTCCGTTCCCTCCTTCAGGGAACGAGGTTTGCATACGTAACCGAGACGTTATTTTGATTACTTATGTAAATATTTTGAAAATAATTCAAATATTAAAAGAAATTAATAATTGTTATCTCTGGATTTTATACTTTCTTTTCTTTTTTCTTTCTTTTTCTCTCTTTTTATCCTCTGTTCTCTAAAGCACATTTTATGCATGGAAGGTGCAGTAAAAATAAAATTTATTACTATTAATATTTTTTTTTAAAAAAAGTCTTCTCATGAGAACAGATTCCTCATATTCTGATATTAAGGTATCTGGTTAATGAGATCAGACTTGTACATGCCGTCTGAACTCAGTGTTCCTTCTTCTGCCTCTATCATCCAGACATTACCACACACACACCTCTCTATCTCCCAAGACCATTTCCATCCCCTCTTCAAATTAAACAGGCACGGCATAATAAAAGGCGCCACTTTAGATTTGAATCTATAATTGAAACAAACTGCGTATTGCTTTCTAATTTTAGCGAGGACACAAAGAGGAGTGCTCAGGGAGATAGTTTGTCATAAGGTCCCATGCGACCTTGCCCTCCTCAGCCAGAAAGTGATTAAAGATAAGGCGCAGGACCGTTCCCGTGTAAACAGGAAGATGAATGGCGGCTGTTTGAAAGCTTCAGCGTCAGCTCGTGACGATTATAGTTTGCCGTGCAGCACAAAAAATGTCGAGAGTACAAAACAAAATGAAGTGTTCTGGAGTGAGTCCTTGCTGCAGGCCATTCTAGTGCAAAGAGTGAGCAAAGAGAGCTTAGAAAGTCAATAGCCAGGTGAGATACAAAGAGAGAAATGAAGAGAGGGAAAGATGTACTTCAGTGAAGCAGGCATTTACACATTCATTCAGCCACAAGAATAAATCTTTAAAATATTCTGAATGTTAACATAATGTAATGGAGTCATAATGAATAATACATTTAAATGTACTTGAACACTTTGAAAAATTTGTAGGTCACAAATAGTTGTGGGCAGGGCCTAAAACTAACATTTTGCCACACCTGCCAGTTTTTTTTTTTTTTTTCAAAGTTCAAAGATTTTCCAAAGTTGTATTTAAGATTATTTTAGTATGTTTTACAAGAAAATAATATTTCAGATTTTCTACTTCAAAATTTCATGTATAATTCAGTGTTTAATTCAGTGTATTTTTCATTCAAATTGCTAGGGAAATTGTACAAATAATTGCAAAGTATATCCTACACCAATTTTTTTTCAGTATACATTTGATGTTACATTTTATCTATTCATATCAAAGTAATACCGTTTACATATTTATTTATTTATTTGATTGTCTAAGTTTTTAACAATATATATTTTTTGAAAGAAATTAAACAAATAAATACCATCTTGAAAATGTACTTTGCTTACACCTGAAAAATAATACACCTAATAATAATAATAATAATAATAATAATTAATAGTTTATTTTTTTTATTTCATATGAAAATATTTTGAATATTTTTATATAATATTTATATAAGATTATTATATAATATTATTGTAGTATGATATAATAGGTATAGAATAGCTGATGTTACATTTTATATATTCATATTAAAATAATAGCGTTTCATCATTTATTTATCTGATCATATCTTGATCATATCATATTCATATCAAAGTTCTTTCAAATTAATACATTGCTGAAATATTGTATTCTTTCAGTAGAAGAACCCTTGTTTTTGTCTCTGTGTTAAGCCTTCCATGTCCTTTCATCCTATAGATACGCCTCTGTTATCACTCAGGCCTTTTTCTTGGAGAAAACACGATGTGCGATAAGATGTCAAATGGCTGTCATCAGAGAGGTGGAACTCTCTGAATCATTCTGAAACTGATCTTCTCCCTTCTTATTGATTCAGTTTGTAATACAAGCTGTTCACTCCTTGTACTGCCAAAGTGGAGATAGACACGATAGCATCAAGGCCAGAGAAACCCACAGGAGGGATGAAAGGAGATGATTATCTGAGGACCAGAGTCAGCAAACTTTTGTTTTAATGTCTGCTTTTGTCTGCCTCCTTTTTTTGAAGCTACATGGAATCATTTGGGGTTAAGGTGACTAAAGCGACTAACTAGATATTTTCTTTTATCTTAATTGCATAATAGGTGGAACTGTTATCTTAATAAGTGCTGATCACCTCTTGAAGAGGCCTGAGATACAGGCATGGCTGGAGCACTTTGAATCACACGATTGTGTGGCATTTCAGATCTATTTGTCATGATAAAGGGGATGGAGAAAGAAGACGTGTTGCTCCCTTAATCGATCACACTGCTAGTAAACAGTGTATTGACCATATATTTAGATTACAAATTTAGTTGGGGATCTGTAAGATTTTTTGTTTTTGAAAGAAATCTCTTATGTTCACCATTTCAAATTTATTTGATCAAAAAATACAGTAAAACAGTAATACTGTGAAATATTATTACAATTTAAAAGAACTGTTTAATCAATTTAAAAAATGTAATTTATTCCTGAAGCTGAATCATTACTGCAGTCTTCAATGTCACATAATTCTTCAGAAATCATTCTAATATGCTCATTTGCTGCTCAAGAAATATTTTTTTTTTATATAATTATCAATGTTTAAATAAATAAATAAATAAATTCTTACTGACTCCAAACTTTTAAACGGTAGTGTATAGCATGTTTGGTGATGAAATGCTAATGTCTAAAATATTATAAATTATTTGGCCAAAGATTAGCCATGTATTTTTTAAATCAACCATAATGATTTCTTTTCATTTATGTTTGTATTTTATTTGAAATGTAAATTGTACTTTAACAGGGCTCTAGAGTGCGACCTAATTTCTCAATGGTGCGACTAAAAAAAATCTGAGGTCGCACCGGTGCGACCAGCCGTTCGAGGGGAAGAAGAAAAAAATGTCTCCACGACTCTGAAAGTCTCCCTGTGGTTCAACAACAGACACACATTAGGCCCATATCGTGGTCTAAACCAATCAGAGATAGTGAAGGGCGGACCCCCCTTTTTCTTAAAGAACAACTTTTTCGTTAAGAATGTTAAGGCCTTATTTTTTTAAGTTTAAGTTAAGGCCGAAATTTTATCATTTGCATGCATTTTTAAGCCTTGTTAATTTAAAAATTCAAGCGATTAAAAAACATTTGGGCGCAAAAGACAACTCCTTTCAGTACTTGCGCGCTGTGTTCTGTTCTGTGTGAACAACGCGCGCACAGACAGCCACGAGCCGCCTGAATGCGCAAATACATACAAAAGTATGTCAAAATACCCCTCTTGCAAGTAACTTTAACAATGATTAATCTATATTGAATTTATACACTGGAGTACAGATGCACCGATCGACCGGACATTTTTTGTTTAATTTGAGAGCATCTTCTGTTCCGTGCTTGCATACAAACTGCACTGCAATCATTTTCCCAAATGTCATTTGTGTGGAAATATTACGTTATTATTATAATTAGTCTGTAAATGGCCGGTAACAGAGGCCAGAGAAGACGGACACAAAAAGGAGAAAATACTGTAGCACTAGCAGGCAGAACAAGATCTCTGTTCACGATGAGTGAAATATAGGAAGAAAATCCAAATATTGAACTTTATATGAACGTGTTTCTGTGGGGAACTGACTGTTTTTAGAAATGGCGTTTTCTTTTCATCTTGTCTCGGTATAATGTATATTAAATTGGTGTTAATATGCACAGCTGCTGTGTTTAGAGTGGTAACCAAGGAAATGCTGTTTCACTGTTCCATGAGCGCCGCCTGCAGTCAGAGAGTGAAACTGCGTCTCATTCAGCCCGTCTGCTGTTTCGGTTTCGTGCCGATGTTTTATGTAACGTTAACATAATTTCACAAAGCTAAAGACGGGTCGTTCTGTTTTTGATTCAGATTTTGAACTTATACAGTCTAATATAAATAAAACATTGCACTTTTTTTTTTTTTTGTAGATCAATCCATGATTAAAATGCAGTGGCTGCCTCTAATTTCAAATTGCTATGAAAAATCAAGGTGCAACACAGAGTGAAGAATATTCAAATGTTATTTTATATGTGATTTTTTTAAATTTCTGTAGCTGAACATCTACAAACATAAAAACCTAAAGCATCATTTCATTTCTATCTTTGTGCTATAGGCTTATGTTTATTTATGCTATTACTTGTAATTTGTTCATTTTTTCTTATTTACTGGCTGTCACTTGTCTTTAATAATGTTTAAACTTTATATTTACGTTTATTTTTGCTGTGGTATTGAAATTGGAATAGAGAATTGTAAAATTTAATTGATATCTAAAATATTGGTGTCATATAAACTTATTTATTAGAATACAAGATAACATAGATCAAAAACAATGATAACAGAAACTATTTTATTTTTTGTGGCAGGGCCAGTGAAAATGTTGACCGGGCCAGTAGAAAAAATCCTTAGCGTTGATCCCTGCAATAGATAATGAGCCACATACGATTGAGTCCGAGCCAGAGCCCACTGAAATTAAAAGGGGGAAAGTGTATACATTTCAAAGAGAGTGGCTTGACCAGTTTCCCTGGCTAAGATACAGTAAAGCCGATAATATAATGCACTGCATTTACTGTAAAGAGTGTGGAAAGACTATGGCCAGCAATAGTGCATTTGTGACTGGTTCTAATACATTTCGAATTGAAACGCTGAAAAAGCACAATGCATCTATAAAACATCTATGTTGACCAGATTGTTAGTTAATCATTTACAAGTCAATATTGCCTATATGGACAGCGATTTAAAAAAAAAAAAAGGTGAACTTGTAAAACTGTGGTGTTAAATGCGATGCGGTCGAAAATTTGAGTGCACCTAACTTTTGTTTTTTAAAAAGTTAGTCTAGAGTCCAGTTTAAGTAAGTATTTCCCATGATTCAACTTACCTAAACTTCTAAAACCTCTTGATGTGACAGTTCTTCTTCAGATAATTTCATTTAAACCCATTCTGCCACATAAAATGCTTTGTTTCGCTAGACATGTTTGTTTGCAAACCTTTTTAGAGCAGGACATATTTTAGTCAAGCTACAATGACAGACGTTTACAGTATTTCCCGTGTAGGTGAAAAACTCCTCACCTCCTACGAGCAAATCAAGAGTGTGATTTGGAAAGAATATACGCTGCCACACAAGCTATTTCTGCGCTACCCTACTGCTGTAAATGATTTAATTGGAAAGTTCATTTAATTATACCTGTTTGGTTAAATAAATCAGACTGTCTCATCCATTCAATTAGCCACCAAAGTGCTACCTGTACGCTCTGAACATGAGAGCTGTGATCACACTGGATTTATATCAGTAAGATTCAAATGTTAAAATGAAACTTTCTTTGCAAAGTTTCACCAGAATTAGCTGTGTTAGAAATTAATTCATAGTTTCCATTCATTACGACATGATTAGTTCTTTTCCCTTTGATTATGACATCATGAATTATTTTCCCACTGATTGTGACATCAGATTGTCTTTCACCACTGATTATGGCGTCATAATTAGTTCCTTTTCTACTGATTATGACAAATTAATTACCTGTGTTCCCACTGATTTTGACACCAGAGTTAGCTCGGTTCCCAGTGATTCCCGCTAAACCTCGGCATCAAACATGTGGACCATACCAACGTCTTCAATCAAAAAGAGGCATAAAAACATGACAGGAGGAACTTCCTAAATCTCAAAGATTATTCCAGCGTCAGCACTTTCCTTGGTTCTGTATTGTCGATTAGGACTGAGGGGCTCCTGTGAAATGAATGATCTGGCTTCTGTTTGGACCGTAAATCACACACTTGCTCCTATATCTACAGGATTTACATGCACAGACTTTTGGCAAAGGATGCGCGGATCCTGTGCTATGTGAATTTCGACTTTTCGCTTTATTTTTGCAGATTTTGTAAATACGGCCTCCTCGATCCAAAAAAAGAAGGGGAAAAAAAATCAGATTTTTCAGCATTGAACTATTTTAAACAAACTTGGCTTCACATGACTTGATAATAGGCTTTCAGTGTTAATGTATTTAAGTCTGTTCTTGTGTTCACACTGTGCTTCTTTCAGTGTTATTAATGAAATGTCCTGTATTGTTCACAAGCTGCTCTCTGACCTCAATTAAATCACCCTGCGAGACAAGCCAAATGGAATGAAATGAATCAACAGAAATAGGTAATTTGGGGGGTCTACGGGTCAGCAGCACTAAATTTGTGAAGCTTTTCATCAAGCACTAAGACTATTAAGCTTTTACACCTCAGAAATGTTTATACTTACAAGAAATGCTTCGAATTAAGTCACTAATTTATGCAAAACTGTCAGCACAGTAATTTAAGGTGAAGAAAAGTGCAATGAATTTGGCGTGTGACCCCTTTTAGCTCTTAAAGAGTTTCTCCTCAAAGCTTGCTGGTGTCATTTTGCTAAATATGAGAAAAACATGGGTGTTTGAGTCCATTTTTATGGCATTTTTCATTGAATTCAAAACGAGTGGCTTAAATTTAAGTGGTCACATTTTTGCTGTATTTTGAGATGCAAATGGCAAGAAAAGCCAATTTTAGTGTCCTTACTGTCAGTGGTGAATATTGAATCCATTTTTTCTTCCACACAGCTGAATTTTCTATACAGCCACATAATGTGATATCAGCTCTTCCTATCAAGTCTTCACCCAACACATCTGTCAATAGATCCACCTATTTATAGTAAATATGTAGAGCGACTAAGCCACATTTTTCAAGGACAACTTTTTTCATTCACATCAATTGAAATATTACATGCACATGAGCAATAGATATGTTAGCTTTGTTGTCTACATCAGTGTGCGACAGCGAGCATTTAGTCCAACTGTTCTCAGTTTGCGCACTGATAGACAGCTTTTCAAATTACTTCCGCATTCGTTTATGCTCCGTTTGTCCTTTGATGCAGAGCATTTTTGATATTAGGAGGCTTTCACTAGACCCTGTGTAATCACATTTCCAAAAAGACCATAACTTTCTTTTTTTCATAAACATCCTTAGGGCTTCCGGAATAACCAAATTCAGCTGAATTGAGATGCTGGCCTCTTCTGCTCTGTCACTCTGTAGTTCCCTCCTGCTTTCTGTACCCAGCAGGACACTGGAACGGCTCACCCAGGCTGTCAGTTATCTTTGAGCAGAGCCATGGTAAATATCCTGCATTGATTAAGCAGATTTGCATAGGCAGAGCAGGCCTGGAGGCAAAGAGCTGAATGCTAACCAACATCCACAATGTCACAGGCCCAAAATACCATCTCGCCCTGCAGCTGCAAGGGTATTCTGCCATAAGTAGGCAAAGAACATAATCAGACTGCTGGCTTTGTGTAGGAAGTGGACTGGAAGTTGCCAACTCATGCCACATTTGCCAGAACCGTTCTTTTATACTGCTATATATCAGTGATTCTTCAATTACAGGAACTTTTCTGTCCCTTTAAGCTGCACTTTTTAGTCGTTTTTATTTTTGATTTGTTCCTTCATTTTTTTTTAAGAATGTTGACATGGTCGATCTGAATATCTAGAATATCTCTGTTTTGGACCAGTATTAATTTAGTGTTCATATACTATTATAGCATTTATTAATATGTTGAATTAGCTTTAATTTTTATATTTTCAGTTTTCAGTTAAATTTTAGTTTAAGCTTAATTTAATTTTATTTTGTCATTATGAATTTTTTTATATTTCTATTTAGATTTAATATACTGTATATATGTTTTAGTTTAATTAATTAGTTTAGTACTTCAAATTAAACCTCAACACTTCAGAATTTTTGTTCAAGTGTAAGACTTTCATATAGTGTTTATATTTGAATTATTTCAGCTAATGAAAACTATGTTATAGTTTTAGTTGGCAATAACATCACTGTTTTGACCCTTTATAATAAATTTGTAGTGTAAAAATTAGGAAATTCCACTTTGCACAATTTTATAAAATGGGATTTTTTAAATTCATTTGTTATTAATGTGAAGAATTTGTATTTTTAAATAAAGAATGACTGTGTCCAACTGCTTTTATTAAAAATTAATTATAAAAATACATTTTGAATTATTATATTATATTATATTATATTATATTATATTATATTATATTCATAAACTGTATAAGAACCATAAAGTGAAATTGAAAATATGAAAAATATGAAAATAAAAATTTGATTTAATATTTTATATTACTAGATTAGAGGTTTAGTTTGAGATTTGAGAATTCAGAAAGAATTGCAATAATGTTACTCCCATCAGTGTCTTACTCTTAATTTTACAGTCTGATTTCATGTCACTTACTGTGTTGAACAGCTATTTCACATAACTTTACTCTAAATGGAATTGTGACAATCTAGGGCTTTTTTTTATTATTATTCTTGCAGACTAGCCATTTTTTGATGGAGTCCAGTCTTTGGTAACAGTCGAGATGAGTTTATCTCAGAACATTATATTAATTTTCCCTGACTTTTATTTTGCACAAACATGCTCTTTTTGCTCATAGCTGCAGTCAGTCCACTCTGATTTCTGTGAATTCACAGACTATTATTGAAGCTCAAGGGTGAAAATACAAGCCTGTCCATAATGACCTTTACCTTGTCAAGGTAGAATAATCAGATTTCACTCTTTGCCTCAGCAGGCCAGCAGACAGCTCACTAAAACTCAATACACAGCAGAGCTGCTCATTTTCACCAGGCCAGACGAATAACAGGTCCAAAGGGCCATCATCTAAAGCTATGTAGTCCTCATCCTGTACAGCTATGTAGTCAGCTATTATTCAATATGAAGTGCAAGCAAGCCATAGACTTTAGTCAGAGCAGACACCATATTTAATCTGACGTGAACAGAAGTGAGGCTGTGAGAGAGTCCATTCAATATGTCGTACTGTTGCGTACGTGGAAGTTGATCGTTCAGTAGATAAAACTGAAATGTCTTTCCACAAGTTTTCAGTGGACATAAAAATTCAGAAAATATGCGTTATGAAAATGTAACACAGGTGCACTATTTCCAGGTACACAACAGTGAAGCATACTAAACTTATGTCCCTCTCATTTTCATTTTAATTTGAGAGTCAAAATCAATGTGGTGTTTACTAAATCAGTAGTTTCAACTGGTTTGTTTTCAGGATCCGGAATAATTTATACTGCAAAATTAAACAATCAAATGATTAATATTCTGCATATTTCCCACAGTATGCAAAATAGACACATTTGGTTTCGAAATGTCTCTTCACTCTCAGCAGTGTTATTTTGGTATACGAGATACTATTATAGTTTTTGTTAATATTTTGAATTATATATTTTTATATATGTGACCCTGGACCACAAAACCAGTCATAATGGTCAATTTTAAATCTCAATCTCAATTTAATTTGTAAATGTCAGATACATCAGTAAATAAACTGAATAAATAAACTTTCCATTGATGTATGGTTTGTTAGGATAGGACAATATTTGGCCGTGATACAACTATTTGAAAATCTGGAATCTGAGGGTGCAAAAAAATCTAAATATCGAGAAAATTGGATTTGAAGTTGTCCAAATGAAGTTCTTAGCAATGCATATTACTAATCAAAAATTAAGTTTTGATATATTTACAGTAGGAAATTTTCAAAATATCTTCATGGAACGTCTCCGTTATGTATGTAACCCTCGTTCCCTGAAGGAGGGAACGGAGACGTCACGTCGGTGACCGACGAATTGGGATCTCGCTTAGAGCGACCAATCCACTTCGAGTGTAAACTAAACAAGCCAATGCACATTGGCATGCGATGATTGCATCCAGCTGCCGCTGATCACAGCGTGAGTATAAGTAGGCAGCAGGTGCAACGCTTATTCAGGTTTTCGCTGAGGAGACGAGCCGGTGACCCGGCCGCTCAGCGGTGGTACAGGAGCCGTGGCGACGGGACGTGAAATACGTAACCGAGACGTTCCCTTTCAGTCGGTCACTCCGAGTCACGTTGGTAACCGACGAATTGGGATCCCTACCAAAGCGCCACGGATGCTGCCCCTTCCAGTGTCCTGTGGGAGTCTCCCGCGCCCCCTCTTTCTCTGGCGTAGGCCGGGGCTCACCACAAGACGGCCAGCTACTATCATCATAGCACTACCCACTCAGTGAGACTGGACAACACTGGGAAAACGTACCCGTTCTGTTTGGAACAGGAACGTTGCGGAAGTCCCGAAGGAGGTTTCAGAACACTTACTCATATGATCAACCGTTTAGGTGCATATGGAAGATTAGAGGTGATTGTAATCCTCTTAAAGAACGCAGACTGACTGCTGGGGAAACACGGACTCTGCGGCTATACTGTGGACTTTACACATATGGGTTCCAATTAGTTCTCTACATATGGAACCCCGCCCTCTCCTCTTTTCTCACGGATTCATCGAGTGAGGGCCTGGCGCCGGACGCTCTGCCACGTCCACACGAAGGCTACAGAATTTAGCAAACGTATTAGGTGTCGCCCAGCCTGCAGCTCACAAATATCTGCCAGCGAGGCACCACGAGCCAGCGCTCAGGAGGATGCGACACTTCTAGTAGAGTGAGCTCCCAACTTGAACGGGCAGGGCACACCCTGTGCCTGATAAGCCACTGTGATGTGTCCACTATCCAGTGGGCTATCCTCTGCTTAGAGACAGCATTCCCCTTCTGCCGGCCACCGTGACAGACAAAGAGCTGGTCTGAGGTCCTGAAGCTTTGTGTCCGGTCTACGTAGCATCTCAAGGCTCGGACGGACAAAGCAAAGCTAGGGCTGGGTCTGCCTCCTCCGGGGGCAGCGCTTGCAGGCTCACCAGCTGATCCCTGAAGGGAGTAGTGGGAACCTTGGGCACATAGCCAAGCCGGGGCCTCAGGATTACTTGGGAGTCAGCCGGCCCAAACTCTAGGCACGATTCGTCGAACGAAAATGCGTGCAGGTCTCCTACCCTCTTGATGGAGGCCAGTGCAACAGGAGCAGAGTTTTCATTGATAAAAACTTCAGCTCAACTGTCTGCAAAGGCTCAAATAGGCCCTGCTGTAGTGCTTTGAGCACTAGAGACAGGTCCCAAGAAGGTATAGAGGGGGACCGTGGAGGATTTAGCCTTCTGGCCCCCCTAAGGAACCTGATGACCAGGTCATGCTTCCCCACTGACTTCCCTTCTACGGGGTCGTGGTTAGCAGCAATCGCAGCGACATAGACTTTAAGGGTGGAGGGAGACAGCCTTCGCTCCAACCCTTGTTGCAAAAAGGACAGCACGACTCTGATCGGGCACTTCCGGGGGTCTTCTCGGTGAGAAGAACACCACTCGACGAACAAGTTCCACTTCAAGGCGTAAGCGTGTCTCGTAGACAGTGCTCTTGCCGAAGTGATGGTGTCAACTACCTCTTGGGTTAGGTCATCTGGAAACTTCACAACGGAGGTTCCAGAGGTCTGGACGCGGATGCCACAGGGTGCCCCGTCTCTGAGTCAGTAGATCCCTCCTCAGAGGAATCGGTCAAGGAGGGGTTGTCACGAGGAGCATCAGTTCCGAAAACCAGGTCCGGGTGGGCTAATAGGGCGCCACTAACAGGACCTGCTCCTCGTCCTCCCTGATCTTGCGCAGTGTCTGTGCTAGAAGCTCACTGGGGGAAATGCATACTTGCGCAGGCCCCGCAGCCAGCTGTGTGCCAGTGCGTCCGTGCCGAGTGTTTCCTCGGCCAGGGAGTAAAACTACTGGCACTGAGAGGTCTCTGGAGAGGCACAGGTCTACCTGAGCGGCTCCGAAATGTCTCCAAATCAGCTGGACCATCTGGAGATGGAGTCTCCACTCTCCGGGTAGCGCAGCTCGTGACAGCTTGTTGTCTGCACGGTTGTGCAGGCCCAGAAAGTGAATGGCACGAAGCGACCTCAGATGCTTCTGACTCCAGAGGAGGAGGTGGCGGGCGAGCTGCGACATGCGACGGGAGCGTAGACCACCTTGTTGGTTGATGTACGCAACAGTCGCAGTATTGTCCGTGCGGACCAGCACGTGCTTGCCTTGTAAGCGCCGTCTGAGACGGTTCAAGGCCAGGCATACTGCTAACAAGTCTAGGCAGTTGATGTGCCAGTGCAGTTGGGAACCCGTCCAAACCTCCGACACTGCATGCCCATTGTACGTGGCCCCCCAGCCGGTGGTGGAGGCATCCGTGTAAACCGCAGCATGCCTGGAGATCTGTTCTAGGGGCACTACTGGCCGGAGAAATGCAAGGTCTGACCACGGGGTGAGGGTTTGGCGGCAGGCCGGTGTGACTTGGACCCGGTGAGTGCCGGTTTGCCACGCCCACCTCGGGACTCGACCATGGAGCCAATGTTGAAGCGGTCTCATATGAAGCAACCTCAGCGGCGTGACTGCCGCTGCAGCTGCCATATGCCCCTCTGAAACAGTTTCAGTGGGACCGCCGTCCTGCTCTTGAACATATTCAGCAGTTCAAGACCAACTGAGCACGTCCGTGCATGAGGCATGCTTGACCGAATCCAACTCCATACCGAGAAAAGAGATCCTCTCCGAGGAGAGTTTGCTCTTTTCCCAGTTGACCCGAAGGCCCAACCGGCTGAGGTGTGAGACCACCAAGTCCCTGTGTTCGCACAACCCCTGAGACTGAGCTAGTATGAGCGAGTTGTCGAGAATGTGAACACCCTGTTATCTTAAGGGAACAAGGGCTGTCTCCACAACGTTCGTGAAAACACGGGCGACAGGGACAGCTCGGAGGGCAGGACCTTGTACTGATATGCTCGTCCTTAGAACGTGAACCGCAGCAATGGTCTGTGGTGCGGAAGGATCCACACATGAAAGTACACGTCCTTCAGGTCGTTCCTCTCGGGGACGAATGTACCTGAAGATGCGTTTCTGCGTCAACATCTTGAACGGTAACTGCTTTGAAGGGCCCGGTTCAAGACACGCAGGTCCAAGATCGGTCGTAACCTACCGCCTTTCTTGGGTACAATGAAGTAGGGGCTGTAAAACCCCGTCTCCATATCGGCTGGAGGGACTGGCTCTATCGCATCCTTCGCCAGTAGGACTTTGAACTCCACACGCAAGACAGGATTATTGGCCGTCTTCACTGATGTGAAGCGGATGCCGCTGAGCTTGGGGGGACGCCAGGCGAACTGAATCGCAAAGCTGAGTCTGATGGGTCCGCAGGAGCCAGCGAGACGGTTGGGTACCATACAAGTTGGACCACCGGGACCACCGACATACCCAGGAACGGAGGAACCTGGTTCCACGGTTGGCAGAGGGTGCATGAGTAGGGCCTTTGATGACCCTCTCGAACCGCCCACTGCTGCCTGCTGGTGAGAGAGAAGGATGAATGTGGTCCGGTGTTGGTCCGTCCGCGACTCTCCATGCCCTCTTGGGACCCAGAAACAGAGAACCCGCTCTCCTGTCGAGATTTTTTGGAAACCAGATTCTCCACCCGGCCCTCCTCCAGGGGAGGGAGAAGTGCATTCACCACCCCCCAAAATGCAGTTCCCTCTTTCTCTGGGTCGCCCGCCTCTTGTTCTTCTGTTCACCGCCAGGTTGACGGGGGCCTGGACGGGTGGGGCGGCCTGCCTACACCCAGCTCCACAGCACTGCTTGCTTGAGGCTACTGCGGATGCGGCACTGGAGCGGGGATGGACGCAGGGGGCCGCCCTCAGCGACGAGCAGCCTGGGGCGCTGCAGCCGGTGGATGGCCGGACTGGACGTGCGCCTCAGTCTGCTCCTGTGCAGCCGAGAACTGTTGGGCCCGGTTCTCGACTGCGTCGCCGAAGAGGCCGATCTGAGACACAGGGACCTTGAGGAACCGACTTGTCGGCGTACCTCATATATAGATATATATAGACATAGATAGCGCTCCTGGACCATAAGTGTGGACATCGCACGACCCAGAGAACTCGCAGTGACCTTCGTCGCTCAGAGTGCAAGGTGCAGTTGGGAGCTCCTTTTAGAACTTCTGGATCATGACCACCCTCGTGCAGGACCCCCAGTGCTTTAGCCTGAAGAACCTGCAGTAACGCCGTAGCGTGTAAGGCGGAGGCAGCTTCTCCACAGGCCACATAAGCATCGCCGGACAGACCAGATGAGTACCTACAGACCCGGGAGGGGAGGCACGGTTCGCCCGGTATAGACCCTAGCTGCACCACCGCCGAGAGTGGTGTGGGAGGAGGAGTTAGCAGGTCGGTTTCCGGCAGAAAAAGGTGCCATCCATGACCTGGAAAGCCCATCATGCACCACCGGGAAGAATGAACCAATCATCCAACCTTGAGGGCTCGGGACACGGTGGAGGTCTCCACTTGAGCCCTACCCTCACGGTGGCCCGGGAAAGCATAGCCGTCATTTCTGGATCCAATTCAGGCATTGCTACAGTCCCGGAGGGCAGCAGCGCCGCCAAATCTTCCTGTCAAGAAAGCTCCGGCTTACCCTCCGATGCAGCGATCGACATCCGGTCGTCTGGAGGAGCACCGAAGGATACCATTGGTACGCTCTTTGAGAGGGCCCAGCGTGTTCCCTCGGCCGCTCAACTGGTTACGGAGTGTAGGAGGAGCGATGGTCTCTCGAGGGTTGGTTCCCTGGAGGGTTTGCCACCACTATAACCCTCAGACCACCCGTACTACTGCCTGAAGTAGTCCTAGCCTGTCTGCAGCCAGGACGAGAGCCAGATCGAGGCAGGCAACAGAGCTCTGCCCCTTTTGAGGTAACAGAGTCTAGTCTGCAGCTCCCAGATGATTATCTTCCCACAACGGGAAGATAACTCATCCACGAACGCCACCTCAGCGTGCTTTGTGCCCAGACACGTGAGGCAGCGATCGTGACCATCACTCAGCGCCAGGTAACGACCGCATCCAGCAACGCACGGGTGGATTCGATGTCTATAGCGAGACCCACATCGTCTTTACAAAGACGCAACGTCGTCTTTAAAAAGACGCACCCGTGAATGCTCTTTTAAGGAAAAAGCTCTTTTAGCGTGCTGAAGCGCACAGGGGAGATGGCTGCCTGCAACACAAACGGGGTAGTGCAGCCTGCTGTGTGCAACCCACTCGACACGGGAAAACCACCACCACTGAAGCGCCGTACCACCAACACCAAGAGCTCCAAAGAGCGCGCTAAACTCGTTCAGTCTTCTCTCAGTAGAGTAGTCAGGAGCAAAACGATGTGTTCGCTCGAAAAGCTGAATATGCGTTGCACCTGCTGCCTACTTATACTCACGCTGTGATCAGCGGCAGCTGGATGCAATCATCGCATGCCAATGTGCATTGGCTCATTTAGTTTACACTCGAAGTGGATTGGTCTCTCTAAGCGAGATCCCAATTCGTCGGTCACCGACGTGACTCAGAGTGACCGACTGAAAGGTAACATGATCTTTACTCAATATCCAAATGATTTTTGGCATAAAAGAAACATTTATCATTTTATTTTACCCATACAATGTATTGTTGGCTATTGCTACAATTACGTGTGACTTAAGACTAATCTTGTGATCCAGAGTCACATACATACATATATATATATATCTATATATATCTATATATATATATATATATCTATATATATATAGATATATATATTTTTTTTTATATATATACTTTTTTTGTCTATTTTATTAGTTTTTTGTTGTTTTTAAAGTGTATATATTTCAGTTGTAGTTATTTTAGTACACGTTAATCTAAATGAAAATGAGAAATGTTGCAGTTTTGCAGAAAAGGTTTTTTTTTTTTCAATAAATATTTCTTTCATTTCATTAACGGAAATGTTTTCTATGGTTTTAGTGTTAATTTTACTTTTAGTTAGCTATAATAATCCTGATTCTCAGAAGCTAATAATTCAATGCACAAAATAAAAAATTTTGTCATTGCCACAAGTGAACCTGTATTTAATGTAGTCTGGCTTATATTATCTTTTAACTTTTTTATGATGATTTTTGAGTAATTTAAAATTGTTAATTGGTAATTATAAATTAAGAACCTATTCAGGTGCCAAAGTTTGTTGTTAAAATTATAATCGTGGCTGTTGGTCACATTTTGCTGCAAATTATTTAGTGGCAACAGACTTGTAAACTTTATTGAATGATGTTAAAAAAAAATATCAATAAACAGATTTTTTTTTTATTTGTCCGAAATACATTGTTCTCTAAATAATGTGTAATTTCCTTAAGACTGAAAATAAATTGAACGGATTTAACCGGATTTGCTTATCTGTCGGACACCATGAAGCATTACATTCTCGGCTTCGAGAAGAGTGAAGAAACAAGCTAATCTTCCAGGAGTTCAATATTAAGTTCCATCACTGTCAGACTGGGCGTGAGAGAGGGAGGGAAAAAGATTAGACTCTTCAGCACAGATGAACGTTAAAAGCTTATATGCCACCAAAACACATTCTCACATTGTTAATATGTGGATTAGGCCATTTTCTCCTTCCCAACAGAAGTATCAATATGAGTATAAAATGGCATAATGCAGCAGCTCTCCACTGCATTCTCGGCCTGTATCAACGCTGAGCTCGTGTTATTGTGAAAGAGGATATGAAGAGCGGCTTCTGAGATATTCAATGCTTCTAACTGATTCCAGGATCTGTACCTGTGCATTAGTCTGCGTGTATTCACAGACATACATATTCAAGACGGCCATTGTGTCAGTAACGTTTTCATACCGAATATCGACCGTGGGTTCTGTTCGGAGCGGTTTATGAGATTAAATACTGTCATTCAAGGGAGAAACCTGAAATAATTTCACATTTTCTCTGCAATCAGTCAATTACGTTTCTCATTGCTTTCTGCATCTGTGATATCCTCCTCCTCTTTCAGTCACGAAGATGAGTTGTTTGCCACACTAAATATAAATTCAATGAATAATTTTATATTCACATAGAGCAATATTCCACACCCCGCCAGTGTGAAGCACCACCTCTGCCCAGCCTGATGTGCATTCGAATGGATTTTTGCACTATTTTCATACCAAAACGGGGAGGGGGAAAAAGCTATTTTTTCCCCCAGCAAAGTCCACCAAGAATATAGAGGGAAAACATTTTATTATTCCATCAAACCCAATCATATTTATGACCCTGAGCTTTCACGTAGGAGAGCGCTTTCCAATGCTCCCTGTGTTATTTAAAATTTCATAAACCTGGTCTACGACAGTTCTTATTTTGCCCCACATTCTAATCTGCTCCTAATAAAGACATGCCAGGCAGAGGGTGTGAAAAACGAGCTCACTGCAGCGGTTGGCATGAGTAAGGGAGAGCGCTGGGGATAAATCAGAGCACGAGACGTTGGAGACACACAGATAATCTCAGAGTGCTGCTGTGTGTTTGGTCCTCTCCTCTCAGCGGTGGTGATATACAGTGATGGGAAATCCATGCAGACTCTCCAAAGGGCGAGATGGAGGTGACTCGTATAAATGTTTGACGTGAGCAGTTTTTCAAAATAAAAGTTTGGAATTAACACCCAAGATGAGCTCAGCAAACTCATTCACTGTCTGTCACCGGTGAATTAATGTTAAGTAATGACACTGATTTACGAGCAGGCTTACGTGAAATCTGTTCCTGCAGAGCTCCTCGGACACTTCTGTCATTTATAAAATTCCCTAAATCTCAGACTCATTGCATATTCATTTATTAAATATTGTGGCTAATTTGATTATGCTTTCAGCTGCTAATAAGAGCGTGGTACTCTCAGCTCCATTCTGAGGGAATAGTTCTTCCAAAAAATGAAAATCCTGTTATTTTTCCACCCTCATCTTGTTCTAAATCCATATATTATTTATTTATTTATTTACATACTTATTTTACTTATTTCAATATTTGCTTATTTCTTAAATATATATATATATATATATATATATATATATATATATATATATATATATATATATATATAGATAGATAGATAGATAGATAGATAGATATATATATATATATAAAATTAACTAAATTTTGGGAACAAATGTCCCCACAAGTATATTAATACCAGTAATTTTTTACCTAATCGAGACATTTTTTGGGGGGAAACAGCTTATAAATCATTTTTTAATCTAAATATACAGAATGTTTTCTGTGAGGGGTAAGTTTAGGGTTAGAATTAGGGATAGAATATACAGTTTGTACAGTATAAAAATCCTTATGTCTATCGAAAGTCCCCATAAAACATGGAAAATGTGTGTGTGTGTGTGTGTGTGTGTGTGTGTGTGTTTATTATTTTTTGTTACTTTGCTTATGTTGTTGTAATGGAATTTACTGTCCATATTTTTGTTCATAATGTTTGACCAATAAAATATTGTTAGAAAAATATTTACTTATTATTTTTTACAATTTATTTTTATTATTTATTTATTTAGTTATTTATTTATTTTAACTCTTCAGAAAGGGTGCTGTTCTTTTTTCTTTTGAGGCCTTCTTGGATATTTTTGGTCATGCACATCACAAAGTTTACTTCAAAATCAGTGCAGAAAAATGCATCTGGGCCTATACAACATATTAGAAACTTTATCTAAAAAGGTTCTTTTACATTATGGTGGTGCAATCTAATGCATTTAAGTCTCTCTTTTGTTTGTCTATTGTCCTGTTTGTGTGTTTCACTGTATAATAGACCACGGATGACATGGTATCTTCGGCCGAATGCTCCAGTGACGACGAGGACTTTGCTGAGTGCGAAGGACATGCAGGTGGGCTAGGTCAGTTGAATTTTGCTTGCCTCTATGTGGTGGCCTTTCATTTGCAACTGAGGATCAGATCCTCAAAGCATCGCCTCCCCCCATGGATAGAAAAAGTGTAACTTCCTTTCCAATCCAACCCATGTACACCAATATAGAGACATGTATATAGTAGGATATCTTAAGAAATAATCTAAACAAAACAGAAATAGGCATGGATTTTTAATGCTTAGTCTATTCAGTAGCATTGAATCAGAGCTAATGTCAAATCATTCCTGTCAAACTTGTATTACGAGCTACACTTGGCCATGGGGTTTTCCGAAGTGGTTAACATGGTCACACTGATTACTAATTTTGTCCCCAGTGCCTATTATGAGAGCATACGTACAAAATTAGTACAGAAAAGTGACATGTTCTCTGCATTGATGCTTCAAAATGTATCATACTGAGGTTTCTTTGCCATGTGATAGTGTACTGCATTTTGGCACATGATACATTTTGAGATTTCTCTTGAACTTTGCTTTCAGCCTTATAGTAGAGTGATATCTATCAGATTAATTGCTGTTGAAGCAGTCTTTTCTATACTTTTCTGTTTCCTCATTTCAAGAGGCTTGATTTAAATTAACTTGTTGTAATAGAGAACAGATATCATCGAATTTCTGTGTACCAATTTTTTTTGTGTGTCGTTATGCTTATTTTTAACGATATCATTTTGCCTCAGTGTGAACAAGTTGTTCTGCTAATATTTTCCAACCCAAATATGAAAAATACAATTCAGTGATTAGATTGATAGTGAGAAAGAGAGAGATTTGAGAGAAGTTGGGTATTGGCTTTTTTTTTTTTTAAACGTAATTGTAGCTTTGAGAAAATAGTCTGTCATGTCTTTTGTGAAATATGCAAAGTTTTTGATTGCAGTTATAGATAATTGAAAATTTATTCCTTAGCGAATCATGATTCCAGCCAGAGAGGTCAAATGAATCTCATTATAATTTGAGTAAAACCCTACCACTTACAATAATTGGGTTTCTTCAACTTTGGGCACTTTTATATCCAAGGGGTTGATTTTTATTAAAATCAACTTTTTTTTTTCTATGACATGAAGGTCACATTAAGTCTTGGAAAGTTTTTACCATACTTTCATCATTTATTTTGATGTTTTTATAATAGATTTTATTGTTTTCCCATACTAGTAAAATAATCAAAAACATCTAAATATTAAATATATGCATAAATTATTTCTATTTATTGAAATAAATATTAAATATTATACACAATTATATTTTTAGAAGTTTTTTTTTTCACAAAATGCTATGAAATGCATTACGTTATATGAAATATCAGAATATAAACTAAATAGTAAACTAGCAAATGTATAAAAAAAAAGTGTGTTCTCCACAAAGTCCAGAAAGCCAGATGTGCCCCTAGTTGAACAAACACCCAATTATACATTTTCCATGTCGGAAAATCGAACCAGTGCACAACAAGAAGAACAATGTGCCATCAGATGATTTCCAGAGGCCAAGGCCATTTCATGGCCTGTTAGTTTTATCTATTGGCCTGTAATGAGCACGCTGTCTTTCATCACAGAAATGCGCAACGTTTATTGTGCTCCATTGGATGAAAATGTATACATTTAAGTTTTCATGCAGACATGACAGGCTAGTGATCTGCTCAACCTGTTCTGACCCTCTGCAATTCTCTCAAATGTCAGTGCCAATTTCTTCCAAATGACATTCATCAGTTTAGCGGTTTGAGAACAATATCCATCTTTCTGGAATCTTTATGTACTCATAAAGAAAGCTATTGGCAGGGTCCCAATCATCCAGTCACGTTTACACAGAAATTCATGCCATTCTAACCTCTACATCAGTTGATGTGAAGCTGCATGAGACATTACCGCTGCAGGGGTGCGTCCTCATATTCGGCGTGTGTTCTGTACCGCATGCGTGGGGTACTTCCCCTTGATTTGTCCTCTTAATTTCATGAGCTTGTTCGTGGTCGATGTTATTTTTGGTGAAGTTCTCATCTATTTCCCAGCTCTCCAAAAGCAACATTCCTGTCATCTCACCTCATCTTGTTCCGCATGATATTTTGGTGTTGAAATCGATTTTTCCTCCATTTTTCTCAAGCATCTGTACCATCTGGGCTTGACCTTGAACATTGCCATTTTGATTAACAAAGCGAATAACAGGCAACAAAATCTTTTCTTGCCATCAAAAGAGTTTTTAGAGCTCAAGCATTGATGTAATCTTAAGAAAGTTGTGTTTTAAGAATGACCAGCATCCTTGAACGCCCTGCCCTCTCTTCCTCCTCACCTGACTGAGCCGGTCTGCATATGAAGTCTTTTTTGAATGCAGATGGCATAGAAAGAGTTTTATTGCCACAAACCGTGCGCTTCTCAATGTCACGCTTTCTCAAGCAGTCATTTGTGGCATGTAATATGGTAGCTGCTAGTCAGAGCCATTTTCCAGACTATTCTCTCATTATTCAGTGCATGGCGCCATTTTTGATCTCCATGCATATCTTCACCATCAGACTAACCTGAGTGCTGTACTGTATGTATGAGCCAGTTTCAACAAAGCATCATACCTCAAGCTTATGGTTGCAAAGATCTCCGCTGCATTTCCTGTACCAAATCGTGTTCCTGTCTATCAACTTGTCTGTCTTGACGTGTTGTCACGTGATTCTGTTCTCTGTTTGTAAAAATTGTTAGGTTTTCCCCTTTATCCCCTATCTGGAATTCCATATGAGGGCTTATGTTGATTAATCATACGCTTCCGAATCATTCCGTAGGGCAGTTCTGCTGTATTACTCTCAAATTATTTCTCTGCACACAGATCTCATTATTTTAAAGTTCATGCTTGCATGTAAACCAAAAAACTTATATTTCTGTTATGCAAAGTTGCGGATGTATTTTTAGATAGCTGTAAATAAACTCCACGCATTTTGTTTATTCTGAAATACTAAATGGGGCTCATTTTCAGAGTGTTTAAATTATTCGGTAGTACAGTATTTGCTTTTGAACAAGACAAAAGGTGAAATGAATTAGGAATCGAGGGCAAGAAGCCTCCAGAGACTCAATTATCTGTTCAACAGAAGCATCTCTCACTCTTATGGTACAGTTTGTATATGCAGGAATGGGTCAGTGCGATGTGTTAATATTAAAGTTGCATTACAGATTTGTGTTAGCATGTAGTGTAATACTAATCAGTTCTAAAGGGCAAAGTTCTACATCTTTCCAAGTGTGATTTGTTCAGGCTTATCGCTGTCTCATATTGAGGTTTTTGATGAAATAATTACGGATAACTAATCAGGAATTAACAAGCTCCAGTTTTGCTTTGCAGTGATAGCAATTTGTTTGTGTCTGCTAAAAAAAAGCCCCATGATATTTTTCTGTCATTAAAACGTCAGCTTGGCTCCAACCAGATAAAGATGAAGTGTGAGAATGAGATGGGTCATTCCTGTAAAGCAGTACCTTTTGAACTCTGTAACTTTTGTAATTTAAAAAAAAAAAAAGAAGAAGAATTTCTACTAAAGGGCTTGGCAGACTTTCAGAAATATGGTCAAGCTCAACAAATTAGAGAAAATTAACAGGATGCCCAACAGAAAGGAAATAAAAGTCATTTAAAAGTCATTTAAAAAGTCATTTAATAGTCGATTAAAAGTCAACTTTTAATCATCTTTCATGTTTTAAAGTGAGACTAAAACCACAATCAGTATAGAATTAATATCACTACACATTTTGTCCATTATGACTAACACTGACTAATATGATTCCCATTTTAAAAAAACTATGAGTTTATTATTGCATCCGTTATATTACAAGTAAACATGCACTGCCATTCCAAAGTTTTGGGTCAGAATTTTTTCTTTTTTTTTTTTTTTCTTCTTTTTCTTTTTTTTTAAGAAATCAGCAAATATGACAGTGAAGACATTTTATAATGTTACAAAAGATTTCTAAAACCTGTTTTTTTTAACTTTCTATTCATCAAAGAATCATTTAGAAGAAAATGTATCACAGTTTCCACAAAAATATTAAGCAGCACAACTGTTTTCAACACTGATAATAACAAGAAATGTTTCTTGAGCACCATGTTCATTAACTGCGTAGTAAGAGTGACCCAAGACACATTTTGTCATTCTTTGCTCACCTTCATGTTGTTTAAAATTACAAATATTTTCCTTAAAAGTAGTCCACACTACTCCAAGACTTCTGAAGCCATATAATAACTTTTTCTGTAATAAATAGATCAAAATGAGACATAACTAAATATGGCTCCTATGCAGTCTATGTGAAATGTGCTGTCTCTGAATTGCATTTGTAGGACTCATTTCTCTTCCTTATATGAACACCAGATGGCATTATATGCTGCACTCATGATTTTAGATTCACACAATACTAAGAAATTCCCAAAAGATGCATATGTAATGAGCTGGATTTTAGTTATTCACCTGATTCAAGCAGATATCTACTTTTTAAGAATAAGTGTAGCTTGTTTTGTAATGCTGATTAGACAGAGGTGAGTGTCTTTTTAGACTCAAAAGCAATTAGATGCCGTTGGAATGCAGGAAATGAATTAAAAAAAACGGTAGAACAAAGGAAAGAATGGTCCAGATTAGAGAGCCAGTATTGCTTGGCCCCATCCTGTGCCAAGAGAGAGGGAGTTGCTTTTATCACAGGCCTGCAGGTGGCCGTTCAGCATTGGAGCTCCTGTTTAATTACCTATCCATAGTGCAACCAGAGATAAGAACACACTAGACACCCGACACTGAGATACACCTCTTGTGTTAGAAGAGTTTTCTATAGTCTCACTTTGCAAATAATACTCTATGTGTTACAGTGTTTGCATTCTAATGGGGTGCCTTACCGCACAGATGTACACTCTTGTCAGGTGCCGTCAGTCAGTTTAATGCGTAGATGTACTTTATTAACAGAATGTGTGTGTTTTAATTAGTTGAAACAAGTCAGTCTGGCAGTGCACTAAAAACAGTCATAGCCTTGAGCATTTAAGGCCTGTTCACACCAAGAACGATAACTATAAAGATAAAGATAGAGTTTTAAAAAATCGTTCTGAATTTAAAAGTATAGCAGAGTCCACACCACAACAATAACCATAAAAGCACAAAGGAGCGATATTGTTAAAATAACTTTCAAACCCATTTTTTTTCCAGCTGATGAATGATAAAAACGTTGACAGCCAATTAGAGAGCTTTAAAGAGCTTGAGCAGTTAAAGCAGCAGACGACATAACTGCAGCGAGTGCTTATAATATATATATATAGATAGAATATTATTATCATTATAGTTATCATTCCTGGTGTGAACGAGTCTTAACTCTTGTTTAGTCAGCCCTCTGTATTGGAATGTCACGATTTCCCAGCATGCACTACACTGGTATATAATGTTGGATAAAATAAATATTGCCGGTTTCAATATATTGCAAGTAATCGTTTAAAGTGTCACGTATATTGACACGTTGTTCTAATCTATCAATCAAAAGAAAGTCAAACTGACCATATTACAGAGTGTTATATATTTTTAAGAATTTTATACTTTCATTCATCACTGTTTTCCCCACAATACTAGCATTGTGGGGTTTCATTGTATTAAAATTATTTTTGAGAGGAATTTATTTGTTATTTTCTTTTAGAAAATAAAGTATAGATTTTAGATGATTAGATTATGTTCTAATTTAACATCCCCTAAGTTAATACTGTTCGCCCTAAGGTTTTCAGAGAGTTTATTTCTATTTTCTGTAGAAGTCATCTATCTTGAACCCTCTTGTGGAATTCCTCAATCAATACTCTGCTGCTTTTGAACCAAAGTCTGTGGGTACCGTCCATGATTATGAGATATAAAAAAACGAGAAATCTGCTCTGTATTTTCCAGTATGTGCAGTGAAAGTGAACAGACAAACATCTGTGACCTACAGGCCCTGGTTAAAAGGCTTCTTTGACCTCGCTTAACCTTTGATGTCTGATTTGACCCCCAGCTTGCTGTGTTGTTTGTCTACTCTCCCTAAATGCAACTTACTTTACGCATGCGTCAACATCTTGCAGTAAAAAAAACTTAACCCATTTTCAGCCAGTTTTCCTCTCTCTTTGACATACATCCAGACTGCACGCCTGTTACATGTTTAAGACTAACAATGACAGATATATTTGTCTTTGGGTCACATGACAGAGGAAGCAGTTGTCTGTTAAACTGTCCCCTCTCGATTGTGTCTGTTTTATAGTTTGTGCATCTGGTTGTAGTGTGTGAAAATTAGAATTGCTTTGTTCTTTCGTCTCTGGGAATTTTGTCTTTTTAGTTTACACACACAAATCAATTTCATTTTTTGTTGGTTACCATTTTTTGACTAGCTGAATTTTTGGGTTCAAAATTAGTGGTGAAATTTTAACTAGATGTGAATATGAAATCACAATTATCATTAATTTGATAACGTGTTTTGATTTTTGGTCTTCTTTTTTAGATTTGGAACTAATTCAATGAAAATTCCATGTGCTTACAGTGATAAATCATCAAAATCATTTTCAAATCACAAGAATCACATCAAGAACAAAACTGCACTACCTCAAATGCAAAAACAACCCAATTTGGTTTAAAAAATAACAAATAAATAACCAAAAAGGCACATGATGGTCAATGAAAAGGTTCCAGATCTTGATACACTTCTTGTTTTTTCAAATTAGTTGATCTTGATGAACAATTGACGTTTTAAGAATGTTTCCAAACTGCATGGCGAAGAAGTTGCAGTTTAGGGTTTGTCAGATTGTCAGTGTTAGAGTTTTGTTCTTTTTCGTAGATGGGCATGTATATGCTCATTGTTTGTATATCCCCATCCCTTCCTTACAGCCAAAAACGTTAATGCTGCCCGACCGCTTCGTACTGCCTATACATGGACATGGCAACTGACTTACACAATCACCCCCATCATTGTCATCTCCTATGTAGTATGTTCATAGGTCCAATTCCCTTGTCACAATCCCCTCCCCCCCTCTAGCTATGGTAAATATGTACAGTCATCCATTCACTCAAACCTAAAGATTAAAACCAATCTAAGCAAAAAGTTTAATTACTAGAATGTAGATATTTATTTAATGAAAAAAAAATGCTATATAAATCAAAGGCTCAAATATGTACAGTTTTTGTAAGAAAACTGGATTATATATCAAAGTAACAACAAAAGAGAATAATGGTGAAGTTTATTTTTCATGTTATGTGGTGTGGATGTATGTGTTGTTGCCTCCCTGTACTCTCTCATGTGGGATACAAAAATATATATCTAACCAGAAACACAATGACAGTCATTTTGTTTTCACAAAGAAAAAACCTGTCCAAGAACATTCTTACACAACTTTCTTTTGTACGTTTTTTTTTTTTTTTTTCTTCATGCCAAAATCATGCGGGCAATTTGTTGATGTAAGTTGACAAAAATTATGATATGCTTATGTGTGTGTTTATGTTTATTAAATATATGCCGTTTATGCTTGTTTAAATTCTTAATATAATGAGATTGCGAAGTTCTGATCTCGATTTGCTAAATTATACTGTTGATGTTTATATTGCCTGTTTGTCAGTACTGTATTGTGTGCTATGACTAGTTATTGAGAACTTATGGTATTGGCTTTGGTTTACTTTTGTTATTATTAAAGTCTGCCTCTTTAAGTTCTTTTGATTTTGAATTTGATTTTTATGCAAGTCTTACTACAAACCTGATGGCAGTTTTATCTTTCATTTGCAATGACAGTCTGAATACCTAGCAGGTGGAAAGCAGAAACAAACCTTCAATGTCCATAAAATGGAACTTTCTGTTTTTGTTGCATGGCAGATACACCAAAATATTTTTCTTCTAGTATTAGAATCACTCCTTCCTTTCTGAATAGCAACACGTTACAACTAAACGTATACTTGAAGAACTGACCATCTTAATGCTACTATACTTTAGCATTTTAACATACAGAAAGCAGCATTCATTGTATTCCTTATTACTTAGATTTAGTTATTACTCATTAGATTTGGGTATTGCTTATTACTTGGATTAAAGCCTTGCCCTTCGGAAATCAACCGAATGATAATTACAGAAATCATTCAGCTGTCATTGCATTATGGAGATAGTAGCTGCCATTAGGAAGTCATTCAAAAGGCAAGAGTCAGTGCACTGCTGGGGAGCCACATCTTCCATCACACACGTGTGTATATATAGAGAGAGAGAGAGAGATTTTTTTCTACAAAAATATGCAAGTGTTGACATTGTTTCACTTCTTATAAAACAGATGAAACCATCATGAGGTGAGACTTCACCTCGTAGCTTATGTAATGATTTTCTTATATGTGCTGCATGTTGTTTTCTTCTGACATTTATTTTTAGGTCATGATGAGACTTAATGGCAATAGGAAATGATTCATTCATTTGTTTTTTTAATTATGCAAAATACTAATTTAAAAAAGTCAATATTTTTACAGGAAGGTTGCAATTCAGTAAGTTACAGCATTTATTAATTTTGATTAATGTTCATTTGCATATCGTTTATTACTAGTTCATGTTGAAATGCATGAGCTAATCTTAACAAACACAACTTTTGTGTTAAAAAGTTAAATGTTTTAGTAGAAATTAACATTACATGTGATTTATATTAGTAGCCTACTGTTAGCTAGGGCTAGCTTGTTAGTGATAAATCGCAATTCGTGGAATGATTATGAGATTTTCCGAATACAATGTGATTCTCTCTGGAATCGATTCTGAGTTTAGTTTTTAAAAGCAGATGGCGCTGTAATCTAGTTTTTAATCGCACACTCAAATGCTCATGAAGAAAAGAGCTTGTGCGTTCAGCTGAGTCAGAATGCTTTTATGACGCAAGATTAATGTGAACACCCTTGTAATTCGCTACATCTTTTTAGATTTTATGAATGATTATTTTAGGTTCAAGAATTGGAACTGTTTCTAAAGCATGCAGTGCCATCTGCTGTTAAAAACTAAGCTCAGAATCGACTCGAGAGAGAATCGCGATGCATTCTAAAAAAATCTCAGAATCGATGCAGAATCATTTCTTGATTCGCGACGCAATTTATTTTCCCAGCCCTATTATTAGCCCATGTTAATTATTCACATGTAACTTTTTTGTAAAGTATTAACCAGAAAGCAGATCATTCAAATAGCTCGCAAAACCAGCTCACCCACAAAGACCTGTCAAGTCCTTTTGATGCTAATTTATAGTCATTTATTATGTTCGATATTATTTCGCTTTTGTCTTTTATTTTTGGTTAGTTTTTTGTACGTTCTGCCTTGTATCCGTTAGTTTTTTTTTATTTATTTATTTATTAATTTTTTTTTGTAACCAGTTTTCGAGACTAACTTGCCTCGTGTCTGTGTTCAATTGTAGGAGGCGAATTAGTTTTCCCAGTACTTGTAAAGGATCCCTTAGAGCTCCCCTCTGTAGCCACTCGTACACCCTCCATCCCCTTTCCCCCAACCCTCCGCCCCCACCTCACCATTATTGAGACCACCAAAGAGTCCCTGTCCATGGCCACTGAGGCGGGGGTACCTTGCTTGTCGGACCGAGGCAGCGATGATTGTGATGATGATGATGGCTTGATGATATCTGGGTATGGCTCTGGGGAAGCATACGACTCTAACCTGCCCCCTACTGATGATGAAGATTTTTACACCACCTTCTCCTTGGTAACAGATAAGACCTTGTCTTCGTCGACCTTTGAAGGTGGCTACAAAGCTCACGCGCCTAAGTGGGGATCCAAGGACTTTAGACCTAACAAAGTCTCCAATTCTGGTAGGACTACTACCGCATCTTTTTCCCCCAAGCTGAGCCGCTCCACAACCACGTCCACGCCACCCAAACTGCCCGCGGGCAAAATGAATCACAGGGAGCTAAAGCCCCAGCCCGACATAGTCTTGCTTCCATTGCCCACTTCCTATGAGGTAGACAACACAAAGCTGAAGAGCCCATTAATAACCTCCCCCATGTTCCGTAATGTACCCACAGCAATCCCCACGGAGCCGGGCATCAGGCGGGTTCCGGGGGCCTCCGAGGTGGTCCGTGAATCTAGCAGCACCACCGGAATGGTCGTCGGGATAGTTGCCGCTGCCGCTTTGTGCATCCTAATTCTGCTGTACGCCATGTATAAGTACAGAAACAGGGACGAGGGATCCTACCAAGTGGACGAGACCAGGAATTACATAACCAACTCGGCGCAAAGCAATGGAGCAGTCATGAAGGACAAGCAGCAGAGCGCGAAAAGCGGCAACAAGAAACAGAAAAACAAGGACAAGGAGTACTACGTGTGAGAACGTCGCCCGTCGCTTTGAGCGAACTTTGATCTGTTGGGCGCTGCGCCGAGAGAGGGCGACAGGAGCCGAACCCCGGTGCCGCGCCGAGAAGGCGAACTCTGACGCGAACTGTACCATAAAGCACACTTACAACCGTAAGCATACCGCGAAGGTAAAATAGCAAACATTAGTGACCTTATTCCTCTATCTGGTCGGAGACGTTATCAGTGTAGAATATTCCACAGCTGCATCATAATCCTAAGTGACTTTTAGAGGTATGTGAACCTTGGCGTAAATCTCGTTTTTCTTTTCTTTTGTAACTCTGTAAAAAAAAGGAAAAAAAAAAGAAAAAAGAGGAGAACGTTTCAAGCATGTAAGAGACACATAGTGCTGACGTCCGTAACGAAAGTGGGACCCAAAAAATGTTGTTCATGCGAAAAAAAGGACTCCTGCCAACAAAATAAATAAATGAATAAATATATATATAAATATATATATATAAATTCTATATATGAGAAATTTGTATTGTTTATATACATTACATGTGGTGTCTTATAATTTTTTGCTCTCTGCAAAAAGAAGAAAAACACGATGTAATAAACGAAGACCGGTCACAGAGGCTCTGACAGCACAGCACTGTTATGATTTTCAGCCGAAACTGATCATTCTAATTGTACAACCAACTGTAATATTGCAAATGTGTGAGTTTCCAGAAAGACAGTGACGTTTCCTTGTCTCAGTAAAGCGACTGATTGTAGTGCATGCCATGCCATCCTTCGCTTCGATCACGTCCGTCCACCGGGCCGATCCGATCATCAGATAGACCTCTCGTCCCTCAAAGCGACTCGACAAGGGAACGAGTCGCAGATTGGAACTTTTTCAACCGTATGTATGTTGGTCCATTTGCTCTCGTCTCTTTTTTATACAGCTGTCTGGTGCAGACTGGCGCAGTGCTATGATACTGTTAAAGGATGTCTATACGAAAATAAATCTAATGTGAAAAGTGTGAAAAAAAATCTATCTGTTGTCACAGTCGACTGTGTCGAACAAGAAATTTGTTTACATATTTTATTACATGATAGCGGTTGTACTTTGTAGGTAGATGATGTACATACGAACCTAAGTTGTATTTTTTTTAGTAATTCTATTGTACAGAGAGATCATTTGATTGATTTATTCAGTGTGATTCATGCCGAAAAATCCGACACTGTCGACTCATGTCAAGGACGAAAAATATATATACAGTACACACACGTTTTTGTAAGGACAAGCAGAGAATATTGTTAGATTAGAGGTCTAATCTTTCTCGCAGTTGTTTCTAAGTCTAAGCATGGATATTTGACTACTTGAAGCTGTCGATGAAATACAAGACCCACTTCTTAATTGTACCAAGGTTTCCTTGTTATCAGTTGTTTTATTTATAGAAGAATCAAAGACATATGTAATAAAGACAGACTAATATGGATACGGACATGCAGCTCAGATAATTTACGCCGTGTGTTTCTTACCTTAATGTCTTAATACAAGTGGCCTGGACTGCAAGTAAACCCTGTCTCATCGACGCAATCTTTTGCCATTTTTATTCTTATTCATGTATATTTTTTGCCATTTTTATATGTTTTTTAATCACTGTACTATAAATATGATGTCAAGATGTGCCCATGTTATTTTTTAATCTTCATTTTCTGTTCAGCCTCACGTGTGCTTTTATTATTTTCATTTATGACATCCTAGTCATGTAGCTTCGCTTCAGACAATATTTGGCGATGATCTATAATAAAACATTCCATGGAGGTTGATCATATACAGGTTGTCTTAATGTGCTCATATCTAAACTCTCTTCAGCATGTGCGGCGATACATATTTTTCTATCATCCATCACGCTGGACAGCACACTTTAATTTCCTGTTCTGTTAGGACCTTTTTAATGTCTTCAAGAGACTTGGGTCTGAAATATGCCTTTCCTAGCATGGTTTTAATGGATTAAATGCCTCACTTTGTTTTTAGCCCAGGAAAGGTGAGGTTGTCGTTTGTTATACAGAAGAAAGACAACTGCATTTCAGTAGCCAGTCACAGAGCAACAATGAATCAATATCCATCAGGATTTTCTTGGGAGATGCAGATTTATAAAAGACCCAGTACCCACATTGACCTGTTAACAGCATAAGAGCAGAGATCTTGAGCACAAAATATTTCTCTTTTAGTTACCAAGGAAACACAAAGGTACAAATCAGAAGCTGTGACTTCTGCTGGGGTTTAATTGTTTCATTAGACATGGTAATTAAAGTATGCTTGACTATAAAGAAATTAGGAGGACTTCTAATATGCTATTGTTCGAGAACAAGTACAATGTTTGAAATCCTGACTAGGAACAAAAGCATCAACTTCTGTTTGCATGCAACATAGAAACTGACAGATATAGTGAGAAGCTGAGAAATGGTTACTTGTTTTTTGAGAATAACATCAAAATGTAGCCAAATCATTTAAACTAATGTGAATGTTCTATTCAGATTCTGTTTCATTGGATAGTTTCAGGTTTTTTTTTTTTGGATCCCCTCACGCTGACAGCCATTTGGAGCAACAAAGTGACCAGAAGTCTTTCCTTTTCAATGACAATTTCCAGCTTCATGGGTTACAGTGACTATTTTGAAGAGATTTTGGTATGTCCAGGTGCAAAAACAGTTGATAAAAGTTTATGCAAATGAGCAGCAACTACCCTGTGGTCATTTTTAACAGCAACACAACTCATTCATTGTCAAAACAAAATTGCATTTTATTTTTTACAGTTAGTACATCTCATTTGTGTTTTGATTTTTAAATGCTTTGTCTACTTAGTGTTTACAGGTCATCACTGAAATCATCCAGCAATAAGAATACCTAACTACAGTGACCTCCAACAATAAAGTCACTATGAACAAACATTTTTTTCTTTCCAGGTGCTGACTGTAAGTCCATATGTACAAAAAGAGCTGTTAGATCACACCCACCCATTCTTATGATTTCCAGGTGGTGAAGTAGCAGTGAAATAGTTTTGCAAGATGCTGCAAGAACTGGCAACAAACTAATCTTTTTCTTCTTTTTTTAACAACTGATGGGTGAATTTACTAAGTGCCACTTTTGTGTGCACTGTGATATTTTAGCATCTTTTTCACTAACCACCCACAATCTAGTCTAACCAGGTGCAAAATGTTCTGTAATAGCACTGTGTTAAATTCTCTTTTGTCATTCATTTTGGAAATTAGGCTCATACAACTCTGTCATACTCTACCGCAATTAATGCATGCTTTTGTGGCCATGTTTGCATCGTTACCTAATTTGCATAATTTAGTTTAATTTTCCTAGTGAGTTCCTCACTGAGATTTTGCTTTTATTTACTTTTTTGAACAAACTGCCCTACATGATGACTCATTCCTCTAAAGAGAGTGAAAAACTCAATACTTGAAATTCATTTACTGTGCATCCAAAAAAGGATTACATGCCGAGACACTAGCAGTCTTTATTTATTTTTACAAGTGCAAAAATAAAGAGCTCAGTGGAATTAAAATTAATTTTAAAAAAACATTTAATCTTTATATATGATTCCTCACATATCAACACACATGTATGTGTGTATGCATATGTGTATGCATATGTGTGTGTGTGTGTGTGTGTGTGTATATATATATACACACACACATACATATATATCATTCATTAATGTCACTTCATATCTTGTTGTTTGTCATCGTTATGTTATTAAAAAAAAAAAAAAAAAGAATCCAAATGTCTTGCAGAAGGCCAATTATTTTGACTAGTCCAAAAAGTTTGACCAATTATATTGCCTTTGCCCAGGTATATCTGATATTCTCTTTAGCTTCAATCTTCACTCTTAGAGAAAGATCACAGAAGTTGCTCTAAATAAAAGAGGAGCGTGAAATGTACAATTTCGTAATGAACATCTTATTACATGGGTGGCTGGATTATTGAACCACACTGACTGAGGAAAACCTTTTCTGGGTAAAGAGAAAGTTAATTAAAATTCTACAAAGGCTTAAAATTCAATAATCCCTCCTCAACTTCCAGATAAGTTCTGTTGATTGGGACCATTCATCAAAACAGACCTTTTCTGTGGTCGAAATTAGTCCCTCCTTTTCTGTAGGAAAGACTTTTGATTGGGAATCTAATCTAACTGCTTTTGCATTTTGCAGTTTAATCCTGTTGTCAGTAAATATAAAGGGATTGTAATGAATTTGCATGTTTAGTATGTTGTATCAGTGGCTCAGCCATAAAATCTAACGATGACACCAGATTTAATCAGAATTTGATTGATCACCTCAGTGCAAACTGGAAGAAAAGAACTACACAACATACCAAGACTGTGCAACATGTACATATATTAAGTTAACTGCCATGCAATAAATATCAGTTAAAACATATTAGCATCCTTATGATAAGATTGATGTCACAAAAGGGACATCTGGGATCAGTATCATCTGATTACTTGATGCTGTTGTTTTCATGTGAAAAATGACAATGGATTTTATTCACTAATAAATATGCTCTTTCTTACCTCACAGGGGTTTTCAAGAATTTCCATTGAGTTTTCTGTTAAATGATTACAGTGTTTATGTTGTGCAATTATATTAATCAGTACTGCTCTATAATGTGTATTTCATTATATTACATTAGGTTTTTTATAAATGGTTGATTACTGTGGCCTCTTAAAAGTGAAATGAACTTTATTGTCATGGATAATTTTTTTACATTTGAAGGGTTCTGAAACATGTTTGTTCTTGTGATGCCAGCAACCAACAAGCCAATATTGCCGTTGTTCCAGAGTGATTAGTGACATGAAATGTACAGCTAACAGACCATTGAGCCCATGAGCAAAGAATTCAGCTCACCTCTTAGAAGTTATGCACCAGCTGAACAACTATCGATGAGATGAGCGGGAATGCTAACAAATATATTTTTACGAGTATTATAGACCTCCTTGATGATACCCATAAAACATACCCTGTGCCATCCGAGATGACATCCTGCACACGGCAACAGTGGGAAAAAAACACTGACTTTTGGAACAAATGCATCACTGTAATGATAGATAGAGATGTATGCATGACACAAATAACCCAGAACTCATAATATTTCCATGTGTAACATCTAATAGACTTATGGTAAATCCATTTATTCTTTAAAAAATGGTTCAGTCCAATAGTGAATTTATAGATGGTCTATTTTCACTGTCTAGAAATCTACCTATTGTCCCTCAGATAAATAGAGGATCATCAAAACCATAATATTCTAAAACTGTAGCAGGAACCTGATCCATAGAGACAGAGAGAGAGAGAGAGAGAGAGAGAGAGAGACTGGTAAAAGCCTTGATTCATTATTAATCTAAGCTGCAGAGCACTGGAGATCAGCCACTGCTTTACAGGAATACTAACACACCAGACTGGGACATTGCTGTGTCGGACTGAGGAGGATATACAGTATGTTTGTGCAAAATATGCATCATCGCCATCAGAGGATTAGCTTTTCTAAACTACTTCTATATAAGCTGCATATTCAAGCACACACAGCAAATCGCAAGAATGTGATTTTCTCTCTCCAGTTTTTCTCTTCTTTTTTTTTTTTATTTAATGTTATTTTTAGTGTTGAAAAAAAATGTAAACATAAAGAATGAAAACTGAAAACCGTTGTACTTTTCAGTGGTTGAAAGTATATATATATATATATATATATATATATATACACACACACACACACATCCATACACAGTGAAGTTCAAACATCTAATATCACATAAATATGGGATTGAAAATCTAGTGTTGAAGGAATCTCTATACCTTATTTGAAAAATGACAATATTATTAGTAATAATAATTAGTCACTAATCAAATAAGATGTGACATTTATATATATATATATATATATATATATATATGTATGTATGTATATATGTATGTATGTATGTATATTTCAGTTAGTTTCCATTAAGGCATCACTTCTCATTCTCACAGTTTAACTAAAATAACTAAAACTAAAACTGAAATAAAATTAATAACAGATACATTTAAAAAATAATTTAAAAAATGACAAAAAAAAATTATAAAACAAAATATATATGAAAAATAGTACCTCAATGAATATAAAATAACCAGGGGCGCCGCTAGCAATTTTGGGCCCTATGAATTAATATGAGGTTGGGCCCCCTACCCCACCAAACATACACAATATTGCCCAAAGTATTGGGACACCCCTTCTAATGAACAGGTTTGACTACTTTAGTAATTTCCATGAGTACAAATCTTAATGTTTAAGCATATAATGATATTCTAGGGAATTGTGTGCTTCTAATTTTAAAGCAACAGTTTGGACAGGACCCTTTTCTATTCTAACATGACAATGCCTCTGTGTATAAGGCAAAGTTCAAAAAAAAAAAAAAAAAAAAGATTGATTCAGTCAGTGTGGAAGAACTTGACTGGTCTGCATAAAGCCAAGGCCTAATCCAAGCTGAACATCTGTGGTGTGACTTTAAATACATACCATGAGGCAAAAACTCATCACCAAACACCAATGACTTGTACATACACTATATGGACAAACGTATTGGGACACCTCCTTCTTTAGAACAGAAAAAGGCACTTCCAACTGTGGCAACAAAGATGGAAACATAATTCATGTATTTAAAAACTGTATTTCCATCTTTGTTGCCACAATTTTGGAAGTGTCATTATCGTGTTAGAATAGAAAAGGGTCCTGTCCAAACTATTGGTATAAAATTAAAAGCACACAATTCCCTAGAATATCATTATATGCTTAAACTTTAAGACTTGTACTCATGGAAATTACTAAAGTAGTCAAACCTGTTCATTAGAAGGGGTGTCCCAATACTTTTGGCAATATAGTGTACAAGCCAACCTAGCTATTCAAAATCTTTGTCTGCAATTTAATAATATTGACCTATTACTTTTTTATTGTTTTTGACCATTAGGTATCAGTAACATTCATTCAGTACCTGTTCTGTGGACATAGACTTTCTGTACCACACTATTCTGCTGATATAGAATGAGTTTGACTACTTAATCAGTTATATTAATAGAAATGCTTCCCTGGGGCAAACTAAAAAATCCTAAAATAATAAATAGGATACCCCATAACAGCATTTCCAGTAGTATCCAACATTTCTCAATCATGATCTTACTCAGCTAAATGTTAAATGCTAACAGCTGTATTCATTGTTTGCTAGCTATCTATGCACATACAGCATACAATGTTAAAAATGTTCTACATTATGAACCTTAACCCAAAAACCTTTAGCTTCATACACTGTAGATAATTGTGACCCTGCCTGTGGAAACCCAGCTAAAGTATATTTTACAAGTATTTAAACGTCGTTTTGACAGACATGTTTATTGTGTATTATTTTCAACCTGTTTATTGCTAAGTTTAGTGTGGCGAAATAGAAGAGCAGCCGTAATAACTCGCGTGCAGTGTATCTGGTTGCCATGACAACCTCCTGCTCCTGCTGCTGTTCTGTGTAATCAGAGTTAATTTGTAGATTTTCTATAACAAAACTAAAATGTGTTTAAAAGTGCGACTGACCAAATCGTCCGGCTCGGTTTGCCCCCCTCGAACTCGAAGACATAATTTGACAGTTTACCATCTGATCTCACTCACTGACTCTAGGCTACAGTGGACGGGATGAAACCATGCAGTGAATGGGGGGAGATAATTTCGCCGGAGATGCAGAAATAAGCCGTAATTTTGTTTTATTTGTAAGTCTTTGGTAGATACATTTATAATTTCTATTACATTACTACTACTACTGTTACTACTAATAAAACAGATCTCTGGGGGCCCCAAAAGTTTGTGGGCCCTTAGAATCGTCCTAACTTTTCCCCCCTTAGCGGCGCCCCTGAAAATAACACTTGCATTGAAGCAGATCATTTTTGGGTCATTTCAAGTCGTGCTGGAGAATTTAATCAGCAGGTTTTACACAAACTTGAAAGAAAAAAGGATAAACCAAAAGGCAGCGTGGTAGTACATTTTAAAACTTTTCACTCAAATTATGCTAATATAATTTGTAAGGGGAAAAAATCATTATAAAAATGGAAAATTGAAGCATTTTTCTAGTGCTCGTTTAGTCTTAGTGTTTATATCACAAAAAAAAAATCTAATTGTACAGAGTTTGGCTGAGTAATTAGCACAAAGCATGGTCATGCAAAATACAAGTTTAAATAGTGCTTCCACTGTTCTCTGTTACTGAATGCACAGCGCCCTCTAGAGATATGTGATGTGATGTGATGTGATGTGTGTGTGTGTGTGTGTGTGTGTGTGTGTGTGTGTGTGTGTGTGTGTGTGTGTGTGTGTGTGTACCTGTTTTTCTATTCAGGTGGGGACTTAAACCTGAATACACACAGACTCATGGGGACTCGCGTCACAGTGGGGACCTAAATTGAGGTCCCCACAGGTAAAGAAGCTTATAAATCACACAGAATGAAGTTTTTTGAAAAATGCAAAAAGAAGTTTTTGCATTTTTCTAAAAAATTTTGAAGTTTCTAAAAATGCAAAAAGTCTCCTGTGAGGGCTAAGTTTAGGTGTAGGGTTGGTGTAGGGCAATAGAATATACGGTCTGTACAGTAGAAAAAACATTACGCCTATGAATGTCCCCACAAGGATAGCGAAACAAGTGTATGTGTGTGTGTGTGTGTGTGTGTGTGTGTGTGCGCGTGCGTGCATGCGTGTGTTTGTGTGCGTGCATGTATTTGTGTGTGTATTTGTGTGGGCATGTGCATGTGTGAGATCACTGGAGTTCTGCAGGGGGGTGATTCTGAATGAGAGCCTGTGGTCAAATCCGCTGCCTGTTCTGGCCAGCGTGATACAGACAGCATGATGTACTAATGCTGTATTGTCCGAAGACAATGCCACAGTTCTCCCAAACATTCCCTTTCACCAAGTAAGTGGAGCAAAATGTCGGTCACAGAACAGTATGGTTCTTGTAAAGACTTCCTCCCTTTTGTTTGCAAAAGAAAAAGAAAGGAGAAAAAGACTTTGTAGAGTTTAGAAAACTACCTTCATGTGACCAAGTCTACTATATGGCCTTTAGTTCCATTCCAATATTTATATCTTGTTATAATGTATAACTATGATGTAAATGTACCTAAATGTGTGCTTTAATGAAACTTGATCATTTGTTGCTGAAAACTGTTTAGATTTTTGGGAAGGTATGAGATGCATTTTTATAAATAAAGGTTGAAAAAAATATATATTTTTTTTAGTTTTTTTTATTTAATTTTATTTTTTTTATTTAATTTTATTTTATTTATTTATTTATTTTTTATTTATTTTATTATTATTTTTTTTTTTTGCAGCAATGCCATTTCTGGTTCTCCAAAGAACCTTTCAGAAAATGAACCTTTTTTTTTTTTTTTTTTTTTTAGTGTAAAGAACAATTGTGCAATGCAAAGGTTCTATGGATGTTAAAGATTCTTTGTGGAACCATCAAAGCCAATAAAGAACCTTTATTTTTAAGTGAGGAGGGGAATATAGCAAAAAATGTTTGTGATAATTTAAAAAAAAAAAAGCTGTCCACTCAAAAATTTAAATTGTATCATGACACTGAAAAACAAAACCTATGACTTTCTTCTGCAGAACAATAAAATAAAATAAAATAAAATTAAAAATATTAAAATTAAAAATAAAATAAGATAAAATATAATAAAATAATAAATAAATAAATACAATAAAATACAATTAAATAAAATAAAATAATAAAAAGTCAAAAAAAATTATTTTGAATAAGAAACACCACTGAACCCCACTGACTTTTAAAGTATGGACAAAAAAAAAAAAAAATCTACAAAAAATGTTTCAAAATATGTTCTGAGGAAATTATGACAAAAGTTTTATTTTTGGATGAACTATCCCTTTAAAAAATTACAGTAACTGATGGCATGGACCCACAAATCAGTATCCCAGCATCCCCATAATAATCAATAACTTGTTTTACCCTTACTTTGCCTCCAACCTAATAAGAGGAATGATGAGAGAAATGATGAGAGATAGTAAACACAACAACACAAAACAATAGGGATATGAATCCGGATCAGAAATAGATCAAAACAGAATGCATTTAGTATTGACATACCACATTTCCTGAGCATTTTGCAGCCTTTAAGGAAAGTGTATATGGAAAAACCTCTGCAGAAACAGGAAACAAACTCTTTAACAGATTTAACATTTAGCCGAATTTACAGAGCATGAAGGTGCATCCCAGGTTTAATGGTCCTCGCCTGAAAACCTGAAGATTTTCATAAAAGTGCTAATGTTAGTCAATGAGGGGGAAAAAACAGGGAATTGCATAAAAGAATGCATGAAATATGTATGGAACTTAAAGCACTACTCTTGTTTTAAAACTCAAGAGATGCTTTTGGAATTCAACAGTTTAAGTCAGAAAATAGAAAGAGGCTGAGTCTTAAAGGGGCAGTTCACTCCAAAATGAACATTCTGTTATCATTTACTCCCTTTGCCCTTTGACTTTCATTGTATGAACATTCTTCAGAATACCTTTTTTTTTTATTATTTTCCACAGAAGAAAGAGAGTCATACAGGTTTGGAAACAACATGAGGGTGAGTACATGATGACAGAACTTGAATACAAATAAAATGTTTCTGCTCTCACTTGAAAGTTTAGTATATAACACTCTGTTGTGTGGAGAGAAAATGTGAATGTAAACAGCTAGAAGCATAATCCTGCTAAATTTGGTGGCTTTAGCATGAGAGATGAATGAAGAAGCATTTTATACATTAGTAATGGTCTATGGAAACAAAATGAGAGTGATGAGAGAAAAGGCGTGGAAGAGAGGAATCCGGTCAGAAAAATAAGCACGTTTAAGTTGATTTGACAAGTGCATCAGGCCAACATAAATATTAGGTTTCCGTAACAGAGCTTTTACTGCGAATGAGGAGGAGTTCGGCCTGTGTTACTATGGAGGTGCACCGGCAAAACAAAATAACATTTGCAAACGTGTGAATAACTGTTTTCCCTCCTCTTATCATGAAAAACAAGAGATGCTTTCGTGGAGACATACTGCGAATAAACGACTGGAAATACAGACTCCATCCCGGGGCGGCTGTCAGAACGTTGAAATGTTTTGTCAGAGTAATGAGCCGTGTTGGTCTCACTCCTGCAATAAACTCAGCTTAACCAAAAGACTTTGAGAAGAACCCACCTGAGATCCTTCATGCTGGAAAAGCTACTGCAATCTGCAGTAAATCTTTGTAGAAACGGCATCGTAATTAGCCGACTTGAGAATGTAAGGTGACCCAGTCACTTTAGATGTTCCTTACACAAGATATGGCAGTATTTCATTGCATATTATAAATCTGCATGGGTAATTTCTGTGTCAACTTAACCAGCAGGGCTTTTCCCCCTCTGGCATAAGATCTTGAGTGAAAGAGAACTCTCTATAAAAATCTAATTTACTAGATAAAGCCTTAAAGGGAAAAACTAAAGTCATCTGCTCAAACAGATATTTTTTGAGGAATGTTTTGGTTTCAGTTGAATGATTTACTCGAATTTATTTAACTAGCTGTGATATATTTCTGGCTAACACCTGTTTCTGACTGCCTACCTATTATTGTAAACTGGATATTCTTTCATTTAAGTGGTGTGAAGTTAATTTTGCTAAACAGAGGTGGACCACAACTTGCCTCTATTTTTGACATCTTAAATGTCCTGCCACAAAACCTCAACGCAAATTAAAACCAAATCTGTTTGGCCTCATGAAAGATGTCATCTTGCACCTCAGAAACCATCTCTACTAAATATAGTTTAGTCTAAGCTCAGCTTCTGAGATGGATTGGCTGTCAAGTGTGGGCATGAATCTGGATTATTTAATGAGTCTGTAAATTAAATTTAATAGCAACCCAACCAAGTCATCAAAGAGCTTCTGGTAGCTGGCCTCACAAGATTTACATCTTTATGGTCTATTAAATTTATTCACATAAAATTCAGCATCTGTGAGCCCAGCTTTTATCAGACGAGCAGGATATATTCTTATGATTTATGACTATTTCAACCTGATTCATAATAAACTGATGAAGAAAAAATGCATCTAGACATCTGTGCGGCATCTTAATTCAAGGTCAAAAAATGAAGTGCATGTGAAGCATGGAGAAAGAATGTTTCGAACACATCTTGTCCGATTTGCTGCGTCTTTAATCAGCCAAATGGCACAATAAAACAAACTTGGCATTAAACATAATAGGAAACAAGGCACATGGAACAAGCTGCCAATCAACATTCTTAATAGAGCCTCTCAAAATATATGTAAAATACATTCAATATTAATTCATACCCAAGATTCTTTTTCAGTTTCAGTTGTTAGGCTTTCACAGCATCAGGAAAAATTAAATGCATGAAGACATAAAAGCAAACCCATGAAACTTATTAACCTTTATTTTAAGAGCATACCTATTAATATTATCTTTAAAGTTATGCATTATGAAAAAAAAAACTGCTGTTACATTAAAAGTGTGCTAAAACAATATATGTTAATAATAATAATAATAATAACACTATTATTATTATTATTATTATTATTATTAATATATTTTTATTTTTGTAATAAATTGATCATACAGTTTGTACCTTACAGGTCAAGAACGGTTTCAAGCATGAAAGTTAAACTGAATTTCTTTATAATGAAATATGTTGCTTATAAATGGATGAAATGCTAATTATGAGTTTGAGCATAGCTGTTAGTGATAGTCCCATAGTCTTATATTACCAGTAATGTAAGAAACCAGAGTATGTGAGTTTGCTATATGCATATATGACCATATATCAGACCATAAAACAATAAGCTGTAAAAAATTATATATAATGTTATATGAATTCCAGGTTGTGCTATTTTAGCAGAATTACATATGCTTTGAGCGCAGGTTGGTCATCAAGCATCAAAGATATTTGGAGCATGTTCAATTTGAACTCTATTTAAAGTGCAAATACTTGGCTCTAGAAGCTAACCTTTATAAGACTTAGATAAAAGCATAATTTTGCCTTATCCATGTGCTGTATCAGTGACTAAGTGCATCTCCAAAAGCTGCTAAGATTCTTACCAGAGTCAAAGAGAGGACAAATGAAAATAAGGCATAAGATTATGTTGATAATAACATAAGAACTGTTAGGGTGGATTACTGTGACAGTATAGACAGGTGCATAGATGAATGCACATTTACAATGCAAGAAGGTGTTTCGGATCATTTAAAAGTGAACAGAAACACCTGGATGCTTGTGGATCTGTGTCACTGACAAGAAAAAGATGACCAGTCATTAAATACAGAAATAGCTTTGTCATCACCACCCACGGGCCAGTTTGATTTGTGATTTGTATGCAATACAGTCAAATCCTCGCTGCTTAATATCATATGATTCTCAGAGAGGTTCCTTAAAGGGATAGTTAAGCCAAAAACGAAAATTGTGTCCATTTACTCGCTCATGTCGTTCCAAAACTTTTGATTTATTTTCTTCTGTGGAACAGAAAATAAGATATTTTGAAGAATATAGAAATAACATTAGACCTCACTGAGTTGTATTGTATTTTCATTTGCAAAATATCTTCTGTTTTATTTGGAACAACATTAGACTGAGTACTGTAAAAAAAAAAAAAAAAATGACAGAAATTTCATTTTTGAGTGAGCTATCCCTTTAAGAACTAATTATCTTTAGGAATTTTCCTTTTTCCCCCTCATCAGATTTATACATGCAGGAAATAGTGCATTAAATATGAATAAAATGTTTGGCATCCCTCGGGTTGGACTCTGAGCTGATTTACTGAATATATCGATATTAGGCCTAAGATCATTTTTCCGAGAGAGCGGTCATATCACATCCAAACCAAATAGTCCACTGTCGAAGTATGAACATAAACGGCTTATCTTTGAACTGCAGACACATACATTTAAACGCTTGCATCAACATTTCGTTTGAATTTATACTGGCCGATTTGGCAAACATCCACTTTTCTAAGGAGTCATGTTTTGACCTTATCTGAATAAATGGGAGCAGGTTTTCCCCCCTTGGTCCCGCGTCCTTGTTATGCCCTATAAATGAGAACACTTCTTCACACGCTGCTTAGAATTCTGTTCAGTACCTGTTTTCCAGACGCATTCCTTAGAAAGCACACCATGGGACTCTTTCCTGGAGTGGGGCTTGTGTTTGTTGCTGTTGTGTGGCTCTCTTTTCCGATGCCTCCATCTTTAACGTTGGCAACCTCCCTGCTCCATCGTGCAGCACAGTGCCTTCCAAGACTGAGACAGTCTGTGAATAACGTCTTAGTGGTCCAAATGGACTAGTTCCGCTCGGATAAGCGATGCCCGGCCACAACAAGGGGTTCTGTTTCATGGTGCTTCCCAGGGACATGTTCACCCTGAGCCTTTGCTATTTAGTTATTGGCAGCCTCGAAGACGCAGAAGTTCAGCCAGAGACCTCTGCGTCACACGGTTTGATTGTGTTGCACATGTTCAGACCCATCACTATGCATTTCTGCAGACACATTTAATGGGGGGGGGGAGCACATGTACTCTTTGACCCCTTACGGCTGGTGTATTTCCTTTTTTTTTTTTTTTTTTTTGTCATCATGCAACATTTTCTCCATCTGGAGTTTTCCGCTGAACTTTTTCCCTCCCTTTTTCAATCCAATCACCCCTCATTGAAATTTCCCAGAATCAAACACAAAAACAGGGGGGAAAAGTCATAGTCAGCAGCAGTTCAACTTTATTTTTTCTTGCCTTTTTCTCATTAAAAGGAAGAGGACGGTTGTAGTACATGAGAACAGTTCTGTGAAACAAAACTCAAAGCCTTCAGAGTGATTCAGATTCAGAGTGATTGTTTCAGCATGTTAACAGTCGTGCTCATTTGGATCAGGACAGAGAGGTGTGGTCTCTCATCCAACCACAGACAGGACAGAAGACCATTTCGTCTGTGATTTTCATGTGCACACCAGCACCGTATTGACCCAAATGAGCGACTGCCGATCCGCCAGAGTCACCATCGACGACATTCGAAAAATTCTCTCTAACATTCAGGAGTAAAAGAACTTTTCATCAGCTTTCCTGTACACTGCAGCTAAGCTAAGTCCGGTGGCTGAGGCCATTCATTTGGCGATTGTTAAGCACAAGAAGGGCCGAATGAGTTAGTAGTTTTCCTAATAGGATGCTGCGAATGCTTTTATTACTGTTGCAAATGAACTGAACAGTGTATCAGGGATGTAAAAGCTGATGGTACATGGAATATGAATGATTGTCAGTTGAAGAGGGGAAGGGAAAGCGTTACAAGCGCATAAACAGGCCACATATTAAAAATAAACATTGAATGTCAATAAAAATAAATTATTCTCTTTTCATATAAAAGCTGGGTACTTGTGCTTTCTCTTCTTCTCAGCAATTTGGTTTTCTTTTGTAAGCAATATATGTTATGTCGCATAAAAATATTGCACACTTTAACTACGTTAATCGTAAAGGAACAAGTTATTAATAGTGCATCTACAAATCGTTTTGCTGGCAACAATGTAATCTCTCAAAATTGAAGTGCAAACCACACGGTCAGTATTTAGAGTCTATATTCATTTCATCCTTTTTTTGTAAAGTGGTTAGGAATGTAGGACACCTGCTGATCATTTTAGACAATTCAAGAAAATGACTTGGAGCCCAGCCCAAGTGTTTCCACTGGAGCCACCGTTAAACAGTTCGAAAAGCACCTTACCCTCGATTTCACTCCATTATACAAAAATAAAATCTTCTAGCATTCACAGAAAAGGCTATCTGACCTCTTTTTCCAAGAAATTATCGCTTCCCGTAGCTCTTCTCGAGCCAGTGCCGAACATCTTTAAGGTTGTAGAAAAATGGACCCTTACCCCCGAGGTAAGCGATTTTATTCTTCTGTACGATGCAAACCCGCTCATAGGCCACACCGTAGGCTGTGTTGGCATTGTTGTCCATGCAATCTGCCACCAATTGGCACTGAGGAGGCAAAGAGAAATGCTCCAGAAGTGTCCGGGCGGCAAACATCCTCTCCTCCAGATTACGGTGTTTCCTCACTTCAAACGAAAAGTTCTCCATGGGAGGAGCCGCCCAGCCATCTGAGGGGTGAGCCTCATCGATGTAGACAAGCAGGAAGTCTGCCACGTCCGAAAATTCCTCCACCATCCGCCGGAAAACCGGCAGCTGGCTTATAAAGGGGGGTCAAGTGGCCGAACCAAAGTTGACCACTAACGGGCGGTCAGGAGACTCGAAGTCCAGCAGATGGCACTCGTTGTGGGTCTTACCGCTGACACTCCAGCGTCTGTTGATACCGGCAACCTTCACCACCTTGGAGTTTGGAGCAGCTTCGCCCAGCTTCACCTGAACAAAACAGTTCCACATTCACGCATTAATATTTTTGAGGACATTAGAATAACATGGGCAATGAGCCATAATGCCTAGTGGCCAGCCGAAAGATCAGTCTCATGACTACACTGAAAATTACTTCACTTTGACTTAGTGGGTTTATTGGCCCTCTGTTGTTATGGAGACTCAAGTGATGTCACCAGGCTTGAGATCTCACATTTACAGTTGTATACATACAAAAAACCCCACAAATTCTTTGGGGCTTTGTCACTGTTCTAAACCAATGTTTTTGGACTTGCACCTTTTAACACCATCTGTAAGAACTTTTAAGCATCTTATAGAAAAAAGTACAGCGCACAATCTCTCTGATCTCACAAAAGACCTTGGAGCCAGATATTTGTTTGTAGTAGAATGTCTACAAAAATGCCATTTCTGTGACTTAATAAGTGCATATGGAAACAGGCATATAACATCCTCTCGCTGTGCCAAAAAACGCCTGAGTCTTTGACGTTATTTTGACACTAAATGATTTCCTCAGCAAGACTTTGTAACCAAACAATGATATAGTTAATGGTTGAGGACAATGAATGCACGTTAAGCTAGTGTATCTTACCCCACTGGGTGATTTGATTGATTTTTAGTTAAAAAGTAACAGGAATGTGAATCCAGACATTTAATGAATTAAGAGCATTGACCCAAGAGGTCGCTGACTGTCTGGAGGGCAAAGTTCACACACCTTTATAAGGATTACAATTGCATCAAATGTCGCATTTTGAAGACTAAGCAAATATATATTCAAAAATATATTTGTTGGAGGATGTACACCACACTGTAAACAAATGCTTTTAAGAACATCTTTTCATGCATTTAACTTGCTGTCACTATGTATATATAATATAAAGCAGCAATTAGTTGAATATTGCAGAAATCATTGGGTAATACTTTAAGCCAGGGGTCACCAAACTTGTTCCTTGAGGGCCGGTGTCCTGCAGAGTTTAGCTCCAACCCTAATCAAACACACCTGAACCAGCTAATCAAGGTCTTGCTTGGTATACTTGAAACTTCCAGGCAGGTGTGTTGAGGCAAGTTGGAGCTAAACTCTGCAGGACACCGGCCCTCCAGGACCGAGTGTGGTGACCCCTGCTTTATGCCACAATGTCCATGTTACAATTACTGCATGCAAACTGAAAACTAATTAAAACTAATTAAAACAATAATAACTGTAATTGAAAAGTGTTCATAACATAAAATGGGCATCGACCTTATTGTGTCGCATTTTCATAACACCTGTTGTTTTTAAATGCGCTTTAAAACCAATCTGACGTCACTAAGTGTGTCCACAGATATTATGCAGTACTTAGAGTAAATATACTGTAACATGGACACTAAAGTCTAACCAAACATTGCATTATGTCTACTTAACACTAAAACAACACAGACAAATAAAGCCCTAAGCCCTTTGAACTTGTTTTAGTCATACTCCACAGTGAGTCTTGTGCTGTCAGCTTACCTGTTTGTAGGCATCCAGCAGAAAGCTGTTCCATATGGAGCGCACGCCGGCTGTGGTTAACATGCGCTGCCACTCACCCGTGGAGCCCGAGCAGCTCAGGAGTGACACCACACGCTTTACAAGCACTATCGAATCATACAGCACGAAAAACAGGCAGTTGGAGAAGAAACCAGGCAAGATCTGCAAAGTTACCAGGAGGTCCACACTAAGCATGCCCATTTCGCGCTGATTTATAACAGATGGTTGACGCGCAATTTTGCTTATTTAAATTCACCTTTCCGACTCATCCTGTTCAGATATCATCTCCTCTGCCGTCCCCCTCCTATACAACTTTCATTCACCTAAAGAAAGCAGAGCAGACTTAAGGATGTGGGCGTTTGCACGCGGTGAGCCCGAATCTGCGTCTCTCCAAGCATCAGGCGTCTTTACGCACAGAGGAGAGCTGGTGCCAAACGTCCCCCTCCTTTTCGCTTTACAATTAACTAAAGGCTACCCGTAGGGCAGGTTCCTGAGTCGCTCTGCGTGTTTTTATACCGTAAATCATTCCGGGCTCTGAAATAAAGCCCGCGGGGCTGGTGGGAGCGTGACGTCATAACGAGGGCTTTCTCTCCGGACGGGACATGCAATAAAAGATGAAAACAGATTCAGCGCTTTTTAAATTAAGTTGCTGATTACAAAAGGAGATTACGCGTCCCTGCATGAAGAGACACGTTTGCTTTGTTTTGTAATGATATAGCGAGGTGTAAAATTTATTGAACACTGTCAGTTAATGTTTAGATAGATAGATAGATAGATAGATAGATAGATAGATAGATAGACAGACAGACAGACAGACAGACAGACAGACAGATAGATAGATAGATAGTCAGGTAGATAGATAGATAGATATAGACAACTAGTCAGATAGATAGATAGACAGACAGACAGACAGACAGATAGATAGATAGATAGATAGATAGATAGATAGATAGATAGATAGATAGATAGATAGATAGATAGTCAGATAGATAGATAGACAGAGAGACAGACAGACAGATAGATAGATAGATAGATAGATAGATAGATAGATAGATAGATAGATAGACAGACAGACAGACAGACAGACAGAAAGACAACTAGTCAGGTAGGTAGGTAGATAGATAGATAGATAGATAGATAGATAGATAGATAGATAGATAGATAGATAGATAGATAGATAGATAGATAGATAGATAGATAGATAGTCAGGTAGATAGATAGATAGATAGATAGATATAGACAACTAGTCAGATAGATATATAGACAGAGAGACAGACAGACAGACAGATAGATAGATAGATAGACAACTAGTCAGGTAGATAGATAGATAGATAGATAGATAGATAGATAGATAGATAGATAGATAGATAGAGACAGACAGACAGACAGACAGACAGACAGACAGACAGACAGATAGATAGATAGATAGATAGATAGATAGATAGATAGATAGATATAGACAACTAGTCAGATAGCTAGATAGACAGAGAGACAGATAGATAGATAGACAGACAGACAGACAGACAGACAGACAGACAGACAGACAGACAGACAGAAAGACAACTAGTCAGGTAGGTAGGTAGATAGATAGATAGATAGATAGATAGATAGATAGTCAGGTAGATAGATAGATAGATAGACAGAAAGACAGACAGACAGACAGACAGACAGACAGACAGATAGATAGATAGATAGATAGATAGATAGATAGATAGATAGATAGTCAGGTAGATAGATAGATAGATAGATATAGACAACTAGTCAGATAGATATATAGACAGAGAGACAGACAGACAGACAGATAGATAGATAGACAACTAGTCAGGTAGATAGATAGATAGATAGATAGATAGATAGAGACAGACAGACAGACAGACAGACAGACAGACAGACAGATAGATAGATAGATAGATAGATAGATAGATAGATAGATAGATAGATAGATAGATAGATAGATAGATAAAGACTAATAGATAGATAAATGTGGAAGAAGTTTGCACCACATTTCCAATTAAAGGCCAAGCTTGTCAGGACAAGGCAGGATATGTTGGTTTATTACGATTAGATCATTGTAGATTCTGCAGATGAGTGGATGCTTATCATTGTCATGATTGGAGGAGCATAATTCTGAGCTCTGATGCATAACACAACGCAATACTCTCTCACCCATTGAAAGTGAGTCGAGGGCTGTGGCCTTTCCCACAAATATTTCTCCATTGTGATTGACAATGTGAAGCCATCCTCAACAATGTTTGCTCTTGTTTATCACTAAGGTTCCCGATTCCCTGCCAAACTGGTTCGACCGCTGAAGTCAGACGAATTCTTTACGTCTAATGACCAAGTTCATCCGGAGGTGGCGATCAAAGCACTTGAATCTCAGGGTGATGACCCCCAGCGTGAATCCAGATATGCGGCAAAGCGACTACGGCAGCACTGTCTCGTATCCCATTGACCCAGAAACTTCATCCAAGCCAATTAAGGTCAGCAACACAAGGATTCCTTTGTCCAGTGGTCATTTGCATCTCAAACACACATATCAATCTCTACTTGTGTACACAGTGTTTACATGAGAGGCTGCATATAGTCATTTTCACCTTAGATCTTTGTCCAAAAGAAATCATGGAGGATAGCAGGGGATGAGGGAAATTATGAAAATATGTTTATCTTATACATCAGCGATTCCCAGATGAATAGTGCTGTAACAATAGCAGGATTGATGAATATTGCTCTCCCTTTCATGTCCCTCAGACTTGACATTCAACTTAAAGACTTGCGATTGGTCGGCAGGTTTGTTGTCTTATAGACCAAGCTTGCTCGTGTTTGGGTGTCGGGTCTGTAGTGTTTGCTACTATAGTTCAACATCTTTCTAACTAACTCCAGGACAGAGCCAGCAAAGAGTCGCAATTATGCTTTTCAGCTTGGTCTAATTCATGTGGTATGATGGATTGTTGTTTTTGGAAATGAAGTCCTCTAAGAACTTCAGGCAACAGGACATTACAAAAATATGCAGAGCCATAAAGTCTATAATATGCTATGCAGTTTATGTTTACAGGGACATAAATATGTATATTGGCAAAAGTTGCCAGAAGATCCTTGCCAGAGCAGAACAATCATTCACTTTTTGAAGATTATTTAGAGACGGCACTTTTTATTTATTCTGCAAATCAATTATTTCCTGCTTAAGCCGTGTTTGTGGAGAGTCTGTAATTGTTACGTCGAATCAGATCTTTTCGGTTGGAAGTTTTCATTTTTTACATCATAAACAAGGTGCTTTTTCATGCCATCTCATTTTTGACTTTAGGGTCCCTTAGCAATGCACAATATTCTCACAATATCTTCATCGCTGAACTCATAACCCTTCATATCCAACTTCTATGACAAGAAATGCTGTAAATGAAAGGAAAAACTGCATTTATGAATATGCTACATCTGAAATTCTCCTGATAACACCAGTGCCAGATAAAACTTGATCCAAATGAGTTAATAATTGCTAGATAAGGCTAATTTAACATTAGATGAATGATGAGATATGTAATGCTAAACCTGACCATTACTTCACCGAAGGTGGGGCTGCATACTTTACGATTGCCAAAAACACAGCAAACTCCAGAATATTCAGAAACAGACCTCGGTTTATCAGCCATCGCATAAAGCAGACCCCAGGAATGTCAGAAACGTAATTAGCATTCAAAACTAGTGTAACATGCTGAATTAATAGCAGAGTAAGGCTGGAAACGTTATACAAACTATTAAAGACTCTTTTACTTAGTGGCAGCAGTAAAACGAACACATGCTATGATCTCAGCAGCACACCAGTTGGCTACATCCTCATCCGTTTTAGTCATTCAGTGAGTCAAGGTGGATTGTATGTTTGTGTAATTGTTGTAGCTTGGAATTGTAAACGGCCTCCACTGATTCATATGTTCCCCACAAATATTTACTCCCATCTGTGCGCTGTGTACAATCAGGAATTAAGCCAACAGACAATGAGCTTTAGAATGCAAACTTGGCTTGCGACGTCTTTATCCACAACAGTGTATAACAGGATTGTAGCCAAAAATTCAATTACTACCTCTGCATTGAGTGTAAATGGAGAGACGGTGACCCGTTCTAAATGCATCTCTGTGCACCACGTTAACCTGTCTTTCCTGGACTTATAAGAGGTTTAAGCTGTCTCATAAAGTGCATCCAGACTGTGTGCTACTTGGCTCTGAGTGCTGTAAATGTAAGGATAGTTTACTGTGGGCATTTCAGCAAACTTTCCAATCATTTTAAAATTGTTTTGTTGATTTCTCGCCACCGGCAACCACTCAAATCAACTTAATCAACAGTTCAGTCTAGTGACACACATACAATAGCGTCCAAACGTCTGAGAGCACTAATGAAAATGTCTCTGTTTTGCACTTTTCACATTTTTTTTGTTTACAGATTCTATTATCAGCACCATTTTGAAAAGAAAAAAAAAGGTGATAAGAAAAATTAACATATATTTTAGACAGTCTAATTCTAATCCTAAATAGTGTTTGAAAGAAGTCTAAGTTATGGTCACAAAGGCTATATTTATTTGATCTAAAATAGAAGTAATATTCTTACAATTTAAATTAACTGATTTGTATTTGAACATTTTTAAAAAATAATTTATTCCTTTGATGCAAAAGCTGCATTTATAATAGCCATTACTCCGGTCTTTAGTGTCACATGATCCTTTAGAAATCATTCTAATACGCTGAAACATTTCTTTGTTTCGATGTTTAAAAGTTTTTGCTACTTAATATTTTTTAAAGACATTTATAATGTTACATAAAAAACTATTTTAAACAAAATCTGTTCAAGGTACATTCTGTTTATCAAAGAATCCTGAATTTGTGTGTTTGAACTTCAATTCACCCTTCTCATCCTGATACACAGAACAGGATTAACAGTCTCTCTCACACAAAATCTGAGAGCGAGTGCATACTTATATAACAGCACAAACAGTGGGGTCTGCAGACTAGGCTTATGTTTTGTCTGAAAATGTAATGCAGAACTGTCAAGTGGGTCAGCAGTGGGTTTCGCTGGCAGGAATCAGATGCATGTGCTGGGATTACATCTAAAGGCTTATGGGCTCTCTGCATGCCTGCCCAGCTGTGACAGAAACAGCATTGCTTCAAACCGCCACTTCATCAAATCATCACAAGTACGTGCTTGAAAAATGATAGTAATTTACAGTTGAGAATCATTTGCATTTTAGGTTTAAGCAAATAAAAAGTTGAACAAGCAAATGATGAGGGTGATGCAGATTATATGTTACATAGGTTGCAACAACCTGAGTTGTATTTATATTACTTTATGTTTCCAAACATTTAGAATTAAATAAGAAATCGATCCGAGCATCTCAGAAAACCCATGAAAACCATATACAACAAGTTGAGAAAATAAGCACCACAAACAGAGCCTTTCAATAAGACAAATAAATAACCACCAAAACACTTTGAAATCGCCTGGAGATCTTGGAAGCACTGCAAGCGATTTTTTTCATGCAGAATTATTTAGCTCCAAAAATCAACAACACAAGGCATCGATTAGCTCATTCTTAAACAACAGTTTGCACGCAAAGCAGCATTCAAAAGTCAGTTGTTCAATACAAACCCTGAGAAAACAATACTTTGAGAAAATACTTTTCCTAACATCACCACCTCTGAATTACGACCTTAAAGCCCAAAATATTAGTGCAATAATCAGCTTTGGTGGTAATCAGTGATTACAGCTCAACACTGAAAATGCACAAGAAAATATGTGCCAAAAAGTCCCCAGAAGCATTATTAGTAATTTGTCTGCTAAGCTTGAGAAAAGAAAAAAAAAGTGTAGATGTTTTACAGCCTACTTGAGGAAATAGGCAACACATTCATCCTTTTCCTCAAGTTGTGAACTGTGGACAGTCGAGGACTTTGACCTTCCACAAGCCCAGAGTGGCTCCATTCTTGCGAATGAGAGACCTCCTGCAAGTTTCCTCGAAATGCTGGCGTGGAGTTTCTCTACGTTCATGTGTATTTTGTTTTGATTGTCTTGTCGGTGCCAATTGTATTATTTGCTAGACAGTCTGTGTAAACTCTGCGGTCTGAACATGAGGTTAGCAGGATCTCCAATTTGGGTTCTAAAACGTGGTTTTCTGAATGTATGTTCTGAAAGAAATTCAATTATAATTAGGGGATTTCTGCTCTTTGCATTAAAACCACATTTGATCTTTCATCCTCAAAGGGAATGACTTTGAAACAATAAAGATGCTTGAAAAATAAAAAGCTCTTAAACTGGGATAAAGAATTAAGCTCTGATTCCAGTTGTGCAAAAGTTATAAACACATCCGGGAGTTCTGGCAAACCTAAGTCATGGTGTGTAACACTAGATTGTTTCTGCATGGCTCACACCATTATCAAGGGAAAATGCACTGGTAGGGTGTTCTGGGATCTTCTTAAAAACAGTCCATAACTCAAAATATATTTTTACAAATATAAACTTTACCTGGCGAAGCGATCGGTTTCCTGTGAGAACTGTCGATTCTACTCCAGGGAGCTTCGCAACCTGCACCTGTCCGCAGGACAGTCAACATAGCCAATATGCTTAATATGCATTACGATGAAAGGTCAGTGACGTAAATAAAACTAAAATAAAAACATTTTCTGGCATCCTGGCTGATTTTATCAATGGTTGTATGTACCCCTTGCACATTAGCTGTATTAGTACTTAAGCTAATTGTGTCATTATTCAAAAGTCAAAAACAACAGGATGGAGGATAATTGGATTAATACTGGAAATCTCCATAATCTCTGTAGCTCTGACGTAAATTAATCAGCAAAATTGACTTTTTTCTGCAAACAACTTCAAAGAGATTACTGCAATCATCTTACTGACGTTTGTATATGTCCCCTTACCATAACTGAACCATTGATTTAAAGGACTATTTCACTATTTCAAATGATACATTTTGTCAAAATTAACTCACCTTTATGTCATTCCAAATCTGACTTTGTTCTGTGTGGGAAAAAAAAAATGAAAAATTTCAAAAAAATTGTGCTGGGTTCTTTTTGTCATGCAGTAACTGTGCAATGAATGGAGATTAAAAATTGAAGCTCAAAAAAGGGACACAAAAGCACCATAAAAGGATTTAATATAACATAATATTCAGAAAAGTAATTCATATGACTTGGTTACTATATTCATTGTCGTCTAAAATAATATGCATTAAAACTATACGACAAGGAGATTTAAAATATCATACTTTTTAATACTTTTATGGAATTCTCCAAAATAATGCACTGGAAATTTAGACTTGCCCAGCACGTTCCATACAGCTTTATTGGACAAGAAATCTCTCCAGGTGGAATAAAAGACAAAATGATAATGTATGCATGAGCAAGAGAAAGACTGATTAAGATGTAGCGAGAATGGAAAGAAAGCTAAAACTGTGGCTGCTTTTTGTCTTAATGCATTTTTTATGAAATGAGACAGAATCTCTTACTAATGATACTGAATCCCTAACTTATGACGTTTAGGAGCTGTCCGATATCCCACTTCTTATCCAGGCCTCATTAACGGACCTGGGAGAAATACTGCATGGGACAGATGATTACAATCATCACTTCCCTCTGTCTGTTTCAGACACGTTAGTTTTTCCTGATTAAAATCCAAGTCACTATCTTGGAAGTGATTAATTTCTGTGGCAAGTTTGGCAGGTGCAGGAATATTGTTGCTGCAGATGTTTTGCTGGTAAGCACATTGAAATGTTTCAGAAGCTTCATAAATGGAACCGTTGGACTGAAAAACACAAATTGTTGAGTAATTCAGTACTTCATGAGATTGTAATTTGCATTTAATCAATGTGTAAACTGATCACAGAAAAAAACATACTAATTTGTCTTCGGACGAGGAATAAATTTACAACACCATAAAGAATGTCAATGTAAAAGAACCATTTAGTCCATGTGATCTGTATGCATTTGTGCATTCAAATATGGCATATTTCACCCTATAGGCTTTTTGTCAAAGATGCCAATCGTCATTGGTCCTTATGTGTCTTGTAACAGACCATGACTCTCTACATATAAAAATGTATGTATTCAAATTGCACCAGTGAGATTTGAGAGCTATGGCAAAGGGTAAGACTATCAGCATATTTCATTATATTTCCTAACCAAAGTTGTTATATAGGTTCAAAAGGCTTAAAATGTAGGGCATGGCTCATCTGGACCACTGTCATGTCACATTTAAGGTTTTTTTTTTTTTGTTTGTTTTTTGAAGCTTGGAATTTCATGGAAAACAACAGCACAGACATTCTACCAAATGTCTTCTTTTTGTGATATACAGAAAAAATTAGTCACATAGGTTTGCAAGTGTGAATAAATGACAGAATTGTCATTTTTTGGTGAACTAGCCTAATTTGTGTTTGAGTTAAAATGTCTGACCATAAGTCATGTTCACTGAAAGGAAACACCAAACACATGCAGAGAAATATAGGCTTTTATATAGGTCTGAAATGGAAAGTGGAAAATCCCAGGAACCCTGCCGTCTTTGAATAAGGTTTGCATAGTCTCATATATAAACAGTTTGAACAGTTTCTTGTATTTTTGGCTGCCTTTGATGGGGGTGGAATGCACAGGGTAGAGAGACAGCTGGGGGTGGAATAGTGTCTCTCTGAGAAGAAGAAGAAAAAAAAACGCATCTGGACGTTCTTTCCAAGGAGAATAAACACTGTCTGGTGACCACATAATCATAAACAATGAAACATACAGCCTGTATAGCCCTTGCTATCATAACTGATGTATATGCACGTCATCTTTGTCCATTACAAATCCGGTAACACACAAATACCCTCCAACACAGAGTGCTGCTAGAGAATAATGGCTTTTGGACCACTGCTCTATTGTTAAACATGTTACTGTAGGTTCAGTACTTAAGATTCAAAATCTAACCATATGCAATCCATATGCATCATTTTCTAATGTGAAATAATAGAGCAGTGTGAGATGGTCATTCTGCATTACTGGTGGTTCATGAATCATGATATATGTCCATTTATCTTCCACACATTTATTTTCATTCATTTTCATTGTCACATGGTATCACTTTTTTTTTTAAAAATTAACAATATACTTCATACTACTACTTCTAAAACTATTTTAAAAAATGCAGTCTTGGTGACCATATGAGACTTCTTTCAAAAACATTAACAAATCATACCAACCAAACTTTTTGAGCAATACTGTACATATAGGCATAACAAACAAAAAAAAATGCTTATGATAAAGACAATTTCATCGTTGTAATCTGCAGATCTTTATGCTGCATAATGTGCCATTTTTAGACTGGACTGCAGGACTGTGAGGAAATCAAAGGGCCAATCAAAATGACTCTCTTTAGACTGCAGAAAGAGTGAGAAAATGAGTTTCCTTTCTCCACACCAATCTGAACTCCATCACCTCAGGGGTCGAGTTCTACTCAAAATGCAGGATTCCTGGATGTACCGTGTTTTTCGTGGGATATTTATTTACTGAGTCCAAAAACGGTGTACAATTATGTTTCTATAAACAAGTGGGATAAATTACTTTCTGATTTGTGTTAGGAGGCATAGAACTGCTACTCAGTGACACAATGTTTTTATTATTGAGTCATAGCTAAAATAAAAACAAATAATGTGCCCATGCAGAACTGATTTTTTAGTCACTTTCAAATGCGCTGACAGATTCCTGAAATGAGGAGAGATTTTTTAGTCCAAAATAAATACATAATTTCAATGAATCCATCTATATTTTCATCTTTCTAAATCCATATTTTAATATTTATTTTTATATCCAAAGTTAAAATTGTAATAGTAAAAGCTATATGGAACAGCATTTACCGTACACTATTAGTAAGAAAACAAATCTATATAAAACAGCATGTTTATCATGAATTGTGGCCTCACATTTTTGCCAGAAACAATGGTTTAAAGTTAAAACTCCTTAATAATGGATTTGTTTCTTTTCTCTTCGCAAGACATTAATTGATGGACTCGTGGATTATTGTGATGTTTTTATCAACTGTTTGAACTTTCATTCTGACGGCACCCATTCACTGCAGAGGATGAGCAAAATTTCACCAAATCTGTTCTGATGATGAAACAAACTCATTTACATCTTAGAAGGCCTGAAAGTGAGTAAATTTTTATTTTGGCGTGAGCTATTTCTTTAATTCATCCATGTTTGGCTTTACCAGACTTTACCATATTTTAACCGTTTCAGTGCTATTCAAGCACTGAATACCCCATAAAAAATTGCCCCATTCAGTGAAATGGCTTTGTTGGACAATGTTGCTTTATAAAAATGAGTGATTTGTATATTTATTCTAATATTTAGAAATTCTCGTTTTATTTTTGTGTTATTTAACGTATGTTGCTATGTGATTCCTTTAGGTTCTGGGTGCTTTTTAGGGCGTTGTCTCCTTCAATGTAAGTCTATGGGTTTTTTCACCTATCTTATCAGCTGTCATGAGAACTTTGTCTTATATCTTAGAAAAGTACCAGCACACCTCTTCTTGACAAGCTGTGTGATATGAGGTGTCATTCAGGACCGTGGCACGAATGGTGCAGGATGAGTTATGCAGTGAAGTTTAATACCTTGAATATAAGCAACATTAATAGTGATGCTTGCCCTGCAAAACTCACCGCCACGATGCTAGTGCACATGTTGTGAACAGTTTCCACACCGCTGCACCATGACCCCACACCCAATTCAGATCAAAGTGTCTTTCTAGATTTGTTATCAAGCCCTTAACGCATTAAAATAATCTGGGCTTTCCACGTACAGCTATTTCACAGGAATTCAACGGCTTCTGTGAAAAGATTTAAGTTTAACAGGAGTGTTCACTGCACGCTGTGTACTCAGCAAACATAATGTCTCACCACACCAGCACAGACTCAGTTACACTCTGTTTTGGAGCTGGACACTTAGTGACAGTCCATACAAAATGTATTGAATGAATGGGCAAAACACTCCCACGCCGTGCCTGGAGCACAAAAATGTGTTGAGTGGGCGGAGCTGACATTGTTTGCCAGTCGAGTTTGTGTTTTCATAGAATTACTGTGTCAAGCCCTGTTTAGGAAGACATGTAATCCACGTCAAAACCTCAGGTTTATTTTTCACCACAATAGAAAGATTTAAGAAGAACTTCTAAAATAGCACATTCAGTTTCAAATAAGCGGATGAAATACGATGCAATTCTGTGGATAAAAACACCACGTGTTTTTAAAGAGCATCACATAAATCATCACAGCGTTTTTTAACAACACCATAAACCACAATCGTGAACAATAAAACACGCTTTTATCCCACAAGAACTTTAATAGTGACGCTTCATTGATTTTGTACCTACTCCAAACAGTTAAACGGAGGACATGCGGTGCTTCCAAGTGTCAAGTCTTAGTGTTTTACCACGAATAGAGGAGAAAGCATGTGCGCCAGCAACATTAGCTACTATACGAACCCATGGGAGACACTTTAACAGGATACAAATAACTGTTACGGGCCTTACATAACTTTGGATAACTTACAAAACCACTTTGGCAGGGGGAAAAGTGCACCGTACCAAAACAAAGAAGACCATAACCTTACATAATAATAAGAAACAGCTCAAGAAAATGACCGTAACTGAAGAAATACAATCCGAGCACTTACGAAACATTTGACATTTCCCTTCATTTTTTAGCAGCATGCGTGCGACAAGAGGTCTACCCCCTCCACCCCCAAAGATTTCCAAGAAATCATTGATCGGTTACTTTAATCTCTCAGTAATCAAGATGATCCTCCACCTCTCATACAACCCATGAACTAGCGTGCTATAGTAATGAGCTGGCGCTGGCACCTGAACAAGAACAATGTCTCCCCTTTGCCTCCAGCCAGACATCAGATCTTCCTCTGCGATCCAGACAGTCCACACTCATGCCAGGTTTATGGATTATCCATCCATAGGAATATAACCCTCTCCTCTCATTACCGTTGACTCGCTGACGGGTAAAACGTACGTGGAACCCGTGATTCAGGGTCCTTTCCTTTCTATAAAGGCCTTCATTAACACCAAAATACATTGATTGTGTACAAAAGGCTTTGTTCTTGTGGTCAGAGCATTGTGTTACAATGAACAGAACGTCCTGTCCTGGGTGAGCTGCTATAGAAGAACAAGTCACCTGAAAGTTTGGAAGGTAGTGAATTGTGCCCCAATCTTGTGTACTTTTTTCCCCATGTAATTCACACTGAAAAGAAATTAACATGAAGTGCTGGTAAATGAAGCAATTTAGGGCTATATTGTTCCTGTTTGGCCAAGGGAAATTAATAAACAGAAAAGAAAAAAAAATGAATGCAGCTCGTAAATAAATGTAGACGATACCGTATTAACAAAGAGACATTATATCGCAACATGATCAAGTTACATTATTTCAACATTAACGCAATCAGAGGAATAGTTCATGCAAAAATGAAAATTTGCTGAAGAAGTACTCACCTTCAGGCTAGCAAAGATGTGGATGAGTTTGTTTCTTCATCAGAACAGATTTGGAGAAATTTAGCATTACGTCACTTGCTCACCAATGGATCCTCTGCAGTGAATGGGTGCCGTCAGAATGAGAGTTCAAAAAGCTGATAAAAACATCACAATAATCCACAAGTAATCAGTCTATCATTTAATGTGTCATTAAGCAAAAAGCTGCCCATCCAGCATCAAGACATTTTAACTTTAAATTGTCACTTCTGACCAAAATACGAGGCCATAATTGATATAATAAATACTTCCTCCAGTGAAAAAAGTACATCCTCTGTTGTCCTCTCACATGAAAATACACAGACATATCTGTTTATAACTGTTTTGGACTGTTTTCACTTGTAAACAGTGCTTGATCTGTGCATATTTCTCTCCTGATTCAGATGAGACAACTTTTTAATGGAGAAAGCAATATTATGGATAGAGGATTTGTATTTTAGCTGGTTTGAGGTTAAAAACACCTTAAAGATGGATTTGTTTATTACAGACATGCAGCTTTTCACTTCACAAGACATTTATTGATGGACTGGGGTCGTGTGCATTACTTGTGGATTATTGTGATGTTTTTATTAGCTGTTTGGACTCTCATTCTGACGGCACCTATTTACTGCAAATCTCTCCAAATCTGTTCCAATGAATAGAAAACTCAACTCATCTTGAATGGTCTGAAGATAAGTACATTTTCATTTCACGTTTATTTTTGGTTGAACTTTTGCTTTAATAAACAAATAAAAAATGAACACAGCAAATTACAGGTCGTAAATAAATGTAGTTGTTGCCATATTAAGAAATGCCCATGATCAAACATGATCAAGCTACAAGCATATTTTAACATTAATGCAGTTGACATTTCAACATTATTGATTATTATTACACTTACACTTACAACTTAAATTCTGCAGCATTAACTAGTTTTAGTAATGCTTTGAATTAAAACTAGAATTAAACCAGTCAGATTTCTCTAACATAAATTAAAATAAGCATTGTTCATGAACTAGTTAAGTCATGAAGAAGAATTAAAGGTTTATATTTTAAAATGTTAAAAACCATTATCTAATGTACCTGTTAGTTGCATGCTGGGCTAAAGGAAGCAACACAATCAAGAATCTCCACAAGTGCAGGTCATTGAGGGCACTTAGTATATCCTCCAGATGTGGCATGACTTTCAAAGGGTGAGTAAGTTCAGATCTACGTAACACATATGGCTCAAATAAATTCCATGAAGGGTTTTTTTGCACCATACCATACCTCAACCCATGCATTTGACTATTCAGAGTTAATTTAGCTTTAGATCTCACCCAAGCAGGGGCGTGTCTAGACCATTTTAAATGGGGGGGCCAGTCAGGGGTCGCAGAGTGTTAATATTATTAATTGCGCAGTGTGAGATTCATTGGTCATAACAGAACTTTGTGAGATCGCGATGAACAAAGAGTGACAGCTTTTTAGTAGTTATGAGCGCTCTTTGCGAGCTTAGGAAATCCATTTAAAATGTAGAACTTTGTTTTTTGGCCACACTCACGTTGCAAAGTTTCGGGAATGACGTCTGCATATGTATGCGGGATTCGCTCTCGAAGTAGCAGTGTTTGACATAGTGATAACCATAGCAATAGACGGGACAAAATATGTGAAAATGTGCATTAAGACATTAAGCATTAAGTACCCTCGCTAATTTCATAAGCACCCTCTGATTATTTCTGGAACCTGGTTGATGCACTTTTATTGTATAACTATATACAAAAACAGCAAAATACAAATGCACTAAATAAAATAATATAATAAATGCATATTTACAATTTAAGCACTTAACTAAAATAAGTATTAATAAAATAAATGACTAGAGAAGGCTAATTATAATCAGCTTGCTTCCATTTAGTGAGAAAAGCCTACTCTTCATCTGAGTTAGGAAAAAAAAAAAAAAACCTCCTCTGGTCTTCAGTGATGCAAGGACAACGTTTGAGCGTACACGTAATATCTGAGCGAGAGCAGAGCCAATTCATAAAAGAACAATGTAGCCTATATTTAAAAGCACACATCCAGTGTGAGTGAAGGAAATCATTATCATTAAGATCACGCTATAGAAACCGCCTAAAATTAAGTATAAAGAGGAGAAGAAAGCGGCCCTATGCTGCTGCCTACACATGCCAGGATCCGCCACTGCCAGATGCAATTAAAAATTTACTAAAAACAAGCCTATCACAAGACATCTGGTAGGGGGGACACCTGGGGTGCCCACCATGTAGGCACACCCCTGCACCCAAGCTGCCTCAAAAATACTTTTTTCTTTAGTACAGTTGCAGGAAACTCTATTTGGTTTTAATAAAAAAGCATTGTTTTTCATAAAACAGCTAAGCACAGCACCACCCCATAATCTATTCCTTTCCCATTTCTGGTATCTAAATCATCTGTTATGAAAAGTTCAGAAAAATCATGGATGGATCCTAATGCAATCAGTCAGAATGTGCTACCAATGCCTCTATTTTATATGAATAATGTTATCAGTACATTTTAAGGTACAAAGAGAATTTTGGTGATACAAGTCAATAGGTAACATTTTTTCATTATAACTTGATGAAATAAGTTGTAAAATATACAGGCACCAATATGCCATCCCATTGTTACCATATTTTTCATAGTGAATTTCCAGCACAGCAGTCTCAAATATAAAAGGATATTTTTACAGTATAATTATAAATGCTATATAGCTACTCGTTAACTTGTTAGCTAACAGCCTGCTAGCTAGCAATAACATCTGTAATCATATACAATAAATTTTAAATCATCAATTCAACAAAAGTACAACAAGAACTCCTGGTGATGATTATCTTCAGTGTTTTCTACAATAAAAAGGAATTCCTTTACGAATTGAAATTGCTATTGCTCTATCAGTGTATAACAGTTGCTGCACAAAGTCTGCTGTTATCTCTAACATTAATCAAATCTCGATTGTAACAGAGTGAAGTCTTCAGAATAATACTTGGACTTGAATAAAAGCAGATTTTTAAAAGAGAGAGAAAGGGGGTGTGTAAAGAAGTTGTTTGTCAATTACTGTAGGACGTTGTGGTAGACACTTGGGCATCAAATGGCAGTTCAGCTAACGAACAGACAGAAAGCCGCTCTTTACTCAACAGACTGGCATGCCTGACACCTGGAGGTCGCAGGTTCACTTTTCCTGGAACGAAGCAAACGAAAAGGAGAAGATCAGAGACTGTTGATCACGGCGTGAAGCCCTTGTTTGTCTCAACAAAACTGACAGCAGAGCATCACTCCAAACCTGAATCTGGGTCAGCCCACCTATAAATAGCAGTCTGTGTGATAAAACAGCCTGAATGTCTGGCCAGATTTGATATTAACTGGTTTAATGTCTCATCCCTATAGAGATGGGTAAAATGATCTCTGTGGGTCAGTGGCAAAATATTTTTTTTTTATCCCAAATGACTAAAAAAAAATACAAGCGTTTTATCGTATAACAGTATTCATTCTAATATGCTTTTTAATTATCAAAAAAAAAAAAAAAAAAAAGCTTGACATTATAAAATTATACATTATACATAGCACACTTACCATTTAACTGCAAAATACTCATAATATTCAAAATTCAACAGCCCCCTCAAAAAACGAAAAAAAACCTGTTGTTGTTACTTCATTAACTGTTCAGTGTGTGAAACTCATCATGTTCTCTCCTGCTCTTCTGCTGCTCTGGGTTTCTGTTTTTCTCATCATGAGAACTGGCCTGCTCTGGTGTAAAGAGGAAACAATTGATGCACTGAGGGAGCAAACGTGGCGGGTTCAACCACAGGTCTTGATAATGTCATTTAACCTCAGTTAAAACTGATGCAGTGAAACATGTCCAACCATACAAACATACATATATATTAGGCTCCAGTATCCCCACATATATATCCATCCATTTTTCAAGCCGCTTGTCCTCATGGGACAGACATCCATTCATTTTCAAAGCCTCTTGGGGATACTGAAGTATATATTTGAAAAATTGCTCTCTCATTCTAAGACGACATGCTTCTATAATCATTGCTACTTGGCCTGCTATTACATGTCTGTCTGGTTTATACAACAACATGTTGCTATTATTGGTATTGCATAAACGGTAATACCTGAAACCTGTATATAAAGCATTAAAAAGGTATTCATAATATGCAATGAAACCACATGCATTGCTTTGCGTGTTACTGCTTGCAATACTGCATAAATCTATACTGCTTTTTAAGTATTTTTTTATTGCAAAAAATAGATTAATGCATTACAATATCCTCATTTCAAATGAAAAATAAATTTGCTTTAAGAACTGTGCAATAACAATGGGTGTGTAGCTTAGAATACCTACTGGATTGAGAGTTTCATAGATAAAGTGTGAGAAGTTAATGGGTTGTAGAGGCTCATAACTCTTGTTCTTAGCTATTCTTCACTTAAGTCATGCCTGTGTCGATATAAATCTTGTTACCAAATGAACTACGTAAAGGGGAATTCCACCCAGTTTCGATGTTTTTAATAGTGAGTTCTTTATCCTACAGCTGTTCATGGGACGTAGGCAAATATGCTCTGCTCTGCCAAAAGCAGGAATCAAGAGATCCATCCATAACACCTTTTGGCTGTAATGCGAAAGCCTCCCAGCTTGAGAGAAATGGCTAGTTAGGAGTGTTGGTCCGAGGCCAAACATGTCTCTAGACAAGACAGCTGTATCAGGCTGAAACTTGGGGTTTCAGAGTCAGTAAACGTGTATTTTTTACCCTGAAAATTAAGAGTTAATTGTCTCTGTAAGATGGTGACGTGCTGCCACATATTCTTAACTGTAGGTCAACGGTACACTTTAAAAAATAAAGGTTCCCGGGTGAGTCTTTGCAGTCTGGAGTTGCTATACGGTTCTTTGGAGATTAGAAAAGTTATAGGTTTTTCAGATCAACATAATGGTTTCTGGGGTCTTAAAAGCAATGGTAGTGCCTTGACTGATGTTTTTCTTACAAACTAGAGAATACCCTAAAATAATTTTTGTGGGGGGAAAAAGTCGTAAAACCCTTTTGATTGTCACTGGAAACTTATTTTTAAAGGAAGGAAGCAAAAATGAAAATTTACTGACAATTTACTCACCCTCAGGCCAAGACGTAGATGAGTTTGTTTCCTTATCGGTACCAGTTTGGAGAAATTTAGCATTAAATTTCTTGCTCACCAATGGATCCTCTGCAGTGAATGGGTGCCGTCAGAACAAGAGTCCAAACAGCTAATAAAAACATCACAATAATCCACAAGTCATCCAAATAGCTGTGTGTTTGTAAGAAACAATTCCATCAAGATGATTTATCTTTATCTTAACTTTTTAAAATTTAACCTTAGTTATTTTTGATGGTTGATATTTTTTTATTTCTGTACAGATGCCAATATTGTCAATGGGAATGTTATTTTGTGTTTTCCCTCATCCTCTATGTGACTGACATTTTAGCCTTTTATTGGACAACTGAGTCTATAAATCCAAATCCATAATATGGCTATTTTTCTGTTTAGATATAATCATTTGCCACAGTATTGAAGGGATTACCTATTTTCACCTTTGAACAACATTGTGTTCTCAACCAAAATGCACCTATAAAGTCAGAGTGTCTTTTTGTCCGAGACTGGATTATGTCGTGAGTGACATCAACTTTTAAGGGATTAAATGTGGCTTCAGTTTGCCCTTCGGTTCTTGGCATCCCAGTGTCCTCCTGCAGAATAACACTGAGGGCTTGTATCAAATTCAGATGGTTTGGTCTGGTATTATTTCATACGAAGTGCTTTTTGTTCTCTTCTATAAACCAAAACAACATAAAAATTAATACAGAACAGTTGTACTGGATTCTCAAGGTAATGGTTGTGAGTGGTTTCAGTGTCATTCATAGGTCATTATTAATGAAATGCTGTTATTTCACCAGAAATGTCCAATATTTTTGTAAGAGAACAAGAGGAAGACAGTTAAAGAGAAAGAGAGTTCGTAATGTTGCATAATAGAGGTGTAAGACTTGAAAAACCTTTCCGTCCAAACAGCCAGTCTGATGTTGACTTTGACCTCTCCTAGACAGACACAAGCTATTAAAAGTCAATATCAGTAGTGCTGACACTGAAACATTTGAAATACAAGCAACACCACAGCTGCTGAAAAACTAAGTGTACCAAGGGACTGTATGTTCTCTTCACGTGCATTTTCAAACATGTTTATTCATCAGTAAGTTCATGTGGGAAGTGAATTGAATGAAGTTATATCTAGTTACACTGAATTTTAATACATCTTAAATAATGCACATAACCACGTTTCATTAAATTACATCAGTATTACATCAAGAATGGTATTGCAAGAGCTCTAGTCTAGATCAGTGGTTCTCAACCTTTGTAACTTCAAGGCCCCCCGTTATCAATGTCAACACTCAAAATCCCCCATTAAAAGAAGCTAGAGCTGTAAATCCATTAAAATTGAATAGCAATGAATATCAAAACATGAAATGAATGCTTTAAAGCACTATTCCTTTATTAAAACAAATTGATGTTGTAAATGTATAAACTTAGTTTATCTGGCATTGTAATTGCAAAGAATTGTAATGCATTTTCTTTTAAATAATTCTAAATCTTTAAAGTGGTTTAATATCAAAATATCATCCAAACATAGGCCCCATGTTGTTGTTCCCATGAGCTGAGCTTCCAGAAAACTTTGAGTACTTTTCAAGAGCAACAATTAAATATTCCATGTTCATGACCCCTGATTGGCAAAGTGAGACTGTGTCTGCATATCGCGCCTTTGTTCATCAATTAAAGGCAATAAACAGGCCACTGTCATAAGAAAATCTGTGTCAGGACAACATTTGACACAAATCGTGAGAGAAAGGAGGAAATGAATAGAAAGGCTGAAAGAGAAAGATTCAATTAAAGAGTTTGCGACAATTAATGTCTCACACTTGAATGGCATGACAGACGGAGAGTGAGTGGACAGGAATTGTGGGTGATTATATCATGCTACATGAAGCTGTAATACAATAGAGACACTGTTTTGTGTCTCTATTGAGCTACATCTTGCAAGCACTCACAAGGGCAACACTTGCTCCAGAATATGGCTTCTGATTGGACAACTGTAATCTGAATTGTTTATGCACTTCATTTAACATTCTGAACAAATCAAAGAGTTCCATCCACCTGGAGGTTATTGCAAAAGCTCTGATACTCAATAACACAAGACTGGCTGACTTACCAAAACTCTTTTAAGTTTCACATCTCAGAGCAATTGGGAATCCTATCATTATAATACAATTCACTTGCAGTGCAACATAAATAATGCTTGTAGATTATAGGTTACAGAGCAGCTTTGCAAACATTCAATCAATACTACACTCAAAATGAATGCTTGTAAGATAGCAACTGAATGAGATGAAATATGAATGCAGAACTAATGAATGTAAAATTAGTTATTGAACAGAATATAGAAATGATGTGAGACAATAAAAAGTTCTTCAATGAGTACAAACCTTCAGTGTGAACTTATTGTTCCTATTATTACACAGTGATCTGAGTTTATATCTCACAATTCCGACATTTTTTCTTGCAATTGTGGGGGAAAAAAAGTTGAAATTGTGAGATAAAAAGTTGCAATTACCTTTTATTTTATGGCAGAAAAAAACAAGTGCAAGATGCAGACTCAGAATTCTGAGAAAAAAACAGCACAAAAACATTTCTCAGAATTTTGAGAATTCATCTTGGAATTCTGATTTTTATTTTTTTTTCCCTCAGAATTCAGTTTACATCTCACAATTCTGGCTTTTCACAATTCTAAGGAAAAAAAAACGTCAGAAATGAAAGATACTAACTTGCAATTGCAGGGGGAAAAAAAATCTAAATTGTGCAATAAAAGTCACAATCACCTTTTTTTGCATCTCCCACTTTTTTTTTTTTTTTTTTTTAAAGGTAATTGCAAACTTTTTATCTCACATTTAAATGCAAAAACGCATTCTGTGTGTCCTGCAGCAATTGTTTTGAATGTTGTAATGGACTATTTTTTTCTTGGTAGAATCTTTAAAATAATACACAGGTAAAATTATAACAATTCTAATAACACAAATCAATAATTAATGTTTACATATTTATTAATTTGGTCTACAGCCATGTAAGACAACAAATAATGTACTCATCTTTCATTATGGCCTGTGAAAAAGTATCTATATAGTATAGAAAAACAAATTATAAACAAACTAGAATTTGCAATGAGAAGAAGCAAAGCATCACAGAAACTAGCAAACAAGGTGTAAAATACATTTAAGAAAGGTCAGAACTGAGGAACAAAAGGGGCAGACTGGGATGAAAAGAGGAAGTGGACCATGAGTCAAAAGGGACAGCAGAGGAGACAAAATGAGAGGAGGGAGCCAAGGGGATTGGAAGGAAGTTGTACATCCAAAGAATGGAAACATATTGGACACTAAAATCACCATAAACTCCCTAAGAGAGGTCAGGGTTACAGAAAACGGCTGGGGAGATTCAAAGAGGCAAGAAGGCTGTCAGCACAGCAGTGGGGAACCAAGGTGCAACAGGTTCAGCAGAACCCAGAGAGAAGAGTGAGTCTGCTAAAGAGATGTGGTTTATTATATGCATACATGGAGGCCCAGAGGAGGAGAATATGGATATAGAATGAAAACATTTAGCACCGCTTTTTTAATAAAGGTATCATATATATATTAGATATCTTTTTGATATGTTCTGTCATATTACATAATTTTGGCACCATTTTTATTACGGGTATGAATGATGACAAATCACATGGCTTCTTTAGAAAAGGACCTTTCTAAGGGGGGGGGGGGGTGAGTCTCCACATACATACAAGAATCAGAGACTTGGGCTGGTCATTTTCCTATTTAGGTCAGTAATTCTAGTAACCACCGTCAATGCCCACCACTAACATCCTGGCAATCAATTTGTAACAATAGAACGTACCTATCTATATTTATTCAGAATCCAAATTCAGAGTAAATTGTCATATTTAGATATTTAGAGTTCAATGCCTCTTTAGCTGCAAAATAGATTAAAATATTTTTCTTTCTTGATCTTCCACGAAAGAAGATAAACCCCGACCTCTTCAGAGAGGTTCTGAAGCCTCTTAGATTACCTAGCTCGCCACTAAAACTCAATCAAAGAAGCTTTTGTCAGGCTGTAGTGCCTGGCGAGAGCGAGCGTGTGCCACAGTGACCTTTCTACAATAGCCACTGTTCTACAGCGTGAACTATGGAGCTTAACAGCAGCAAATAAGGCTGGTCCATTCTGAGGAGACAATTGCATTCTCTAGGAAAGCAAGAGCCTACTCTGTGGCCAACCATCGAATACACAAGCTTTTCTGGATTAAAGCAGTCTATCTAGCCATTGCGGGGTCATCAGCTTTAGGGAGACGGAGCAGTGAAGACAAACAGCACAGCCATTGTAAAATTCTTATGGCATCAGAGCTATCACAACAAGCACAGAGCTGCACAGACACGGGGCCAAAATCAACAGGCTCTCAATTCCTCTGGAACGATCCAACGTGATATTTACTTTGGAGGAACACGAAGCAACGCACTTTGTGAACATGATCACAGAGATGAGTAAAGGTTTCAGATTTAGGTTGATTCAGAGCGTATCGCTTTTTCTGAGACAAACGCTGTGCGGTTGCATACAATGGACGATGTGTTTGACGGATCGTTTTGGCTGTCTGTCTTGGCCACACACCCGAGAGAAATAAACCACTACGGAGCTGGCCTGAATAAATGATGTGTGAATGTCTAACTTAGTCGACGTATGTACAGTACGGACCTCCGTGCAGTCCCAGAATGGGGAGTAACTGGCGGGTGGGATGGGAGAGCGTACGAACGCATTAAAGAGGCGAGGGGGTGTGGGTCACAGGCCAGATTAAAAGACCCATAAGAAGATTGATATCTGAGCGATCCTCTGTTTTTCTTCTGATTCAGGAGGGCAGACAGGAGTGTTGTCAAGATCTGTCATGGTATTAACATGCCTTCAGGGGCTCCTTCAGATTAACTCCCTGTGAAAATCAAGGATGTCTCTGAATATTTATGTGGGTTTGAAGAAAGATTTTACTCAAAAATGAGAATTCCATCATTTTATCTTCCTGTCGTCCAAATATATATGGCGCATATCCGAAATGACACAAAAAAGACCAATTAAAGTGGTACAAGTCTTTAAAAAGATCTCTGTAACAGAAACAGAAAGAAATTGAAGTCAGTACTCACTCTGATACATGAATGAATCTTTCTTTCGTGTCAAATCTCTAATGAATTGGTTGATACAATTCGCAAAACTAATCTGAATGATTTACCTACATATCATTTGTTAAAGGGATTATTCAGGGAAAAAAGATTTAATTTAGATTTTTGTTTACATCTAAACAATAATGGACATGCAATCACAAAGCACATATGAACACACAAACCCAAATTTTGAGATTTATTCTAGTGTGTGACGCACAAACAAGGTTCCGTGTTTATCATATGTGATGCTCTCCATATATGCATGTTTATATGTGAATAAAAGCCTGAATTAAACCTGTTCATCATATAAAGCATTCATATCTGGACACAAGACTTGGATTAAACCATTCAATTCATATGGATTTGTTTCATAATGCCTTCATAACCTTTTTGAATCTTCTAAGTTTTGGTTATCTGGACTTTCAAAGGAAGGACAGAAACCTATTAGGTTTCATTAAAAATATCTTCATTTGTGTTTCGAAGATTAACCAAAGATTTATGGACTTGGAACAACATGAGGGCAAGTAAATGATGACAGAATGAAATTTTTTGTGTGAACTGTTCCTGTAACAGCTCTCTGCATTTTTCAGTGGATAACAACTTAAAGTTATTGTATGGTTACAGAAGACTTGGAATACAGATGAGTGAACTACTTTTACATCATTTTAATGACATTTTTGAGCTTTAAAAAAGCTTCAATCCTGCATTCATTATAACTGTATTGAAACAAGGCACCAGTAAATTATACAAAAAAAAAATCATGCTCAGATGGGTTTGGAACAACATAAGAGTGAATAAATGATGACCGAATTTTCATATTAAATTAACGGACGTATGCTAGCCATCGTGCGAAGACTGTGATGCAACCAGGAACACGGTAATCTTTGATCTGTGATGTGAGTTTTAGCTCTCACACTTTATTGGTCAACAGGGTCATTTTGGAGGTTTGGCAGTCTTCCCTGACCTTCTTCTGTTCCCAGACAGACAGCAAATTGACAAATGAAAAGACTGATAAACAAACATGCAGACGGCTTGATAGGACATCTGAACACGCTAAGATCCGCTACAGTGCCCTCGGCTTTGCGGGCCAGACGGTCATGCCAACCATCTTGGCAGCGCATACTGCATGCCACCCACACCGGCAGAACCCTAACCCACCCAGAACAAATCAATAATGTGAATTCAGCACATGCATTGCATTCCAGGTCAATGTGGCGTAAACTGACAAATTTAAACATTTTCCATAAAGAACACAGAGGAGATTTTGGACAAGTTCAGTTTTCTTACTCCATCGTCTATAGGAGTTATGGCAAAAGTTGAGCCAAGTTGAGTTTGAAAGGACCTTATTGAGCATATGGTAACATTATATCTCGATGACATACTGCAGATGAATACAAACCACTTCTAAAATGTAGGCCAAGAAAAGCATCTCTGTCAGTGTGTGGAGGACTAGGGTGAAGCAGCTGTTGTTGACTCATCTCGCTTCATTTTTAAATTAAGTTTGTTGTTGGCGCCCTCTGCTGGATAAGATTTCTTGACACAACAAACGCATAATAACTTGAGACTGATACTATCCTTTATGATTGTTGCCAGTCATATTGTACTGTATAACTCCAGTGAAATTTGCATCTATCTATCGATAACATAAATCACTCTACCTTTTCTCCATATACATTCTATTACAGAAATAGAAATTTACAGCTTCAGGTGCAATATAAATTGAAAATAATAGTAACTGAAAAAAAAAATCCAACTAAACCTATAAAACAGTCCTTTTGAGGTTTGGAGGTATTGAATTCAAATGACTTTATAGTTCAACTGCATCTCCTGGAGAAGTCTCACCCTATCACATTTATGCATGCGCAGACAGAGGATGAATTATTAAGAATTTGAGAATCCTCACAGGCGCTGTCCCTGCTGGAGAGAAACCTCTGCTAGATCAATATCTGCTTCACCTAGTGTCACTTGACAAGCGCTGGGAAATTGCTGCTCTACAGAATAAAAAAGTCCTAATTTCTCTCTAGGTCAAAGCTATTACTTTTCCAAAATATCACTGGCTCAGAATCGCCAGTGTAGGAAAATAAAATAAAGTTGCAGGTCTAGTCTCGAGTGGACTTTTCCTTCACATTGCCGCATTTCAGTTTTTGAGATGGTAACTATGGAAACTCATGAAATGTTGACTGATGATTTGAGGGGCTAATACTTTCTTCACATTTTAGATTCAGGTTATAGACTGGAAAAGTACAGGTTCATGATATTTCTCGCTAACCTATCTGACAACTGTAAATTATAGTAGCAACAAAGCATGTACAAAAAGATATGTGCAGGACAAAAGTTGAATAGTGGGAAAGGAAGCATATAAAGGCAAAAAGTCTGATCATTACCTAGAATATTTGAGGATGAATGCCTCAAAGTACAGAAGTTATGATAGATAAAAACCCCGGTTCTATTGCTGCCATACAATGATAAAGATGTTTTAGTGCAAACTGATGACTGCCAACACAGCAGCTCAGTCACTGAATAGCCCAGCATTCAAACCTGTTTTCACTCAAATCATTATCCCAGCAAACAGTTATATATACTTATATAAATACAGTGGGATACCACTGAAAAAAACAGTACTTGCCAACAACTTCTTGCAATGTAAAATGGTACTATATGCATGTTATTTCAACATTCAGTTATATGCAACATGAAACAATGATCTTCGTCCTGAAAAAGTTCAAAGACCACCGATTCAGAGGAAAAAAGAAAAAACTGGTGAAGCACTTGACAGTATTTTGGAGACCCATCCAGCACCTAAGTACAAAAACAAGAAATTAATATTTAATAACGCATATACTTACATGTGAGAGTTTAGGGTTTCTGCTCCACTGACTTACAACCTGTTAATGTTCATGTCTGTTAATAAAACCCCATTACATTGTGATCAAAATGAAAAGACATTCACAACATCAAAATACAAGCTAATTTCTTTTTTCTGCATTAAGTAACAAGATTTCTTTTTTCCCAAAATCAATACTTTATTGTATACATGCCATCCAGCTGATAAATGATGACTGACTGAGTGACTGATGTTAGTGGAATTACAATCATGAGGAAGACAGAAAACACATCTAACAGTATTAAATTAATATTGTTAGATATCTTTCATTTTTTTATTATAGATATATATATATATATATATATATATATATATATATATATATATATATATATATATTATATATATAATTTCCCAAACAAAGAAAGCCAACCCAGAAACAATAAAACAATTAATCAATCCTGGAACAAACAAAAAACTCTTTAAGACATAATAAATGAAATTGAGGACACTATAGCAATATATGTCTTTGCCCAGTATAGCAGTGTCAGTATTAACATAAGTATTCAAATATTGCATAATGGTATTTTTTTTAAAAAAGAATTATGTCAATGTACTCAACAAAAAGCCAAATGAGCTTTATCATTCTTTGTTTAACACTAGTGTGAGATCATGCTCAGGTCAGATAAACCATCATCAGGCAATTTATATTTCTATTAAATGTTTACCTCTGCATTACAGGACAAAACAGAGCAATCTTGAATCATAATCATTTTAATTATGATTAAAACATACATTGTCATTTTCAAATTCATTCTTGATTAGTACTAGGTTTGTGCACCGAACAATCAAAGCATCTGTGACTCCCAAAACCAAAACAACAAAACATGAAATAAAAATCAAACATTATTTGGGAAATATAATCTTAAATATTATTTTTTAAACACATTACTTATCAGTAAAAGTTCAACAACAATTAGTTAAATCAACAGAATATAAACCTGAAAAGAATTGTGCAGAAAAATTACAGCAGTAGTAGCTAGTTTAACAAAGTTTAAGCCCTCTTTAGTAATTATGACACTACTTTTGAACCTACTTAATTGTTAAACTCAATTATAAAAATACTCAAACACATCAAGATAAGCAAAGTACAGGGTATTTTACATTCACAATCATTTCCCTCACTGCAGCACTATGCTTTAAGACTTAAACACATTTGCAGCTACTCAGATTTGATTCTGTGTGTGGCAAACAAATCCAAAAGAAAAAAAGTGAACAAATTAACTGAATGAGAATGATATTTTCATTTGGAATTTAATAAATATTCATAAAAACAAATTAAAATGTGCTTATAAAAGACTCATGACCATAAATCTAAGGTAAACAATTATCATTACTGGTACCTTTCATTTTACTAGCATTTATTATTATTATTATTTATTAGAAATTAGTGAGGTTTACTTATTTGTCTTCTAATTAAAAAACAAACAAACTCTGAAATGTGTTAGTTAACGAGTCTCTCGTTATCCTCTGTACAAAGTTAAATAGAAAGAAAACTCACTTGGTAACACTACACAAATGACTCTTCATAGGCCAAAATATACAGAAAAAAATTACACAACAATTCTGTGATATCTGCAGCTAAGACAAAACACAACAGCTGCATCGTTTTAGGCAAATATGTTATGAGATGATTGCGAGTTACTTGCTATGTGAACAAAGCCAGATTTCCACATCCGTAAAATAAAAGCGCTTTGCTGCAATAGCAAATCACATGAAATATTTGGACATGCAATGCCTGTGGAGATCTGGAAATATACTGTAGTGTTGCAAGGGATCCCTTTTTGCAAATCATTCTTACTGAATTTCAATATTACATGTAACTTTTGCAAAAAAAGAAAAAAAAAAATGTCCAAATGAGCAAGAAATGTATACGAAAACTACCCTAGTTCAGGGTTGAACTTTCTCTCGTTCAACAAGTGCAAGCCGTAAACCTTCCTGGGCCCTCACTGTTGAGTGCACTGGCCTCGTTGCTCCTTCTGAGGACTGTCCAATGTGCTCTCATTCTTCTGCTCCACTGCCACCTACAGGATAACACAAGCAAGTGCGAGTGAGTAGTCGAGTAGTAGCAAACATTAGCCACAAGGGGGCAGTCACTCACAACGAAAGGAATCTAGTGTAAACAGAACAACCTAATCACAAGCATCACCTGTTTCCACATGCTCATCCCAATTCAATCTGCCCATGACTGACCTCACCGGGGTTCAGACACCTGCTGCCACTGTCCTGCCCCACAGCTATGCTGCATTTATCATATACAGCAAGATGCTTCATCAGCAGGTTTCTCTGTCATTCCTATACTGAGGTTACTGGCAAAGTTTTAGATCTTGTTTCTACCACCCTGCTGTTTGTTGCGCACCTCTGCTCAGTGATGAATCACTCCCTGTGGCTGCTGAACAGTAATGGGAACAGATGTTTGCAGAAAACAGCTCCAGCCACCTTAATGACATGTTTGGAATGCAGTAGGGAAAACAAGCTCTGGCAGCTGACACAGCGGGTTGCTTGAGGGTGACAACTTGTCTTTCAGTGGCTTTGTCACAGGGTACATGACATTTAGCTCAGACCCACCCGAAGGGTTTGAAAATCACCACTAAATAACCTAATTAAATTACCGGTTTTCTAAAGTGTAATATTTAGGGGGAGGACAGGTGTATAATAAAACATGGTAGAAACAGCTTTAATCACTACAGAGGAGAGCTGGGTAAGGTGTGTCAGTGGGTATAATGTGTCAACCCTTTATCTAGCAAACTGTGCATAATTTTTGTCATTTGACCATATATAGCATTTAGTAGGCACTTATTATATACAGTTTCTTGCGATTGAGAACATGACAAAAGTGATATTGTTATGCAAAAAAATGAAGATATTAATCTTGAACTAAAGCAAATTATTTGATATAAAAAATATCTATAATATAATTTTAGGTTAAATATATATAGTTAGGTTAAAATATATGTTGTTATATGTAAAATATATATATGTTATAACATATGGCAAGTTTATTTTAGTATCATTGAGATACTATTATAGTTGTATTAATTAATATATGCAATAAAATATTTTGAATCAGTTCTTATTTTTATAATTTTTTATTTTTTTTAATTAATTTTAGTTAACGTTTCAGCAATTTTGTTGTGTTTTTGTAATTTTAGAAGCTTGTGTGTATTTTGTCTATATACTTTTAGTTATTTTAGTGCATCAAGTAAAATAAATAAAAATGTAAATAAAAAAATATTAAATTAAATTAAATTAAATTAAATTAAATTAAATTAAATTAAATTATAAAAAATGTTGCCTTGGGAACTAGCTGAAATAAAACATTTATACAGTTTGTTTGATTTCAGTTAATGTTTATTTCAAGTAATACAATTTTTTTTTTAATTTATTTTAAATTAAAACTTAAATAGGTAATAGGATTGTGCATTAATAAATCCCCTCATTTATGTTTATATTTTCATTTGGAAATTCCTAATAACACTAATTTAGGCGACAATTTTTTTTAAACGACACTTTCAGTTGATAGCAGATATCTGAAATATAGTTAAGTGTGTTAGTTTTATCTCATTCCTCCTTGCCTGGAGGACAACTTAAGTAAAAGGTGGCACAGCTACTTCACCCTCCCCTCTCTCACACACACACACACACACACACACACACACACACACACACACACACACACACACACACACACACACACACACACAGAGACAGAATACCTGATAGGAGTAATGTGATTTGTAGGTGATCCATTTCTTCAAGTCAGTTCTGTCCCCCACGGACAGAGAGCGAACGGTGGCTTTGGACGCAGAAGCAGAGGGCATGTCAAACTCAACCTCCACCAGGCACTCAAATTTAGGAGGCACCTCCCAATCTGAGCCCAGCTCCAAATGACAGTAGAATGTATGAGGATGTCCCAGTGCTACAAAAAAATACCATCCACAACCATATTAATGAAATGCATGCAATATTAAAGCAAATAATTAATTAATGCAAATTACTAGAGAACCTTTTAGATAAGGTAAACCACTAGACCCAAGCTGCGTAGATATGTATAATTTAACATTAGCACAGAACTGGCTTTGATTCTGCTAAAATGAACTAAAGAAAGCAATGACAAAATGTTTGATTCAGAAAAAAGATGGCAAACATCATTGGTTTGTGTTCGTCTTGATGGCAACACAAGTTTGAATATGCAAAAGAAAAAAAAAAAATGCAAATTTTCAGTGCAACTTAAACCTAAACATGATGTAAATAGTTGCTCGTGGCTTCAGAAGACTTTAAATATAGCTCATGAGTCGTAAGTGCTACTTTTGATAGGCTATATATAGTGCCTTTTTGTCCTTTTAAGAATTTGACATTCTTCTTTTGTGTTCTATAGAAGAAAAAGTCATATGGGTGAGTAAATGATGAACTAAATTAAACTATTCTTTGAAATATTACTTTAGTGAAGAGAGAATTTTAGAGAGAAAGAAAAAAATCGTTTGAGGAAAAGCTGAATTGTAAAGCTCAGGGATGTCAGACAGTGAGCCTGTGAATTAACAGATGATGACAGCGTGAGCTTTGTCTAACCAATCAGACTCATGCAGGAGGAGGGGATCCCTGCTGATATACTATTGAAAAGCCTAAAGCTTTGATACAAAAAAAAAATACCAGCACTGGCCACAATGCAAATGCTATGACAACAGAAAATCAACAAACAGGATAAAAGATTATTTCTACACCACTGCACTTGCTTTGGGAGTCAATACTGCATTAAGAGGCATGGCTTTTACTACAGCATTGTGATTTGGGGGTTTGTGAGGATTTATTCAGCAGCACCAAAATGTACAAATCTTTAACTACTATCTATACTGATATTATTATCATGAATACAGTGAAAAACAAACACTGAAATAAGAGTATCATTTTCAAATATTGGCATTATTTCAAAATCCTTCATACAGAGCACCAGTAAAAATAATTATACAGTGACTCTATGAAAAAGTTACAATTGTAAGTTCATTTAACAGTTAGATAAAATAAAGCAGCTCTTGAACAACTATTTGCATATGCTATTGTATAAGAGTAACAGAGGAGAACAAGATCAGTTTGACCTGAATGTAGAGACCGTATCATGGCTATGCTCATGCTATATCTAAATATTTCGATTTGTAGGTCACTAAACTGACAAAAACATTTAACATTAGGGATGTGCACGAGTACTCAGAAGTGACAGCAATTATTGCTTATGAAAACACAATAACTGACTTCTAAACTACTTTTAAACTTCAGAACAACACAGGACACCTTTTTTGCATTCGAAAACTCTTAAAGGGATAGTTTATCCAAAGACGAAAATTCTGTCATTAATTACTCACCCTCGTGCTATTCAAAATTGTTGAATAAAGTAGTTATTTTTGTTTTGTGCACAAAAAGTATTCTCGTAGCTTCATAAAATTATGGTTGAACCACTGATGTCACATGGACTATTTTAATGATGTCCTTACTACCTTTCTGGGCCTTGAATGTGGTAGTTGCCTTGCTGTCTATGCAGGGTCAGAAAGCTCTCGGATTTCATCAAAAATATCTTAATTTGCGTTCCGAAGATGAACGAAGGTCTTACAGGTTAGGAACAATATGAAGATGAGCAATTAATAACAGAATTTTCATTTTTGAGTGAAATATCCCTTTAAGTTAATTCTTGTTGTTACACAATTTGACATTATAACCACCTCACCTGAGTTCTTGTCTGGCAAGCGACTGATCCTCCACACCACAGACCTGAAGGCCTGTTCATATTTTGCTGTGCCGAGCGTGACCCTCATGGCCGGTTCGGACCCTGATGTGCTGATCGAACCAAAACTGGCTCCTTTATTGAAGCGAGCCTTCAGGGACTTCTCTCCCGTCACACTCTCCCGCTTAAAGTTCTTTGCCCAAATTTCTGGTATGGGGTAACGTATAGCAACATTCTCACATGGTATTAATGATAAAGGATCCCGATTGGATGAAAACCCTGTTGACATCACCAGCCAGGACTGCACCTCCACTTCCGCACCCTTGACGCAAGCGACTGTTCTCAAAGTGAAGGGAAGGGTTTTTTCAGCAAATGCCGTTCGGAAACGCAGCAGTTCAAAGCGACGACCAACCGGTGGGCTAAACGTAATGGCTCGAGACTCTGCAAACTCCAACTGGTCTGCACACTCATGCAGCCGAGAATCCCGCAGTTGAATCCAACGTGACGTTGTGTTGGGAATTATGTCATGCCGAGAAACCACCTCTTTACCTTTGACCTGAACATCATTGAGGCCAATACTGCAAGGTGGAGATCCATTCAAGAAGGCTAGCATGTTCACTCGGGTCAAAACAAGCTGCTCCAAGATACGGCTGTCCCCTTTGGAGACAATCCCATAGAAGTTATCCCTCACCTCCACGTGGATCTCCTCCTCAGTGTAAGTCGTAGGCCAGTTAAGACCTTCTTGATCCACTGAAAGGCCCACAAGGCTCTCCTGCACAGCATGTTGAAAGCTCAAGAAGTCTTGGTAGTTTGTTGTCCCAAGCTTCACCACTTGTTCTCTCACAGGCAAATGAACCACTGTGACCTTGGGCTGGATCTTCCTCTTTTCTTTGTAAACCACATGGTCTACACTGATGGTATGAACACGGCCATTCTCATCATAGTTCTGAAGCTTGGGTTCAGATATTTCATGCTGGGAGTTTAGCTGGAACTCTTTGAAGGGCTTTTCCAGGCCTTTCTCATAGAAAAGTTGCAGCTGGCCGCTGTTCGTCAACCTGACAAATATTGGTCCCCAGTGACGTGAGGACATGATGTTCTTCTTCTCAGGGATGCGCAGGAGCATGGGCCAGCCTTCCTGAGGAGTCATATGGTCTGGTTCGTAGGTGGGATCATCAGAGTCAACTTCCTCCACTGAACCATCTGGCAGAGTAGGACTACCGTCACGGTCAGGGTCAGAAATGTGAATATTCCTGAGCTGATCCAAACCATCTACAGGAAAGCCTGATGGGATACTATCTTTTCCAACTACAGAGTCTTTCTTAGATGAGAAAAGCAAAAAAGATTCTCTTTTGATATCAGCATCTTGATACTCAAAAACCGGTGAGCTGAAGTTGGACACATCTGGTGCCTCCTGACACAAGCCAATGCCTTGGGACGTTTTCAGGTCTGTTTTGTCAAAATAGGCACTGAAAGGGTTAATAGGAGAAGGTTGTAGGTTTGAGAGCTTATCATCCAGGAAAGGGTTCTTCTTGGTGTAAGGCACGCTGTTGTTCGACAGTGTGTTATTACAATCAAAGATGGAATTGGTGCCATCAGGGGTCAAGTCCAGAATGTGTCTCTCTGTCATCTGGCCACAAAACGAAGAGGAAATCAGGTTGCTGTTGGCATCCTGCAGTGGAGAATTGTTGAGGTTATCCAGTTTTATATTAGACTGTCTCCCTGGAGGTTGGAAAACTGAGTCCTCATCATCATCAAAGGTAACCCAGCTGGCAAAGCGGTTGGAGGTGACATAAGATTGGCCATTAGTGTGTTGGTTGTTTGCTGTCCAGTTGAATGAATCCATGTTCATTCCTTCATCCTCTTGGCACACAGAAAAATCTATCAATAAAAAAGAAGACAGAGCTGTTTCAAAACTTTCAGATTAAATATGAGCAGGAAGAAAGGCACATGTCGTATATGAGAGGCAGACATAATCTTATAAACAAGAAAACAGATGACCTCCTTGGACTTCCCAGTGTCCTTTGAGCCGATTTCTGAAACCTAATGAGAGTCACAATGGTTGGATTATTTTGGTCCAAATCAAGAAATGACTGAAAGACATTTCCACTAACAGGAAAGAGGCAGATTCCAATCAACCACAATTCATAAGCATGCATTCGCATACATTCACTCTCTCTACACATTCATTTCAAAATAAATATTAATATTTTATGAGAAGAGGTGTGAGTGACTACACAAAAATGAATTTTTCAGTCTGAGAGTTGGGTTTTTTTTTTGTTTTTTTTTGCACCATGACAAAATGGATCTAATTTCAGGAACAATGGGATAGCAGAATAATAATTTCTTTTTAGTCACAACAAGGTCACAGAAGACAGCTTGAAGACCATATCACAAGAGCCTGAATTAATTGTGGAATACCCCTACTTCTTAACTGCTAACAATTTGACTATTTACCACATTAAGATTCTAGACCTTGACTCAGTAAGTATGTTTACTTGCACTTTAAAAAAAAAAATCAATGTCCCAATAAAACAGTAAAAAAGCTTTTTAAAATGTCATGTAAACACTTTAAATTTGAATGTAGGTTGTTCAATGATTCTGAATGAACCTGTAAAAAAGCATAAGAGTGATAGCAAAAAATATCATTCAGTGAATCATTCTGCTCTCTTGAACCAAGCTCAAACTCTTGTCTGTTCTAGTTCTCCCATGCCAAATTAGCGAGACAGTCTTTACCTGTTGCTAGGCACCAGCATTCCCCACCTCAGACCTACTTTCTCTGCCAATGCAACAAAGCACTGAATGGTCTGTCTCGCATGCTGACAACTGGCATGACTGCACTATGCAACTAGAGCATATATATGCACACTCAGACTTTGACAGACTAACTCACAAACAATATTTTTTAGAAACTAAAATGCAGTAAACAACTAATAAAGCTATGGGCCTAATTTATCCTAGAATTGTTCAGGCCTCTTTCCAGTCTCTTAAAACCTTGCCTATTAAATGTGAGAGAGTGTTGGCACTATGGCTTGTGGCTTTGTTAATCTTCTCATATTAGTTCAACAGGGTTCATCACACTACAAATCAACTGAAACAATTACTATAACAGAAAATAATAAAAGACTACAGTACAAGACGTGCACACACAGAAGTGGCCACAAACATCAAGAGACTAAGGTTTCAAGGCTCATATCTTATCAGCCCTGGAGGGAGAAGGTTAAAAGATTATCCCAGCTCAGAAAAAAAAATGCAATATCCCAAACAGGAATACTTATGTATAGCGTCTGCGCACCTCCAAAGCAAGTTTGTTCATGTTCTTACAAGGGATACATCAAATCAGCCAGAGGGTTAGATGCAAATTGCAACCATCAGAACAAATGTTCAAGGTTCAATTAAGTTCAGTTCACAAAAATACTAATTAACATATCTATATTTTTTACTTATCTCTATTTTTTTATTCTAACAAAGACACAGTTTAATTGCAAAACACTAGCATACACTGTAAAAATGTAATTGTTTTTGAATAAAATAACTAAACATCCTTAAAACAAGACTGATTTATACTGCATACATTGTTTTCTTAGCATATATTTTAAATTAAGTTTTCATTTTAAACATACTGCCATTTTTTTTCACTTGTTGCAAGCATAAATCTGTAACAGTTTAGCGAGGTTTATGCTTATAACAATACATTAACTTACACGACTTTGCTTCTGAAGTAAATTTATCTTCTTTTAAGAATTTACTGGACAAAAAAAAAAATTAAGAAAATGATTTTTTGCAATATAGAGAGTCTGCTCTACGGAGTAAATCATGAAAGCAAAATCTTGTTGCTAAGCATCAACTTACTGATATTTCTTCAAACTTCCAGCTCCAAGTAAAACTCAGCATGGATAGAGCGCTGATCCTGAGGCTATATAAGCAATGCCAAGTGAGACTCCAACAAATGCTCTCACCCCTTCTTTTTTAAAGCAGACTACCCAGCTTTAAAATACAGAATTGAAAGAGGAATATATGCATAATCGGCATTAAAAGATCACGTTATATATTTCTTAAAAGAGGAAGGAAGACTGGCTAAACGAAAACTCTGCAACAACCACAAGCATTTATAAACCAAAACTCAGTGCAAAGTCGGTCACAAAGCAACAGCGCAAAGAAAAAGACTCACCAGTAGAGCAGATTCAAGAGTCCAGGTGCTAAAGAGAGGAAACAGATGGGACACCAATTGTGAGGCTTCACTACGGCACCATGTATTAAGAAGCAAGTCACATGACCTCCTCTGTCTGTGAAGTGCCCGCACAGACATGTAGATGCCTGTTGGTCTGCCCGCCAGCCTGCCTCCTTCACAGGAGTCTGAACTTCTTGACAGGTAGCTGTCAACCACGCCTTAAAACTTGCACAGAAAGGCATTCTTTGAAATACGATTGGTGGAAAACAAGGTCAGAGAGTCACCTGCACTTTGTGTGATCTCTCATGTTTGTCTGTAACCATGTAGAGAAGAGATTCAGTCCTTTGAATATCCCAATTATTTGCCATATAAAAGAGAAGATATGGAAATGTGATACAGAAACTGACTCACCACTAACATAATGGTGTGCAACAAACAAGTATTTTTTACAGCTACAAAATGTGCAATTCAACTGCCATCTGACTGCAAACTTAAGAGCTGAGACAAATGGTTGACAGGTTTTGTTTGCACTGATGTCTTGATCTGCTTTGAGATCTCTCAATCCTTTCCTACAGCACTAAGCTACTGACCTTTATTTTGCTGGTTTCAGATCAGTCCTTCTAAACCAGAGCATTAACTGGGGATAACTTCAGAGTCCGCCTTACTGTGCACTCATTCATTTTCATTAATGTTCACATCTTACTGTAATATTACTTTTAAATTATATGATTTATTTTATTTTACCATTACTGTAATATTTATTTTACCATTACTCTAAACCTTAAAGTCGACATGAAACAATGTTCACAACTCACTTAACTTGCATAATGTAATCCATTTCTGAGTGAAAAAAGATATTTAACAAAAAACCTGGTAGCATCAGGAATATAGAAATATTTTATCCATAGAGAATGAACCAAATGATGCATATGAATTATCTATATTACGATTTTTTTCATCAATGTATCATTCACAAAACTCTGAATGTATACTTAATTTAGAAAATACATATGATTCTTTTTTTAAATGTTGTCTTTAAGACATCTATGTAAATGCAAACTATATATTTCAAACGAGCGAGAAAAATGCTGCTTTCCTTGATGTGTCCCATTTGAAACTCACCAAACCATGTTGGTGAGAAGACACACAGCAGAAGTGTCATCTCTGACAGGCAGAGCTTTCCTATAATGCGAAGCGGAGTGATAGCTGCAGGTGTGAGTGACAGGAGGCGGGTGTTTTCAGGAGGACATTTGCAGGGGTCAAAGGTCACAGCCGGTGAGGAAGCGTGCAAGATTCCCAGCAGGATGTGCTCTTAAACAAGCTGTTGCTCTACTCTATAACCTCTGCTGATCTGAGATTACAGTAACTTCTGCTGTTCTCTGTAGAGATTTGCAAACCGACGACAATGCCGTTCTGTGTGGGCGCCTTTGGATATGACAAAACCACATTCAAACACGCTTTCTCTTCCTCTCCTGACTACACACACACCCATTGCATCTCTATGGACAACAGCATTCTTATGCATCACCGGAAATGGAATGAGAAGGAAATGAAAACGTGCATTGTATATCAAATGCACTGCACGTCCCAATAAAGAACCTCATCAGCCATCTGTGCCTGTAAATCAGCCCGACACAAAGCTTTCGTAAAGACCTGGCTTGCACCATACAGCTGCATAAACACTCGTATTCACTCGCAACCAATAGTCTCGGCTTACAATGACACATTCATAACTATAATGTTTCATTCATGAACATAAGCTGTAAATCACGTAAAAGACAACATTTGACAAACAGTGCTTAAAGTAGACACAAGCCAATGAGTGCAATGTGTATAAACAGTGAATGCAACTCAAAAAAAAAATACAGCAGAGAAGAACTAGGGTAAACGTACCTATTAAGCTCACCAAAATCTACACTGAGACATTTTTAGTGCACAAGATATTGGTTTCAGTACAAAAAGTTATGTTAAAATAAAATATTAATCTCACACAAAAATATTTAATTTTATTTTAAATGACAAAAGCATTTCAATTAAGATATACATCATTAAATTCAAAAAGTCTGGCTGTGCTTAATGGGTACATTTGTGTACCCTATAAGCACACCCCTGTTCCCATTAAGCTCACATCATGTTTTATTAAAAATTCTTGTTTATTTTAAGGAAAATGTTTAAAGAATAATTGTAAAAATATATATTTTTTGAAGGTACAAAGTCAATCACAAAAAAAGCAGAACACTAAAATCAAGCAACAAGGCATTCAAGTCGATCAGTTATATATTCATAATAATGAAATGTCATTAAAGCACATTGCAAAATCTATACTAGTCCATGTTCAGCTAAGTAACACATATTCAAAAATAAAATAAAACAAATTAATAAAACATTTCATTCATGGGGATGAACACAGAAACTAGCCTCATTATGAAACCTCTTGTTAAATGGATGTCAACTTATCTATAGTCTCTTAAGGCTGGAATACACTACACGATTTTTGCCCCAATTTTCCAGATTTAAAGTCTGGAAAAGTTGATGCTAGTTGCCAAAGATCAGAGCCAGTCTATTATTATCGATTAACTTAACTTAAAGTGACAACCATCAGTTAATATTTAAAGTCCGTTTATGAAGTATTTACATAGATGTTCAACGTGGAAGAGCTTAAAGAGAGCACACTGAGCTTAATGGGAGCAGCAACAATTTTTAATAAATTTCATGAAATATTTATTAAAATGACAGGATTTTTGCTAAATAAATAGTCTAGGTCATGTATTAAATTCATACATATTTTAATATGAACAACTATTATTAACAATATCTATACAATTATACTTTTTCTTATTGATGTCACACTGAAGCTGTGTGATTTTCATAGTAGTGCACCCTTTAAGCTCACCTTAAAATAATATGAAATCTTTAAAAATTACAGCAGTGTAAAACCACAGACCAGCAATAAACTGTAAATTTATAATATTATGTTTTAAAAGTACAAGCCAGTAATGCCTGTGAAGTAATATATTAGTGTAGCACACAATCTTATACAGCTAGTCAGCTAACTGTGTTCTGTAGCATCTGCGCTTTGTTGCTAAAACTATCTTTTGGATCTAATGTAATTATTTCCCACATCCAAGTTCCAGGTTATAATATGCAATCTGAACATTAATCGCTTAATTTTACAATAAGTAGTGAAACTTAACCAAAATAAAGGCTTAAACATCTAAAAAACACACATTTAAGGGGCTCCTCTTTTGGTGAAAGTTTTTAGACAGCTTTCAAAATGGCCTGCAGACAGTGTGAACACATGGACACTCATATCTCAGTGTGCAATTATCTGACTGACTTTAAATTAGCAGGTATATAGTAACAAATATCAATTGGTTAAGACGTCAAGTAGGATAATAAATAATTTTTTCTTTTTATAATCTGATCTCAAAAATGGAAGTGTGCTTAATGGGTACGTGAGCTTAATAGGTATGTTTACCCTATGTACACAAATAATCAGCAATTACACACAAATTTACACTCAGTTCAGCTGTAATAAACAATCATGGAACAACACCCAAGGGCCACATGTTGAAAGGAAAACAAACAGAACAACACCCTGCTGCCAGGTTTTAGCAGCGTGCGCATCAACACAGCGAGAGCAGGAGCAAAGGCCAGTGGGTAGGGTAAGCAGATTTTCAAACAATTTGATGTCAAATGGTATCTCGCACAGACAGGCCATAGGGGGAAAAAAAATTTAAAAAATAAATAAATAAAGCTTTTACAGAGACATAGTAATGATTGCTATTGCTCATACATACTTCTAATAATAAACACTCACATGTAACTAGACCTTTTATACTACAGGCATGAATAATATCGCAAATCTTATCGATGTTTGATGAGGACAAGGGCGCTATTACTTCTCAATATCATCTAACTTAACCAGAAAAAAACATAACTTAACTTAATTTTCACCTAGAAGCCAAAACAATGGACGAAAAAAGCCATAGCCATATCAAAAGAACAGAGACCTGAGAATAGCATATTTTCAGTAACCAGAAAGCAACATCCAGGCAACCACATAGCAATGCCGTATCAACCAACTATATCATGATGCCAATTTTTTCTACTCAAATTTTCCACAAATTTTTTTTTTAAAAATTATAAAAAATTTAAAAAAAAATGAATTATTCATTCCCTTATGCTACTATCCAAGTCTATTTGCTCACCAAGGCTCTATTTATTCAATCAAAAACACAGTAAAAATAGTAATAAATATAAAGTATTATTACAATTTAAAATAACTATTCTCTATTTTACTATATTTTAATAATTTAAGTTTACTCCAGTCTTCAGTGTCACATGATCCTTCAGAAATCATTCTAATATGTTGATTTGCTGCTCAAGAAACATTTTTTGTTATTATCAATGTTGAAAACAGTTGTGCTGCTTAATATTTTTGCTGTTTTGATATATTTTTTCTAAATTAAGAAAAAAAAGTTTACATTACATGCACTTACTATTATAATAACAATAAAATATGTATAATTACATGCAACTAAGCCAAACCCTAATCCAAGCCATATAGTAAGTACATGTAGTTAATATTACTCAGTACTTAAATGTATAATTACACTGTAACAAGGACACCTTAAAATACAGTGTAACTTTTTTTTTTTTTTTTTTTTTGCATTTCTGAACAAAATTTATTTTTAAATAACGTTTTTATCTTTTTACTTATAGGCTTAAACATGATCAAACTCCAGCATAGCTTGGCATAATTACACAATTGACTATTTACTGTAACATTTGCTTTAACTAACACTCAATAATATGCACTTCTATTCACTCCTGCCTCAAGTGAAAATTCTGTTGTAGTGACTCCATCCTCCCACAGTCTGAGAAATGAAGCATGCTGCATTTTAATAAATAAAACCGTCTTAAGCACCTCACCCTCTCCTGTCTCCATAGAAACCCTGGTCTGAGTGAGCTATTGCTGGAGGGCCGAGGCGAGAGGCCCGAGATGGATTGCGTAGGAGCGCTAACCGCTCCGCCACAAATTACCTGCGAGAGAGAGAGTGTCCTGCCTCAAATCAGCACAGCGTTCCTTCAGAGCCACCATCACTCACACGAGAGGAGCGTCTGAGGAGCAGCTGTCATAGACCGTGTGAATTTATTTGTCCCGATTCCTTCATCATTTACTCCTAAACCTGCCGTCTTTTCATTCCACCTGCTTTCCTGGATGCGACCCCGGAGGCTGTGCTGAGCATCGGAAGGGATTTATTGATGGATAATTCAGCATGTGAAGCATTTCCTGTGCAATTCTCACTTCCTTCTGTCTTCTCACGAGGGGACAGACTTTAATTACTGTTTGAGGCACTGGGTGGATATAAAACCGCCACTTACAGATGTTCGACTGATGAGAGTTACCCATTTATTAACTTAGCAGGTATGACTCTGTGTGTGTGGTACTCACTAGGAGAGTGGGGACAGGAGGGTGTTTGACTGGGTGGCTCTTCAGTACTAAGTGAGGGCAGGTCACAGGAAGACGCCCCCATGCTCACGGAGCTCTGCTCCTCTGATTGGGTGGTCCAGCTGCTCTCTGATGGGGGAACGGCACTCCAGAAACTGGCCGAAGAACAAATGCTGTGCCTGGGACCTGAAATATAACAAATGCCTTTAGAGATATACATGTAGGATACAGTCACCAACTACCATCTTCACAAACAGGCAAAATTCTGTATTTAAAAAGAAATATGTGTTAATGCATTTCCTTCATGCAAGTCTTATTTATATATATATATATATATATATATATATATATATATATATATATATATATATATATATATATATATATATATATATATATATATAAACAGTAATCCATATGCATACCATACATTTGTCAAAAATTTGGAGTCGGTAAGATTTTTTCATGTTTGTGAAAGAAGTCACTTATGCTCAACAAGGTTGCATTTATTTGTTATATTGTGATATTGTATGATTGTGAATTATTATTTTGCTTTAAAATACCTTCTACATTTTAAGAGTTTTTAAAATGTAATTTATTTCTATGATGACAAAGCTGAATTTTCAGCATCATTACTCTAGTCTTTTGTGTCACATGATACTTCAGAAATCATTCTAACATGCTGATTTGGTGCTCAAGAAACATTTCTTATTATCATCAATCCTGAAAACAGTTGAGCTGCTTAATACTTTTGTGGAAACCATGACAAAGAACAGCATTTATTTGAAATAGAAATCTTTTGTAACTATTCAAAGTCTTTTTTCCTGAAATTAAACGACTAAAATTACATTAAATTACAATTCTGCCTCCTATTTACTACTGTAATTCGGGAATTGAATTGGAATCTAAAGGCACTGTCTTTTTTGAATTTGAATGGCGCACGTTATGTGTGTGTGAATACCGTAAATGTGTGACGCTAATGAACAGGTGTTATCATTGAATTAGGAACAAGAGACTATTAAATATTCACAATGGGGTAAGTGCTTTAGTAAAAGGATTAAACAACAAGGGTGAAGCGAGATAACACGGCATACTGATGTTTATCAGCCTCGTCAAACAATCGAATCAATCTACTCTATGATTTTAATTAGCACTGCTGTAATTACTATCAGAGGACATATTACTTATGTTATGAAATGCTGTGAAGAAGAACGCTTTGAAACAATGAAAGAGAGAATACAGTAGTACAGATGATATTTTAGATTCAGGTTGGAGTAAATATGTAAAGTCAGATGACATACTTCCAGTTCTTTAAATACACTTAGGCACTGCTGATGCTTAATTAAACAATTGGGATTCAAAAACATCCCGAACACAGAAATCACTGCCTAGCAACAAATCCAACCACATAAGCTACATTTTTCTTTCTGGAGCTCAATTAAAAGAGTTCACAAAAGTAGTTTATTAAAACTTTATGACCTACTTAAAAAAGTACAACAAAGAAGAACTTGAAAATGTTACAAACAAAATATAAACATTTTGAGGTTACAAGTTGAAATGGATAAAGAAGTACAACAGATCAATCGTGTAAAACATTACAACAGAGAAGTGGTTTGATACAATAAATAGAGTCAGCTAACTCTAAGAGGAGTAATGCACATGCAGGATTAAAAATTATCACTTGCCAAGTGATTAAAAGTCTTCCCTCTAATTAATAAACTGAATTTGAACTGATTCCAACTACTCAAATTTCTGTATTTTCATATAGCTGTTTTGCCACTGATGAGTGAAATCTCAGTGATTCAAATGAATAGTTTTAAAGATTTGAATGATATTCTCAGTCTATGAGAAAAGAAAACAAGTGTGCATGTGGGATTACTCCACCTAACACTCCTTTTCCTGAGGGTTCCCCAACCTCACCACAAACAACTTCAGATGGATCCATGTGTGCTCTGATGGGTTTTTTAGTCAATTATAAAAATAAAACACATTATGTTCACAATATACTTATTTAATATAATAATGGCAACATGAAGTTTCTGCTGCATTAACATTAAATAAACACTGCTGCTCATTTTTTGTTGTTGTTGTTTTATTTTCCTGTTTAAAAAAAAAAAATAGTATTCAGTCAATCCAAAGTGATAAGAATCTGGAAGCCTTTGAATATAAATAAATTTAAGACGTTGTGGTTGGATAAGCCCTGCATCTGACATTGGCTTTCTGGCTGCTAAAGCTTCCTCTAGACCACACATGGAAATTAAGGCATCAAACCTGAAATCATCCATTGGATAGCCCCTGTAATCGGACTAAATAAGCAGTACTTTAACAAACCCAGGCTTGATCTCTTAGTGATCATATTATGAAGGAATGATAGACCGGTTGCACCCTTGACTTCATCCTAAGGCAGATTTCATGCAAGAGCAACAACAGCGGAGAAGAAAACTCTGCTTATGGCTTCAATTAGGGTTTGAAGGGTTTGGCCATTTGCGTGTTGCTGCACTCGGCATCTCACAGGAGATTTCCTGGGAAAGAGTTGCTGGCAAAGCTGCTGGGTTTCGACAAGAGTGGGGGTGGGTGAGTCAATGTGTGCAAAAAAAAGAGACAGACAGAGATAAACACAGAGACAGGCAAGACCAGACCAAGCATCAGGCCTAAAGGAAGTGACACAATCCTTTTCAGCCCAAGCCAACAGAGTCAACTCATTGTAGAAATCAGTAAAATAATGTTTCTCTGGAAAACTGGAAACTTTGGGAAATTCTTGTTGATATGGGTGAGGTGTAATGGTTAGAAGCTCAAGGCTGGCACAGGAAGGTTGCCATCATGCCCTCAAGCAAGGTATAATCCCAGGTTGCACAAGGGGAATTGTCAATATCATAAGTCATATGACTACTTACTCATTTGATGAGGAAGCATCTGTCACCCATTACTTTGAGTTTATTTCGAGTAGCATTATGAAACTATGCAACTATTATGACTATTGTAATGAAACAGAGGAAATGCACTTGAGGGTTTAAAAGCGGAAATGTGGAGCTCTTACATGCACTTACATGAACTCTTCCTTAAAAATCTCTAAGTTTGTGAACCCTTGAAAGTTTGTGAACCCTTTAGAATTTTCTGTACTTCTGCATAAATACGACCCAAAACATCATCAGATTTTCGCAGTCCTGAAAGTAGACAGAGAACCCAATCAAACAAATGAGACAAAAATATTTTCTTTGTCATTTATTTCTTGAGAAAAAATGATCAAGTGTTACATATCTGTGCGTTGCAAAAGTATGTGAATCTCTAAGATTAGCAGTTAATTTGAAGGTGAAATTAGAGGTGTTTTCAATCAGTGGAATGACTATCAGGTATCAGTGTCTGCCCTGTTTTATTTAAAGAACAGGGATCTATCAAAGTTTGATCATGTTTGAGGAAGTGTATCATGGCACAAACAAAGGAGATTTCTGAGGACCTCAGAAAAAGAGCTCTGTCATGACAACTCTTGGAGGGATAGGCATAGTAATGTACATGACAATGTTAATGTGTTTGGTCTTGGCAGAATAGATCTGCTACACTGTTGCTGCGGCAGAGCAAGTACCGAGACTTGCTACTGCCAATACATCCACAATATGCTGCTGTGAGCATGTAAGAAATACTGTTGCTGCACATGTAACATATATGAAATATCCCCATATATAGCATGCATGATTCACCCCGTTGCAGATCTATACAGGTGGACCTGCGGAAGGTGAAGTGCTCTGCAACTGTTACAGCAAGCACTAGCCAAGTATTTGAATGTTGAGCAGCGAGCTCATTGGCTTCTGATACAAAAAGAACCAATCAGCTCATTATGCTAGAAAATGTTACAAAACCATCTCTAAAGAGTTTGGACTCCACAAATCCACAGTCAGACAAGCCAGAGGACTATTGGAGAAATGTTTTGTGGATGGATGAGACCAAAATGGAACTTTTGGGTTTAAATGAGAAGAGTTATGTTTGGAGAAAAGAGAACACTGCATTCCGCAAAAGAACCTTATCCCTTCTGTGAAACATGGTGGTGGTAATATCATGGTTTGGGCCTGTTTTGCTGCATCTGGGCCAGGACAGCTTGCCTTCATTGATGGAACAATGAATTCTGAATTATACCAGCAAATTCTAAAGGAAAATGTCAGGACATCTGTCTGAGAACTGAGTCTCAAGAGAAAGTGGGCTATGCAGCAAGACAACAACCCCAAGCATACAAGTCGTTTCACTAAAGAATGGTTACAGAAGAACAAAATTAATGTTTTGGAATGGCCAAGTCAAAGTCCAGACCTTAATCCAACTGAAATGTTGTGGAAGGAGCTAAAGCAAGCAGTTCATAGGAGGAAACCCACCATCATCATAGAGTAGAAGTGGTTCTGTACTGAGGAATGGGCTAAAATTTCTACAAGTCATTGTGCAGGACTGATCAGCAGTTACAAGAAATGTTTAGCTGCAGTTATTGCTGCAAAAGGGGGGTCACACCAGATACTGAAAGCAAAAATTCACATACTTTTGCAACGCACAGATATGTAACACTGGATCATTTTTCTCAATAAATAAATGACAAAGAAAATATTTTTGTCTCATTTGTTTGATTGAGTTCTCTTTGTCTACTTTCAGGACTTAATCTTATGATGTTTTGGGTCATATTTATGCAGAAATATAGAAAATTCTAAAGGGTTCACAAACTTTCAAGCATATATTTATGTTTTTAAACCTGAGTACTTAACCTTAAGAGTACTTAAGCTGAACTCTTTCTCAGAAGATTTCGTTTGATATGACCCCTTTCGAAACTGTGTGCATTGCATTTCTCTGTTTTCTTGTACTGTCAGTGGTTTTTTAAATGAACTGAGGGATGATGGATTGTATTGTACTGTACTGAACCCTGAACATGCCTTTGGGAGCACAGTATGTGAATCTCATGTTTAGATTCCACCTTCCACGCAATAAAAAACATATTTAAGTAGTTCTCATACCTTTTACCTGTGATGGGGGAGGAGGAGAGGGTGACCATGGTTTGTCATCAAACTGAACCCAGGAATTCGGCTGCTCTTCTTTCTGAACAGACACACATGGTACTTCTGCCCAAGTAGAGTCATCCTGCACAGACTGGTCTAAAGAGGGCTGGAGGTGGTCCTCATCTTTGGACCAGAAGAAGAAACACAGTTAGAGAAATACAGCCTCAGTAAAAAGGTCACAGTTAAATGTTAAATCTAGCAGGGTGCAAGAACTGTGGACCGTTCCCGCAGTAATCACTATGGAGCAATGACCTCAGGATGCAGGAATCTCACAGAAAGGTCTGAACACAAACTCAGACACAGTAAAACAAACTGATATCCACTCAGCAAAAAGGTTACATGTCTTTATAATTCCTTACAAATGGTGCACATAAAGTCCTGAAAATATTTTTCTTTGCAATCTAAAGCATCATTCAACAATCCAACATCGGACATGGCTTCCCAACTGACATAGTCAGGCTAGTACCAAAACAAGAAAACAAGACTATGAGGGATAGAAGTACAGTATATTTGTTGGATTTGTACTGTAGTTTAACAACATGCCAATTGTTCAGCTGACAAAACATCTTTCCAAAGAAACTTAACTGTACACAAAAACTCCAAAAATCTAGCACCTTTATACAGTACATATCATTGTATAGACTATAGTCTATCCCTCACAGCCTTCATTTGTGTAAAATTCAGTACGGCATCTGCCCTGACAAAGGTCTGTCACTGACTGGTCAAATAGAAACCTCCATTTACATTTATTTGTTTTGCAGACTTTCATTAGCAGAGGATTCAAGGTACACATTTCAATAGTTATGTTTGTTCCATGGGAAGTGAACCCATAAAACACCTTGTAACTCCAAGTAAAGACTATGTTTGTACTGACCTGTATGTGACTCCTCATCTGAAAAAGCAACCCAGCCTTGTCTGGGTTCAGTTCTGCTACTGGCTGTAGCAGCCATGGGAGCTGTCCTGTCCTGTGTCTTGTATCTCGTAACGTCGTCTCACTCCCCCCAAATCTTGGACTCCATGCCCACCTAGGAAGGCTTAAAAGGAGAGAACCATCAGCTATTCATTAGGATTTGATATATTTCGATGAAGGTAATTGCCAACAACATTAATTTTCATTTAAAAGGGACATTAAGAAACCTTTGACCAAACAGTTAGTGTTTATTTTCAAAATATTCAAAACGCTTAAAACAAGAAGTAAAACTAAGAGAGTAAATGCTTTTGAAATACCATGAATTCATCATAATATTCTGAAATATTAATAAAATTTGAAATGCCTGTTTTCTATTAGAATATTTTAAAATGTTGTTTATTCTTGTGATGGCAAAGCTGAATTTTCAGCAGTCTTCAGTGACATATGACCCTTCAGTAATCATTTTAATATGCTGATTTGGTGCAATTGTGAATCAGTATGAATGTCAAAAATTCAGTTTCAGGAATCAGTAGTTTCAAGCATAAACAAATTCAGTCAGTTCTCTTCTGGCTTTACAGGATGAGTTATGTTCTACTTGTGCTTGCTGAGAATACAAAAAGACTGCAAATTTGAAGCTGTGATACCACAAATGAACAACCATTGCTACAGGAATAAAAGTGGAGACAGAGAATGGGAAACTCAAGGACGACTTGTATTGTATAGGCAAAATAAATTTCTCCACAGCAAGTAGTGACAGCAGTAAACACAGAAGGCTTGTGTAAGTGTTTTTGACTGCCAAACAGAAAACAACATGCCTCGACAGGACACTTTAAAACAGGATGGAGGCAGTGCAAAGCCACAGGAAGGACTACTGATAAATGTCTGACAACTGAAAACCATTTATAACACAAATAGCTATTACAGCCCTTTTGGCTACTTAGATCAAACATCATTCAAGAGGAGATGTAAAAGTAGTAAGTTTTAAAGAAAATCAAAGCTTCAAGTGTGACCCGGGTGACGAATGCACCACCAAAAAGTCACAAATGCCCTACAAAGGTCACAAAAGAGGAAAAGCACAGTGACAAAAGCTCAGAGGCCATTGTGATCAGGATTTTTCCACATCAGAGAGGGCCTATTTTCTCTCCTAAATCGAGACCCTGCAGGAAGCACACTTTCATAGAGGAAACACACTTGGATGTGCTGAACAATCTGGTAAATTGGGGCCAATTCCATAACATGTTTTTGTTCTGGTAAATCTCTCCTTTGCATTCACAATCTGTCTGCACGCTACCCTTCCTCAGCCCCCAATTTCACACAAAATAAAGCAAGCACCTCCCTCCAACTAGAGGATTCATTCAGCATCTCACAACACCCTCTGTTTACTGAAAAACTCAATGGTTTGGATGCTATCAGCACTATATCTTCAGCCATTTCTTAGCCAGGCATGTGACTATTTAAAAGTGATTTCTTTGAATATTTGTTTCATGTAATGCAATGACAAAAAATAAAACCATGCTCACAGGACTAAAAAATAAATAGGTCCCAAAATTTAAAAAATAAAAAATAAAAAATAGTTTTGAGATACCACCATTTGTAAAATGGCCTGAAAACTAACAATAAAAAAAAAACACAAAACTCTAATTATAAATTAATAGGGTCTTTATGATAAGAATGATTAAATAAACACTTTAACCTATTTTTACACTATGCTGTAACAATTTTTTCCCCCAATTTTGTTAGAATAACATTTATTACAAAGATACAATTGTGAATTTTTCACTAACAACCAGCCAATAATTACCTAATGTAAATATTACAGTAATTGTTATTAGTTCTTGGTTAATGTTGAGTCAGAATAGAAAAAAAAACTAATTAAAAATAGTCAGTCTCTTACTCAGTAATCATTTCAAGAGTCAAACCATTAAGGCCTACTCACTGAGGAGTTTGCGTCTGTTAAGATTTGTGAACCTGTTTGACTAATTCAAATCTTACACATGTGCAAATCAAGTTGCCCTATCTGACTTCATTTAAACTTTTTCTGAAATATTTTCATTCTGGCCATTTTAGTTGCACTCTGTCTAGAGCCTTTAGAGTGTGTAGCCAGAATTTCAAAGCAACATCAATGTTTGCAGCTGCAAAATCTTACAAAACTCCCATCCACTTCTCAGACTCCAACAGGCTTGGGCTCTGGCAGTCTGTCAGTTATGTCAGTGGTGCATGCAGGCGTCCACAAGATATGTGCACAATATTGGGACGTTTGGCAGAACTGGTCTGCATAACTCTCTTACTGTGTCAAATCTCTCTCTCGCACAACCATCCAAGAGCTCATGATCATGCATGGCATCATCATTCGGACTGTGCTTTCAGACACTGCATAATTTCCTGCTGTCAGTGCTCACAGTCACAGTGAGTTTGCCTCACACAGTCCAAGTTTTAACACTTTACCACAAAAAAAAAAAGGGGCTAGCAGAGTAAATACAAACCAATCCAACTGGAGAAACAGTGTCCAAAGTGTCCAGAAACGCAGGAACAAACAGTTATTATCTATGTGGTAGTTCTGCTATGTCAAGTCACAGCTAGACCTCAAAAATACATGGTGCTCACAGTCTACACACAACAGCATCAGGTGCATCTCATCATGAGGACCCAACAGGGCTCAGTTCAGCCTCCTATTGGGCCAGGATAGCAATGATCCAAAGTATGTTGCTGTTATTGTTAACTAATACTAAAATTAAACCGATTTAAAAAATAATTTTGAAATGATAAAAAAAAATATAAAAACCTTTCGATATTTCTATTCAGCTTAAATTTATATTTGTTTGACGTTTGATATATATATATATATATATATATATATACAGTCATGGCCAAAAATATCGGCACCCTTGGTAAATATGATCAAAGAAGGCTGTGAAAATTAATCTGCATTGTTAATCCTTTTGATCTTTTATTTTAAAAAATTCACAAAAATTTAACCTTTCATTGGATAAGAATTTAAAATGGGGGGAAATATCATTATGAAATAAATGTTTTTCTCTAATACACGTTGGACACAATTATTGGTACCCCTAGAAATTCTTATGAGTAAAATATCTCTGAAGTATATTCCCATTCATATTCACAATTTTGAACACTCCAAGGTGATTATGAACATGAAATTATCCAGCCATGGCTTCCTGTTTCACAGAAATATAAATAGGAGGGAAAACAAAGCCATCCATCACAATGAGAAAAACCAAAGAATATATTTCTGATGTGCAGCAACAGAAAATTGAGCTTCACAAATTAGTGAAGTAGCTTTAAGAAAAGAGCTAGAGCAGTGAAAATTCCCATTTCCACCATCAGGGCAATAATTAAGAATTTCCAATCAACATAAAATGTTACGAAACTGCCTGGAAGAGGACGTATATATATATATATATATATATAGCTAGCCCATCCAAAAACAACCTCCAGCATATTCAGTTATCAGACACGACTGGAACTTCAAATGGGACTGGCTTCTATGGTCAGATGAAACTAAAAAATGAGCTTTTTAGCAGCAAACACTCAAGATGGGTTTGGTGAACACAGGGATAAAAAGTACCCCATGTGTACAATGAAATATACTGCTGTATTTTTGATGTTGTGGGTCTATATTTCTGCTGGAGGTCCTGGACATCTTGTTTAGACACATGGCATCATGGATTCTATCAAATACCAACAGATAAAAAAATCAATAAGTGACTGACTCTGTTAGAAATCTTATAATGGGCCATGTTTGAATCTTCCAACCGTACAATAATCCAAACACAAACCTCAAAAACAACACAAAAATGGGTCACTGAGCACAAAACCAAGCTTCTGCTATGGCCATTCCAGTCCTCTGACCTGAACCCTATAGAAAATGAGTGAGGTGAACTGAAGAGAAGAAGCACCAACATGGAGCTGGGAATCTAAAGGGTCTGGAGTGATTCTGGATGAAGGAATGGTCTCTGATCTCTTGTCAGGTGTTCTCTAACCTCATCAGGCATTATAGGAGAAAACTCCTATACTATTTTGGCAAATGGAGGTTTCAAAAAGTATTGAATAAAAGGGTACCGTTAATTGTGTCCAATGTGTATTAGAGAAAAACATTTATTTCATAATGATATTTCCCCCCATTTTAAATTCTTATTCTCCAATGAAAGGTTAGATTTTTGTGATTTTTTTTAAAGATCAAAAGGATTAACAATGCAGATTAATTTTCACAGCCTTCTTTGATCATATTTACCAAGGGTGCCGATATTTTTGTTAAACCTAATTAGAAATATTTAATAAAATAAGTTTGTTTAAATAAAATTAAGACTAAAACATATTAACATAAATTAAAATATAATTATATAACATGAAATATAAATTAAAGCTAAACAGAAATATTTTAATAAAATTACAAAAGCACATAACAAAATGACTAAAACTTAAACTATAAATAAAACTGAAAAATATAAAAATTCAGAAATTCTAATACAAAACATTTATAAAAAAAAAAAAAAAGTATAACAATAAAGCTAAACTAACACTGGGTCTATGATGTTGAAAATTAAAATATATGATAAATAAAATTCATAGCAATTAATCAGACCTACAGTATAATATTTCTCAATAATAACCATTTCAAAAACTCAGCCAGATGGGGAAAATTAAGTGGCTGGAGCAGTTTTACAGCATGACAAAAACCGGTGTAAACTTGCTTGAAGACAGCTTGATTATAATTGAAGTGATCAAGATTTGCGTTTTAGTTTTGTTTTGCATCTGTCTAGCCAGATTATGTTGTTGTTGTTTTGAAATGAATATGGTAAGGACAATTTCCTTCCTTACCAACCACAGACATTAATGGTTCCTAGTTCAAGATAAGCAGTATTAAGGGGCCAGTGAGGAACCAGATCAGCCACCAGCACCCTGTGAATAGAAAAGGAGAGTTCCTTAACTCCTGCGACGTCCCCTACTGCGCCTAGCAGGAGAGACCCCGTCATTCCCTAAAGCCTCATCTCATGGAGTGGGCTTGCTGAGATGTCTCACTAAAACTCAGCCCTGCACCAAAAGACAACAAAGAGCAGTTTGATCTTAATAAAAAAGTGCCTACACCCCCCTGCTTCCCAAAAGTTCTCCGCTTCATGCCAAGTTCACAGAAAAACTGTTTACAGAGCAGTGAAGCTCACATGAATAACACCATAATCTCCAGACGCTCTACCAGAAAATCCTGCTGCGCTGAGTCTTCAAAGATACGGCCAGCAGTTCCAAAACAAGTAGAACGAGTAAAAACAAATATCAGTAACTAAATCCATGTATAGGTAAAGAGGTCAATCCACCACCTGGGACAGATGAATGCAGCTAATGAAGGACATTTCCCCTCGGATAGCCACACCATGTGCCCTGCGGTAACACTGCCCGTGTATGAAGATGAATGCTGACAACTACAAACTTTCTTTTCACACATAGTGAGACTATAATTGAGTTAATATAGGCAAGCAAAATACACATGTGGCACTGCCATATGCAAACATTTACCATGAGTCAGTGAATAAGAGCATGTTCACAGAGGTAGGTAGAATTGTGGGCAGGTTTCGCAATGAAGGACAAAGAATAATATGTTTCATATCTGAAACGTCATGTTAGAGTGACGCATAGTAGTCTGGTAAATCCCAACAAGGACATGGATATTTAAGGTGTGCGTTTTTACCTGTACAAAAGCAAATTGTACAAGCCCAGTTCTAGTCATGACTCAGCAAGAAAAAACTTCTTACGTGCCATGTTATTCACATACCTATACAAAACAACAAAAACATTGCTGCCACCACCTCCACATGCTTTTCAAAGCTGTTTCAATTTCACCATTCACTAAGGAAGTGAACACCTCTTACAAACATTTACCATGGTAACCACAGTTCCTGCCAAAGTACCATGGTTATTAGTTATTGCGATTACAAAAAAAAAATAAAAATTCTGGTAATTTGGTATCAGCCACTGCTTTCATTAAAGAGCTGTGAATTTGCTTGACAAGCACAATTTTCTTTACTCTGTCAATGCATTTCCAAAAGAGACTAAGGTGGGCCATTTCAAACAGTGCACATCCATTTAAATTAATGACTTAGGCCTAATAGTTGAAGGAAAGTATTTGATTGGACACAAATCTATGTAGTGCAGCATGAGTCATCAACATTTTAAGCTCCATTTTTCCAGTAAAACTGAAGATTGCTTGAAAACTAACACTAAAAATCACAAATCTCTCATTCTGCTATCATAAGTTATGGGGAAAAAATTAAATGTTATCACAAATGATGCTAAAACCATCTCATATTGTTTCAAGAAGATCCCATATTGAGCAACTTCTGTATTGTTTGTTGAAAACTGGTTACTGTGGTAAAATAAGTGACTGCAAATTCTTTCAAATCACTGGTGAACCCTTCAAAAATTCTGAATATGCAGAAATGGCGGCATACATGTATCCAACTAAAATGTTACAACAATAGATATCCATGCATTATGAAAATGTAGCAGATTACAGAGAGTGGAACAACAAAAGGTACTGAGAGTTCTATTTTTATAGGCCTAATTAAAATTATATTCACCAGCACTAAGCACTTAAGAATAATAAAGGTTTACGTATCAAAACAGTATATACTGATATGATCGTTTCCTTTCATTATCAACTCAATCTATGCTGATCACACAACAATACTCTGATGTGATGTTATCAAATGAGTAAAACAGGCTTCAACACGTAACAATGGCACAAAAACCACTAGAAAGGTCTCCTTATCACATCAACTTCACATAAAAACCTCTTCGATCTGTGTATTCTGACATTTGATAACTTTTTGCCACGTATTACAAAAATCCTGCTACCTATGTAAACAAAACACACGCGCTTACAACAACCTGTTGCAACACTGAGAGACACATAGTTTCACGGTAACTAATGTAACTTAAATATTTAACCCTGAATATATATCTGTGAAAATATTTCAAGATTCCTAAGCAAATTAAGTCGACAGTGTTGTATTTAACTCAGCGACGAGCACAGGAATATTTACATACCGATATCGTGTTGTTGAGTCTAAGCAGATTGTAGCTCTCACTCGCTCCCGGTGAATCTGATCTGATGCCCCACCTTACTCGCAGCTGATTGGACAGTAGAAGCAGCGCTGTTCGATGCCACGCCTTATTGTCACGTGATTGGACAGTTAAAGCAGCGCTGCTTCAATTGTCCAATCGGGTGCAAACCAGGTGAAGAAAGTTGCCCCAAAACGCACCACACGAGAGAATAAAAAGTGCGTCTAATTAAAAGTTTTAAATATTATATTATATTATATTATATTATATTATAGTTAAAGTGGCAGCTGTGTTTAAAAAAATAAATAAATAGCTTCATAAACTAAAGGAAGTTAAAAGGGCCATTTTGTGTCTGCTCCATGGGCTTTCTTTGGTTGAAAGCCAGAAAACAGTCATGTCGTGGATTTACATACGTGTATTTAACGTCTAATTAACTCATTGCTTGCACACGTTACGCCATCTGTTGGATGTAAATTCTTGTTTTGGGATTGTGTTGTGGTATATCTATGTGTGGCAGCTTTTCTCTTTTTAATATTATTGCACAGTAATTCCTAGGAAGGAATCATAAAATAAAACTAAAAAATATATATATATATTTCAAAGTTAAGATGCAGGACTTTTAAATATTTCTGAATAAAGTGAGTGAGGGATAAGTGACATGGTTTATGTAAAACATGAATATTTCCTACAGGGGGCGCCAAAGTTCTTATAAAAGCCTGACATTTAGACCAAGTGTACGAGCCACATGATTTTTCATATTAATGAATTAATTATAAATTGACTTTTTGGAAACCATTTAAAATGAAAACATTAAATAAAAATAAAATTACAACAAGAAAACCCGATGCATATCTTCAAAGCGACAAATTTTTAGTTTTTTACCTAAGGAATGACTTATCATATGAAACCGGTTATCTGCCTGTTGTTTCCAATCCAAAGGTATCTACATGTATGATCAGTAAGGCCTCAGACAGCTGTGCGTTAAGGTTACAGACTCTTTGAACCCATTCCTGTCTATCAACCTGTCAAGCTTTGAAAAAGCCAGGGACCTTTTCCTAGGAACCCCGAGAGGGAATAGAATAAGAAAAAAAAAGAAAAAACACACAAAACAACTTTCAAGTCACCACATCCGTCAGTGAAAGGAAAGCTTTATTTTTAGCATTAGCAGCGGGGTGATTTCTGACGCTCTGTACGTGAAATGCAGAGACCCTGCAGAGCTCTCGGAGTCCTTAATGAAAGCGCTCGCTCAGTCTCTCACGCGCTCGCTGTCTGTCTGTCTGTGTGTCAGCAGCGCGTTACATAAGTACTAGTGACGCTGTGCTGTTGCCAGGGACGACGAGCATCTGCCTCCCGCTGCACACTCACCACCTCATTCCATCTGAGACCCCTCCAGTCAGAGGTGTTCACAAAGAAGATTGTCTTCAAAGTAGCTCTTTCTTTTATAGCTTAGCTTTATTTGCGTTTTCAGTTGTTTCATTTAAGTTTCAACATTTTTTCTATTTTTTCTAGAATTTAGGAAAAATAATATAGATGTAAACAGAACAATTAATAACTAATATTGAAAATGAGTATAAAATAATAGGCCTATAAAATATATATAGGCTATTTATATATAAATAAATATAAAATAACTATTGTATAATATATTAAAATGATTAAGCCTACACAACCATTAATTAATACTTTTGTTCAGCAAGGACGCATTACATTGATCAAAATTTACAGTAAAGACATGTTGCAAAAGACTTTTTCAAATAAATTTCAAATTAATACTTTCTATTTACTTTTTATTATTATTATTATTTTAAACTTTCTATTCATCAGAGAATCCTGAACAAAAATCTATTACGATTTCCATAAAATTAAGTAGCACAACTGTGTTCAAGGATGATTTTATAAATATAAATTATATAAATTATTTTATTAAATATAAATATATGTGTGTGTGTGTTATAATATAAAATGTATTAAATATAACAAATATATTAAATGTTCTATTATTTTAAAAAATATATTTTTGTAATTTGAAATAAAAATAGCATTATGTGCAGATATATCAAATATCTTATCATTTCAGACTTTCCAAGGGGAATAAAAAACACCCTTTAGTTCAAAGTGTTCAAAAACACTTTCTTTATAAAGTGTTTCATTTTTGATGCTAATGGCACTTGGATGAGGCATGTTGTAAGAGCGGACCCAGAATAGTCAGTCTGCTCTCTGGCACGTGTGTCTTATTAGGAGTCAAGGTGAGAGGGAGGACCATTCACACGCTCCCCAGTCTCCCATCCATTCCACATGCTGGTAATTTATCCCCTCTGGTTAACCTACTTTCATCACAATTAAAATGCCCAGGGCTTCGGCACATTACTCTTTTCTTCTGTCTCGCTCTCTCTCTCTCTCTCTCTCTCTCTCTCTCTCTTGCACACAGACACTGAGTTCAATCTTGCTTTTCTCTTGTCATAGAGAAATGATAAGGACATCATAGACTAGCCAAGGCGCTGATACAGTTTCAGTATTAAAGGAGGCACCAAGCTGTAAATCTCATATGACATTACAACCAGTTTGTGTGGATCAGGGACACACCACGGCCTTCCCTGCCTATTTACATCTGCATGCCAGAATGTCTCCCGCAAACAAAGTCAATAACCGAATCCCAAGCTGGCAGAACATATCAGAGAGATTTTATGCCACGTTCCTTGTGAAGTTTAATTCAAATGTTGATCTAATAAATCTCAAGCTTGTTTCTGATCCACATCAGTCCACAGAGGCCTTTAAAATCTGATGAATACATCAGTTCTCCAGGGAGGAATAAACCTGTCCAGTTAAATGAGATTGCAGGAGTTGCTGTGCTTCTGGATCCAAATGAATCCATCGGACAGCCTAATTTTATAATGGCAGTCTCGATCAGAGCAGCTGCAGCCCTTCGCCAAGACACATTAATTCTCTAAATAAGTTCTCAATGAACTCATAGCAAATCAATGGGGTCTCTTCTGTCTGCAGGTGGCTGCGCCGTACAAAGCTGACTAATAGGCGGGTTTGATTGCTACACCGGGTGGAAAATCCAGTGGTCCATGCGCCTTCGACTTCACCTCAAATTTTAAAATGCCCCTTTCGATGTGGTTAATTTCCTGTTAAAGCAAGTTACTCAATTCACAACAAACTACACTGGAATTGGAAACTCAATGTTAAGACAGATTTGGATCTGAAACCCGATGTAATTTCGAGCAGTTTCTTCATGATGAAGTGAGCAGCCTTTCAGTCGTAAGCAGACCAGTGTGAACTAAGTATGGGACAGGGTCACCTTTTTGGGCCAAACAATGGCAGATGGGAGGGTGGGTGTTTGAAAATAGCATTTTCAATTCCATTTGATGCCACTATTGGACCAAAAATTATACACATCACAAATTTTACTTCCGTAATGTTACATATTTCCAATGTTACTGGTTAACTCACATTCAAAAGTTTGGTAGGATTTTTTGTTTGTTTGTTTTTAAAAGATGTCTCATGTTCACCAAGGCTGCATTTATTTGATCAAAAATACAGTAAAACAGTAATATTGTGAAATATTATTACAATTTAAAATAACTTTTCTATTTTAATATATTTTAAAATATGATTTATTCCTTTGATCCAAAGCTGAATTTTCTGCATCATTACTCCAGTTTTCAGTGTCACATGATCCTTCAGAAATCATTCTAATATGCTGATTTTATACTCAAGAAACATTTCTTATTATTATCAGTGTTGAAAACAGTTATGCTGCTCAATATTTTTGTAGAAACAGTGATATAGATATAGAAAGCTCTTTTATGAGAAGAAATTTCAAAAGAACAGCATTTATTTGAATTTTTTTTATACCAATGTAAAAGCCTTTACTGTCACTTTTGATCAATTTAATGCATCCTTACTAAAAAAAAAAGTACATTTTAATTTACAATTAAAACTGAACTTGAGTCAAATAACTCAAAATGACGTGCATGCACTCAAATAACCACGCCAGTTTTCACAGACACAAATAACTATACTTTGTGCAAAACATTACTATACAGAAAATACAGAAACCTTTTAAATACAATTGGTTCATTCATTGTACTGTAGTGCAGGAGAAATGGCAGAAAGTTAGTGGAGAGTTACAAAGCAGTTGAAGTCCTTTCTGTGATAAAGGCCGGATGGACAGACTTGGCTGCTGATGGAAGGGCTTTCTCTCCTCCTCTCCCTCGCTCCACTGGCTCCAGCTTTCCCTGAGGTTCTTTAGGTGGACTCCTAATGAAAGATCAAGGGCATTAGCTGCCGTCGGTGCAGAAACGGGGTACCTGCAGTTAGCGCGATGGTTACAGAACATTAATTTTACCGCAGGCTCATTTGTAACTGAGAGAAAAGTGTGCGTGTATAAAAGTGAAGGGGAGAATAAGAGAGTGACAGAGAGAGAAACAGAGGGGAAGAGAGAGATCAGTCCTGATTTGAAGCTCTCTCACAAATTCAGTATCCAAAGGTGTAAAATTAATGGAAAGCATGGTGTGGAGAGCAAAACGGAGAAGTGGGAACCATTCAAGCTGGCATTTCCATCTGCTTCATCAGCACAGCCTCTGTGGAAAATGTCAGATTCATTACCTGCTCCCTCTTTTCTCTCTCTCTTTACCTTATGATTCACACAACTTCGGCTAGTTCATCTCTTAAGCCCAAAGCACATTGTGTGATTTGTTCTGTCCTTTACAATTGTTGCTTGACCTGGGTGAATCCTTGCGTACAAGTTACGGCAGACTTGGTGTAAGCAATAAACTCTTCCATAGTAGGATTTTGGATTATTTATGTTTTTTTGTAAACTTAATATTATTAAAGAACGTTGATAGAACATTAAGCCACACTAGTGACGTCATTGTAACATAATGATTTCCAGTTTTCTTGCTTATATTTATTTGCATAATGAACTGTGATTTTTTAAATATATATCTCTTTAGCCATTGAATTATACACCTGTTCCTTTTCTTAATCAGTATTTTAGTTTTTGTTCTCCAGTAAGATACTTGAATATCCTTAAAACAAGATCAATTTATTTGAGAAGCATATTAAAAATAATTTTACAGATAACATATCTTGACTTTTTTAATCAAACATGTTTAAAAAAATGGGGTACGACAAATAAATAATTTATAAATTAAGTTTAGTTTTGTTATCTACTATCTTGCAATTGTGTGTTTCATGTAAAATGAATTTCTTTTAAATGTGAAAACCTGAAGTTTTAGTTGTTGTTTTTTATTTCACACTACGGTGACCCAGTAGTGCACAACACAACAAAAAATCTCCACAACACAACAGAAAAGACGCTACAAAATGAAATTAGCACAACACAACAGAAACAAGCCACAACACAATGGAAACAAGCCGCAAAACAATGGAAACAAGCCGCAAAACAACGGAAACATGTCGCAACACAACGAAATTAGAACAACACAACAGAAAAAAGCCACAGCACAATGAAATTAGAATAACACAATGAAAATAGAACAACACAATAGAAAAAAGCCACAACTCTGTGAAATTAGCACAACACAACGAAATTAGTTCTATGCATTGTGCTGTGGTGATTTTTCATTTAACCTTTATTTAACCAGGCAAGTCAATTAAGAACAGGTTCTTATTTTCAATAACAGCCTGGCAAATCTCTGACTGGCGATTTTGTTGTGTTGTGTACTACTGGGCCACATCACATGAAGAAAATCTGGAATATTAAGATCAGTGTGTAGGCAATTTCTGTTCATGTCTGCACCTGAACCCAACTTGAATGTGCAGTTTTTGTTAAAACTAAATATTTTGCAGCAAAGTCAAGTGCTGTAAATCTAGTTCAGTGATCATACAATACTACATGACTTTTATGGGTCACCTCAGGTAACGTAACCAGGGTTTTTTACTCTCATTATACATCAATGAAAGAGATAGCAGCATGTCTAACCGCTCAAATTTCGTCGAGAGACCATGTAGACCTGAAACACATGCCCTCGCTGATGAAGTCCTGGCACGTTTCGCCAGCCGTCGTATGAGAGATTCCAATTTCTCCTCAAATCCCTTGACTGTGCCCTCATGCAAATCAGGCAGATTAAGGCAAGATGTATGGACTTGCAAATGTATTCAAACATTCTTCCCTTAATGCCACAGATTTGCTGTAATACTCCCATATTTCTGTCTGACTTACAAGCACCAACAAATTGAAGGCACCGCGTGGCAGATTTGAATGGTTATGATCTTGCGGCGCATTCCATCAAAGAGCGCACTTATTGATTTGTGTTGCCAATGAGCGCCTCGGTTTCCTGCTACCTTGCAAACAAGTAGCAGCCTAGTTGCAGGTGGGAAGTGTTAGTTCTGGTTGTCGGGTCCTCCAAACCAGTGGTTCCCAACCACGTTCCTGGAGGCCCCCCAGCACTGCACATTTTGCATCTCTCCTTTGTCTGGCACACCCATTTCAGGTTTTGGAGTCTCTACTAATGAGCTGGTGATCTGAATCAGGTGTGTTTGATTAAGGAGACATGGAAAACATGCAGTGTTGGGGGGCCTCCAGGAACGTGGTTGGGAACCAATGCTCCAAACCCAAACAAACCTCCTGAGACGACAACTTTTCAGGTGATGAAGGGGGCAGCCGCTCCCCAGATGCAACAATGCGATAAATCCCAGTGCAGTTTTTCATGTTACGTTCTGCCGATAGAAAAAAAAAAAAAAAAAAAAAACATCCGGATGTGCTGGAATGAAAGCCACCTCGCTTTGTTTCCTTGGCAACAAACACATGCAATATGTCTTTTGGAAGTGTGTTTTGGGGCTGCACGCAGACTCTCGTGGGAGATTTCAGAGGAACACTAAGATAGATTTACTGAGTAAACGAAACAGCCTTTTGACTGCCAGCATGATGTTTGCAGAGATTGTACGACGAGGTCACGGGTATGACAAACTTCACACAAACACGCACAGACAACTCAAACTGAATAACGACATTTGTTTGGTGTTTAGTTTTGTTTTTAATAGAATTTTCCCCGGACTCTTGTCGGTGTAAAGTGAAGCACGCGTGTTACCTCAGCTACACTAACCTGCGCGTAACCCTTGCAAAATAGATGAACTCTGTGTCTGTGTCTGGCAAAAAGCTTCTTGTACATTTTCAGTCTCTCTTTTCCTGCAGTTGCATAGCAACACAGGCGAGCATGGGTGTGGTGACAGGGTGCAGGGAGGCAGTTGTGATTTCCAAACGCTCACTCTTTGATTAAGAATAGGCCACAGACTCCATCAGGGCTTATAAATGATGTGTAAACCAAGTGCACTCTGAAAGGACTGGCAGACATCATCAAACTCCTTCAACACTCATTTTTGAATGTTTGATGCATTTATGAAGATCATAAAATGTGTTCAGTTTTGCATATGAACTGATCTGAAAATTGAAATGGTTGCACTGTATCTTTAAGACTGTAATTGTAAGCAAAACCGCTAGCTTATGCTTTACAATCGTATTATTTGTTCATTCAAGTCTTTCGTCTGTAAATGTGCAGTGTGTGACGTTGGGAGGTGGGTTGCTGAGAAGGAAAGCGACAATCAGGATCAATATAGAAATTGTGTGATGTTCCAGATACTGTCAGTGCTCGTGTTCAGTCATGTGACATTCTGTAGTGGATCAGTACAATAACATGACATCAGCAGACATAGAGACAAACACAACATATTAAAGAGAATTTAGGGTTTGTGAAGGTTTACAAAGTTATTGAGAGCTTTTTCTTTAATGTTTTGATATGTAGCATTTTCCAACAGTGAGATTTAAGGTCAGTAGGATTTATTTTATTTTGTTATTTTGTTCAACAACTGTTTTCATCAATAATAATAAGAAATGTTTCTTGAGCACCAAATCAGCATATTAGAATGATTTCTGTGAATCACTGATCATGTGACACTGAAAACTGGAATAATGGCTGCTGGAAATTCAGCATTGCCTTCACAAGAATTAATTAAATTCTAAGATACATTAAAATAGAAAACACCTATTTTAAATGGTAATATTTCACAATGTTGCTATTTTTACTGTATGTTTTGGTCAAAAAATGCAGCTTTGGTGAGCATGAGCAACTTCTTTTAAAAACATAAAAATATCTTACTGATTCCAAACTTTTGAATGGTTGTTTATTCCTACAATATAATTACATTTATATGTTATTGATTCTTACTCCTCGTTGCACACATATTATGGTGATGCAACAACATTTAGAAATGTCATAAGTTGGTAAACAGGAAAAAAAAAAGAATTCAATACACATAATTAAATCTGGTTTCCCTTCTTGTTAAACATATTGAGGCAAAAACCACCAATTATCTTTTAAACAAGGAGTATTTGGCTTGAAAAGCCATGTGATGTATTAAAATATGATTCTTTTTAGCAATAATATCAACAATGTATTTAGAGCTGCACAAAACCATCATGCTAGTCCAGGATTACCTTTGCAACTTTTTTTATTGCAACTGGAAGACAATACATCACAGAAACTTGATGGTAGGGTTAGAGAAAAAAATAAAACGAAACAAAAACAAATAGAATTTGTCGTAGCAATGGACAAAGTGGTATTTACATTAATCGATAAAATTGTTGTCTTTGGCAATATGATTACAAGTCAAAGGAAATACAGAGTGCAATTACGCCTCTATATTGACATATTAGCAGGGTGCACATGCCATCAGACCGAATATTTCATCACAAACCAAATGGACTCCATTACTTTCATCTTAAACAGCTCAAACACATAACAGAATGGCAGTTAACAGGAACCTTTCAACAAAAACAAAAAAACACAATGGGAAGAAAAAGAAACACTTCACCTCCTATTAATGTTTTTTTTGGCTGGCTCTTCTTGATGCTTTTTAACATGTTTCAGGTTCCTCTGAAAGAACTAGAAAGGAAAAGTTCTGTAGTGAGTGTTGTCTTTGAAGGAAGGCCGTGTATAAAGGACTCATAGCTCTCTCTGCTACCGGTTTCCCAGTTTGAAGCATATTGAACGGAAATGTGATATGACAGATGTTTATAAAGACCAGCAGACAAGGTTATAATCAGGGTTATTTTGTGTCAAGAAATGTCTAGCTCGGTTAGGGAAAGGCATGCCAACTGGAGACATCACATTAACACTCGTGGGTCAGATATAACATTTAACACGCTACAAAACATCGGGTCGAACCATTATCATCATCGTCAGATGGAACAGGGAAGGCAGTGTGGATTCATGAAACACAGCAATGCAGTGTGATACTAACAGATATGACGGAGAATATCTTATACACGAGTACTTGACAGAAATGCTACAACTTATTGACGTGTTTATGACTGACATCAAGTATGCATCGTCCGTTTTGCAGTGTATCGAGTCATTACAGGCTTTGGCACTGAATCCTTAAGTTCTTAACTATATGTTAAAACAATGAAAGTGCAATTCGGTGAGGTCGTGAAAGTATATACACTAGCGTTTGCACTGAGCTCTGGTATCACTGGTTTTTATTGTCTATAAGTGCTTAAATATATATGCGTGGAGGCGTAAATAACCGTCTGACTGCCTGTACCGAGAACAACTGAATCAATACTGATGACTCCTGAACAGTGCTACATGTAAATACAGGAATAAAATGAACAAAAAAAAAACTGCAGATCCAAAGTCTTGTGGAACAAAATGGAAGACCCTGAATAAATCACAGATACGCACATCCGGATTACATATGGAAGAAAAGCAGGCACGAAGCCGGAAGGGGACTGACACTCACTACGAACTTCTCCTTGACGACACGGACATTGACGTAGCGGGTATTCGTGGGTATTCGGGAACCGAGACGGCCTGAGCCCGAGTCCTCGTATTGCAGAGAGAGTTTCCCAACAGTCAGTGTTTGTCCCTGAAGAAGGTAATTGTTAAGATGCCTGCTTCAACACAAAGGCGATGAGGACGAAAAATGGAAATCAAATCCGACAAAAACAACGAAAGAGACTAGGCCTATTGGCATAGAAATTAGAGGCGGTGCCTTAGTTCTCTAGGATCTATATTTATATGAAAATAATTCATGCTCCATGCTAAATACATTATTTACCTTACATGAACTTTGATTTTTAAAAAAAACAGTCTTCTTTTTCTTTACAGAACCCATGCAACACGATTTGGAAAATCCTGCTGGCTACATTGCTTAAATTAAGAAAGGAAAATGGTCTAGTGTTACTTTTATACAGTGTTTATCCTGACTGGATGAAATTGCTTATTACATCACGAGGGTTTCAAATAAAAAAAATTTAAAAGACGTAAACAAATGAACACACACAAAACAACTCCACAGTCATTATTTTCTGCTATTAAAATACAATTGGCAGGTATTGTAGCTTTAGCTCCGAGTTTTCATTTTCATTGTGCCGAAGAAAGAGTATCACCATCCACTATCGGTTTAGATGCAAAATATCACTCAATTTGATTGCTTAGGAAAAAAAGTGGGCAGTTTTGAGGGACTTAGTGGTAAATGTATCACTTTGACAAAAGCTTATGGCTTTACGCTCATCCCGGTGAATTATGATTTGTACGAGCCAAATGACAACTACAGACATGAGCGTTTTCCACACGATGCTTTAACGGCCAGAGCATCAAGGGGAAGTGACATCACAGAAACTGCTCGAGGATTGTCTTTGGCACTGCCCTGTGCTTCTAAAACATCTTATATTACAGCAGAGATTACTATAACCCATAATTATCACTAACTCGAGAACTATTCTGACTGCAGAACGTGCTGCAGGACACAATTTGCTGTCATGTTTTTAAAGGATTAGTTCACCCCAAAATTACAATTCTGTCATCATTTTTTCACCCTTATGTCGATCCAAACATATAATACTTTGCAGATATTGAAAGTCTAAACTCTCACGCTTCAAAACGTTCAAAATGAAATCAAACAATAAATCCATATGAATCAAGCAGTTTAATCCAAGTCTTCTGAAGAGACACAAACCTCATTGGTTATTGACGAAGCTCAAATGTTTTGGCTTGATGCGAGAATGAATCTCATTGGCTCTTGAACGTCAAGCAAGCATGTTTGAGCTTCCATGACCAAATCTGAATGTTTGTATATGAATAAAAGCCAAAATTAAATCTGTTCATTGTATAAAGCAACCGTGTCTCTTCAGAAGACACAGTTAATTTATATGGATTTATTTTTTGATCTCTTTATGAACATTTAAAAGCGTCAGAGCTTTGGCTGAATAGATTTTCAAAAATCCTTTGTGTTCCAAATATGAATGAAAGTCTTATGGATTTGAAATGAAATGAGGGTGAGTAAATTATGACAGAATTTTCATTTTGGGGTGAACTGTCCCTTTAACTATGACAATGGGGCAGGGCCAATTTTACTATCACTTTTTTATCTCAGTCAAATGAAATGCTTTAAAAAAGGGAAGGCTATGGCTTCAATCTCCGTAGATTAAAAAAAAAATCACAATAAAATGAACTAAAAGTGAACTACAACAAGGAACCCTCAGTAAAATGTTACCTATAAAGATAGGAAAACAAAGTGATTGTTGATATTGCCACAAATCAGTAGAATTCACCTGATGTCCTGGAAAAATAGTAAATTCTATTCAAAGTGATGTTTTTTTTTCTTTTTATAATACAGTCAGTTCATTATTTTTGCTCTTTCTGCCCCTTTGCCGTCCGGTTGGTGATATTGTTCAAACAGGCCCTGACCCCCGCCAAATGAAGCAGGGACCCGGCCGCCTCCTTCATCTCCTCGTCGTCACTTTCCGGAGGCTTTTCCGTGCGCCTCTTTTTTAGAGGAAGAGTGTCACTGGCCACTCTCTGTTTGACTTTTGTCAAATGTTGCCGTTTCTTGAGCTGGGCCAGAGCGAGGGCATCCACGGACCATTCCTTGGGCTCCTTCTTGATTTTGCTCTTGTCGTCCTCCTCGGTATCGCTGCCGGCCTCGTTGGCGTGGAAGCTCACCTCGCTTCCATCGCAGTGGGCCTCTTCTCCGACATCCGAGCTGGAAGATTTGGCAAAACTGTAGGTGTGGTCCTCCTTGGGGTCGCTGCTGACCAGTGGAGAGTTATGGGTTGGCTCGCCGTCACTGGTTATTCTGTATCCGAGTACTGACCTGTTAACACAGACGAGAGGTGCATTAGTGCAAGTGCACACATGCTGTTCCTGTTCTACTGTGTAAGTGCTGAGTGAAACAAATGAACTACATGTGCTTACTGTGTAATTATTTTGTGGAGCTGCTTGTAATTATGCTACTATAGTAATTAATTATAATAATATGTGTAACATGGACACTCTGTACTGATGTTTTGCAGTTTTTTTGCACAGATGGCAACAACCTCTGGAACATATGAATAAATTCATCCCATTTATTATTATATGAAGTGAGTAAATCTAAATCACAAAACCTATCAAGAACATGCCTAGGTAATATTTCACCTAAAATCAAAAAAAAAAAGAAAAAAAGAAATTAACAATCATATATACATACACTACCATTCAAAGTGGTTTTGAAAAAGCCTCTTATGCTCACCAATGCTTCATTTACTTGATCAAAACTACAGTAAAAACAGTAATATTGAGAAATATTATTACAGTTTAAAATAATTGCTTTCTATTTGAATATAGGTATGCAAATGTCATTTATTTCTGTGATGGCGAAGCTGAGTTTCAGCATCATTACTCCAGTCTTCAGCATCACATGATACTTCAGAAATCAGTTTAATATGTCAATTTGGTGCTCAAGAAACATTTCTTATCATTATCGATGTGAAAAACAGTTGTGCTGCTTAATTTCTTTTTTGAAACCACCTCTTTGTTTCCTAAATTTGTGTTATGTGCTGGTAAGCACTGCAGCCTTCAAGCGCCTCATCCTTAAATGTTAAAAACAATTAAACATTTGTCTCTGAAACACACTTGAGCTTTGAAGCACCTCTTCAGTTGGCTAACAACATCATTAAAAAGTAAATTAATTTGTGGATTACAAAACTCTCCATTTTTGGCTAAAATAATATGATGAAAAATGGCAAATAAAGACAGTTTAGCTCTATTTATGCCTCTTACCCTCAGAAACAGTAATGAAGTGTCTTTTAAGTGATGCTTGTTTTGTGCTTCTGGTCACAGTTTATACAGCAGCAGCTCTGAGTGACAAAGAACATCCTGCCGCACTTTGCAGATTCGCTGGCGAAATGTTAAAACTCCCTCTGTGGTTCGAAAAATAATCCTAAGAGCTTTTCCACTTCCTGCCTCATATGTGCATTTATGACTCATAAATTATAGCCACAGCACAGCAGGCTAAAGAAACTGCTTCAATAATTAATGCCTAAATGTAGTGTCACTCATTTTAAAGAGGCAAAGAGGCTGTTTTACTATTTGGACTGAATGCAGCCTGTCACTGCACAATATGTGCATCATACAGCCTGAGCAGACACTGTGTGTGAGCATATGGACAGAGGAGAACTGTTCCTGAATGCTCTTTTCATAACAGACATAATCCGAGAAATTTATCAGGTCTAGGCTTTTGTTTTATGGTAACAAAATAATAAATCTCAGAGGAAACAAACATGTCTGAGTCATATTTCACTACAAATTCTAAAGGAACAAACAAGAAAATTCATTTTAGAAGCATTAGGACATTATCTTCATGATAGTTAAGTAATCTGGTGTGTTGCAATAAATTGTATTTTTTATGTTTTATATATATATATATATATATATATATATATATATATAATACATGCAAGTAAATGGACCGCCATAATGAGGAGAGTAAAGTAGGGGAAAATGTGCTTAATTGTCATGTCCAGTGCCAAAAATATTAATTGTTCTACAAATCCTAAATATTTTATTTATGCGATTCTCATTACATATATGCAAAAACAATGTTTTATTCCCTTTCATTTATGATGATTCAAATAAAAAGATGATTCTAAAGTAGTTTTTTTCACAACTTTTAAAACAAGTTTTTTTAATTTTTATTTATTTATTTATTTATTTATTCAGAAAGATGTTTCATCAGCTGAACAATCAGTATGTTGTTAAACAACAATACAATCCATTGAACACTAGAGTTGGGGTACTTGGATTCGGCTGGACTCAGACTCAGACATTTTGGATGCAGACATTTTTAAAATATGGACAAATGTCACAGTGATGTTGACACATATTCCACACCCCTCTGTTCTAACTGGTGATTCTTTTGTTTTTCCACTTATCCGAGCACTATTTTCTAATCCTAGCCTTTTAGTGCACAACACATCTTGCATTGAGCTGCAGCAGAGCTTGGAATGCTTGATTCTGTGGCCGGACCAGACCCTGAGCCCATTTACCTTTAGTTGAGGGGACATTTCGTGTACATTTTGCAGTGCACTGACACTAGCATGCAGTACCTGAAGGGCGGCCTGTTTCTGAGGCCCAGCTTATGAATGTTTCACGGCAAGACAGTCAGTCTGTGTGTTTGGTCATGCCATTAAAAAACTTAGTGTTTATGATCAATTATTCATGTCACATCATGCATGCAAGAGTGGGGCCTTAGCCCGGATAAGACTTTGCGCTGATGTCTGCAATGACCTGGCTGCTCTGATCTAATGAAATGTGAGGAACAGAGCAGCCAGACTTCAGAGAGTCAAAGGGAGAGATCAGATATGAGCCAAAGCACTGCAGTGTACTCCGATTCCGATTCATGAATCCCATTGGCTGATAAACCTGTCAATCATGTACCGAGTCAGGAAATGGGCTCAAAGTGACCTGAGGGACAGGACTGACCTGACAGCGGCTGTCCTGCTGACAATGGGGTTGATGGGAAGGGGTCGGATTCCTGGGAAGAGGCCCTGGCTCATCATTCGAGCTCCATTCTGGATCACTCCCTGAGGGACTGTGGAGAGAACACAGATAATGCACATTAATGCAAATGCTACCTGAAAGGATATTATATATACACCATGTATGTATAAGAGAAGAATCCATTCAAAAGCACCACACCATGTTTAAGCATTTAGAAATTAGCTTAAAATGTTTAAATTCTAGTTGTTGTTGCTGCAAGGATGAAATTTCCCTATAGTTTCAAATAGGCTCAAACTGTTTAAATCTGTTAGGCTGGCTTTTGCAACTTTGACCCCTAAGTGGTATGTAATAACAAACAAACAGTGGTTGGTTCATAAGCATGTCAGACAGAGGGTCTCTTTCTGTCTAAATGGGTGTTTTTTAGTCTAAATAAACTGCAAAGTGGTTTAGACTGCATGATAAAGGTCAAAAGTCTGGTTATGTGAAGAAACAGAACTCTCTAAATATATCTTAATGTTTCTAAGAGTGAAAACATTGTCATGTTTTCCACATTCAGTCATGAAACATAACCACAAACCCAATGGATCGTTATGGCTTTTCTGGTTTACTCATAATTGGTGATGAATGTAACCCAGACCAAAAAAAAGAAAGAAAAGAAAAGAAGAACTGTGCTATCTGAATTAAACATTTTTAAATTCAGACTTTTTTTGGCAGCAGCTATTTGCACTAAGTGGATTCTATTTACACTAAGTGAAAATAGCAGTATTTTCTTAGCAATATGCTATTTACAGTAAGTGCAAATGGCAATAGACTCTATTTACACTATGTAAAAATAGCAGTATTTACTTTGCAATAATATTAGTTAGATGCTATTTATACTAGTGCAATTGGCAGATATTTGCACCTTAGTATTGTAGCAAATTATAAAACCGTATGCAATGATAACGTATTAAGTGTACAGTGCCATTTTTAGTAAAATTATTAAATGGATGGCGCCTTATTGGGACAATAAAGCCCTCTCTACACCTACCCCTAACCGATAAACACCCATGAGGCACTTCATTTTCCACTTTTTCATTATTTCCTTCATTTTATTGAACATAAATGCCTTTCTGACATGTAAAAAAGAGAACAGAACAATTTCAGCAAAAGGCGGATTTGAACTTGGGTTGATTGCGTCAAAAAAATGTTGTTGTTGTTGTTTTGTTTTGTTTTTTTGCCAGGTCTCGTAAATCGTTCAGTTGATTTTACAGGGAAGTGGTCTGTTGTTTGATTGCTTGCATTGTTCAATATAATGCTGATAATGCGACATGTAACAAGTGCTCTTTTTATTCTGAATAACCTCCCCTAAGCACTGTATTGAGTTTTATACCTCTAGATAATGTAAGTATTGAAAGACATTAAATTTAAATTTGTTTGACACTTTCTTATTAAAGAAATATACAGTACAAGAAATACTCACTACAATAAAGTTAACAGGAGATTTAACTAGTAAATCTTGGGGAAAAAAAACAACAACAGACAAATCAGATTAAACCATTACAACATGAGGAGTATGTAATATTGAGAAGAAGAATACAATTACTGACAAAATTAACTGACAAAATTATTTAGTTAAAAAATAATGGTGATGAATGACTATATCAGCACAATTCGGTATGTATCATTACATTATCACAAATTAAACAACTGATATGCGAAGCCCATAAATCAGTTTTACACTCCAAGTACAACTACACAATATGCCTACAAAATCTTGAATACATTTTTGATAATACATTTGAATACAGGGTGAAGATGTCAATTTTCTAGGCTGAATATCATTTTTGGTCACTACTGTATATTATTATACTGTATACTGTATGCACACACACATACACTCACACACACTTTAATAAATATTTGTTATAAAATGTAATAAATATGTATTATTCTTTATTATGTAGGCCTTTTTCATGAAGGTCACACTCAGCATCCAAAAAACTTTAAAGCATCCCCATTATGTGCATCAGTGGAGCATCCTCCTTTAATGAGGGTTAACCAGGGTCAACCACAATTTTGGCGCGGCAGTCAAACAGACCTAATGGCCGCTGCCCTTCTCTCAGTCCAAGTACGGGGCAACACATAGCTCCATCTGGAAAACGAACCTGGACTAGTAGCAGATGGCGAACACAAAAAAAGGACAAAATAACCATCCATTCAGAATCCAGCACACTGATCTGGCCATTAGGCGGGAGCATTGTTGCCTAGGCAACCGGTCCCCCTATGTATGCCATAGTCGTGGAACTCAACTAGGTGACAGCGAGTTGCGGCTGCAAAGCCGAAAGGAACATCTGGGCTGGCTGGGTGCCCTCTTCACCCGCCTCTCCACCCTGAGGGAACACGCTGCCATAACAAGGTGAAGCGATGCCCTATGACAGAGGCCGTCCCAGCTAACCGAGTGCGCAATGAGAATTGACAGAGATGTGCGGCTCTCCACCAATTAGCGTGGATGGGCTAGCAAACTGAATGGTTAATGATCTCGCCCCATTGTAGGCGGTTCATGTCGAGCCATCCATCCAGGCATCAGAAACAACAGCAGGACACAAAAGCAAAGCGCATTCACAGTGCAGCCACATCAGGAAGGAAGCCAGTGTGGCTTTTGTGCCTGGGGATGTTCCCTCTTTTATGTGGATGAGAGCTGTTAAACAAAGGCGAAAAAGTGTTCGCTGGCTCAATAGAAAAGAAATCCAGATCCGCGATGGCAATGAATGCGCCATTGACCGAGATTTTCTATGTGGCATTATGTGCGGATAATGCTGCGTTTAACAGCAGGTAATAAATAAAGTACCGCTGACGGCGACTTCCAGGAAGCTCGGCACACACGCGAGCTGTGCAAACATCAGCGGTGATTCGGCGGCGTGATGCCCATGGGAAGGTGTCCTGGCGCTCTCACAGGGCCACTGCAGAGGCAGTCAGTGCACAAATGCTATCAGACTGTTCATTCGCTCTCTCTCTCTCGGCCTTCCTCTCAAGCGTATTAATGTCGGTGGCAGATGGCCCTGGAAACAGCAGCCCTAATGCACAATACTGTATTGAAAAGTCAGTTTCTCTCTAGTTCTCTCTATAACAACTGTATTCTAATAGGGGACAGCTGAGTTGGGTATCAGCATAATGTTTGTTCCCACTGAAAATCTCATTCATCAGTCTTGCACATCCATTTTTATGCCTTGCAAAGTTAAAACTTTGGTGTATTCTGCAGTTACTCCAAATCAGGGTTATTATAGTTTGCTAAAACCATATATAAAATAAATAAAATAAAGCTTAACTGAAATAAAATATTTTTAAAAACTTATTTTATTTCAGCTATTTGCCAAGGTAACATTTATAATTTTCATTTAGTTTAACTGAAATAAATGTAATAAAAACTATACAGACAAAAAAAAATAAAAAATAAAAAATAAATAAATAAAAAAATAAATAAAAATGACCAAAACACACAACAAAATTGCTAAAAAATTGCTAAATTTAAAACAAAAAATAAAAATGAAAATATAAAATTAAATTAAATACCAAAAATATAAAATAAAAACTATTTGAAGTATTAATAAAAACTATAATATTATGTCAATGTTACTAAAATGACACTGCTGCAAATTAAACAGATTTTTAATCAAGATAAAATTTTGAAGCTGACAATTTCAAAAATGACAAAAAGAGGAATCAGTACAAACCAATCAATCAAGTTTTGCAACATACAGCAAAAACATTTATATTACATCTGCATAATTCAAACTTAAATCAAAAGTACTCAACCGTCTTCAGCACCAGCCTTTGCCACATTTGACCACCAGGGGGACTCATTCACAACAAAGCAGGTGTCTACACTTAGTCCACTCTTTCCATGCACTTCCATATTACCTTATCAAAGTACATAAAACATTTTCATTTTTGCGTGAACTATCCCTTTAATACATGATTTACAACTCCTTCACATGAAATTTCACAGCAGTCAATCTGTAGATGAGCCGTCCTGACAGGACTCCTCCTTGGGCAAACTACACACTCAGTAAGAAGCACCTTAAAAACGCTGCTTATACAAAGAGTTTCAGGGCGAGAGTGCTTTTGGCCATTGTTTTCTCACAATACAGCTGGGGGCTGCGTGATTCGTACATTCGGGCCTATGACACGCACCACTGCTTCTGTAGAGCGAGCGCTTCTTTACTCACAAAAGCCAAACAGCAGGGACTCCACATCCTCTCAAGAATCAGCCTCCGCACATGGGCTCTATGGCCACTGGGCTTCTTTCTGTATAAACACCAGTGGAGGAGGAGGTGTACTGAAGGAGCTTTTGTATTCAACTGGCACACTTCTGTATGAACAGGTTCAAGTAAGCAAGGTCAGAGGCCATATAGAATGACTGACTAAAAGCTTGACTTGTATCTGAGTTTGATATAGCGAGAAAATCCTCAGCTTTATGGCCATAAAATGTGCCAGCTACACAATAAAGACCAATCCAGAAAGAACACTGTTTATTTGTGTATCAGTATTTATCCAGCATGATAATCTGAGATGATTTTCCATAAAAAAATAAATAAAGTCAATATCTTTTAAAGGGATAGTTCACCCCGAAATGAATTTTTTTTTACTTTTACATTTACATTATTTAACACACCCTCATGCTGTTCCAAACCTGTATGAGTTTCTTTCTAATGTTAAACATAAAAGAAGATATTTTGAAGAATTTTGAAGAACCATACAGTTTCATAGTAGGAAAGAAATACTGTGGAAGTCAATGGGGACCATCAACTGTTTGATTACCAGCATTCTTCAAAATATCTTCTTTTATGTTTAACATTAGAAAGAAACTTATATAGGTTTGGAACAATGTGAGGACGAGTAAATGATGACAAAATTTTCATTTTTGGGTGAACTATTCCTGTAAAAGCTATGGTGTTGTCATCTCAGATATACTACCATGTTCTCGAAAATAAAAATTCTGGCATCATTTACTCACGCTCACCCTCCAAACGTGACTTTCTTTCATCTGTGGAACACAAAAGGGAATATTCTGAAGAATGATCACTCTGCTCTTTTATAATGAAAGCAAAATAAATAAATAAATGCATAAATAAAAAACAACAACACAGAAGTTCCATAAAAGCAATCCATATGATGTATAGTTTTAGTCTTTGAACTATACAACAGATTTTGTGAGAGGTCAATTTTTCTGAACAATTTAATATAATTTAATAAATAAATAAAATTATTGTAAAATTATTTAAAATGTCCAAATTTATTATTACTATTATTATTATTATTGTTACATTTCAAAATTAAAATGAAAAGTAAATTTAAAAAAAAAAATCCTTTAAATGTTCTTTTGTGAAAAAAAAAGAAGTCACAGTGTATTGGGGTTAAGCAGCCACAAAAATTACCAAAAAAAAAAAAATAAAATACAAAAAAAAAAAAAAAGGAAAAAGCACGCAATCTGGAGCCAAATCCTTCCCCCAAAAAAAGCACCAATTCCTTTCTGCATTTTCTTTTGTTCGAGTGCTGAACTCATTCAAGAGCCATATGGGAATCTCTCATTCCAAGACTAAAAATTGACCCATACATATATCACCTGGTTTAAAATCAGCTCTAGGAATGTCTGCGCCATAAATATCCAATTCAACAAGTAAAAAAGAATCCAGATTAACACCAGCAAGACTTAATGGTGACTACAGCTTTGTAGAAATGCGCCCGAGAAACAAGCATTTACATGCCTGCTCATTTAATCTAATACTGCAACTGCTGGAATCACTCCTCCAGGGTATAATGAGAGCGACACAGTGAGAAAAGAGATAAAGACAGATAAACACACAGACAGACACTGAAAGGAAGAGGAAAGCCGATGAGAAATGCAGATGACAAATTCTCCGTACTGTAAACTTGGCACCTGCTGTTGTGCAATAAAGCCCATGCATTTAGCTTAATTCTTTTCCCAGACGAACTATAGGAAGTATATTGGATTTGAGGGGATCGGTTTTCAGCTCAAATATTTGCAGCGTGATAAATGTCAGCATTAGCCGGAATTAAAAGGAAGGAGCAGTCAAGTGATGCACTGCTATCTTGAGGCATTGAGGCAGGAATAACGGTGCAAAGCGATGCCGGCGTCTTAAACAATTCTCCTACACGCTACAGAGAGCACTCGGCTGTGCTGATAGATTCTTGGGTTGCTGTGAGAAGTCCTTCTGCCTTTCACGGCCAAATAAAAGGCCCAATACACACTCGCAAGATGGCTAGTGCATACATCACATGCATAAAGCCTTGAGAGACAGAAACGGAGTTCAATAGCAGATGCCTTTTTGTTTGTACAGCCACAGCGACTGCCACGGCACAGAACCGAATCCAAACAAAATGCTGTTTAAGGATATCATTTCAGGAGGAGTTGCTGTCAGTACGCTGGCAGAGATCGAAGGGCCCTTTGTAGGTCACACAGTGACAAGGGACCTCCTTAGGGACTAATCTTCCGCTCGCTGCTTCACAACTATTTACCAGGCTGCCATGGCAACCCAGACCGATATCCAAGTGTTCGCATGTCGCTCAGATCCCTCCTCTCACCCCGGTGACCAGAAGCAAGGTCAGGCCGAAAAGATAAACAGCGCATGGGGTCTCGACGTTACGCAACGCTCCCGCTGACAGAAAGCAGATGCGAGCAAACGAGCGCTCTTTTTAAGTCTGCGCCGGCTGTGTAAAACTGAGGCGGGCGGGATGCCAGCGCATGTTTTGAAGGCTCGGCGTGTGAGCTCTCCTTTGATTCTTCAGACAAATGAACATGTTGAAGTGCTTGAAGAATATCTATTATTCACAGGGTGGAGACCCAGCGTTTATTTAAGTGCTAGGCTCTGATGAGATTTTAGCACACGTTGTCAGGCGCGCAAACTTAACGATGCCTCGCACCGCGTCAGGGCCCTGGGGTTAAGCATTTTTAAGTGGCACGTCTTCAAACACAAACAGCGTTTTTACAAATAAACCTGTAGTTGAGGTCAACTTGAGGTATGAGAGTTGGAAAACAAAATAAATCAAATCATTTCACTATGCTGGGTCTCAACAGACTCTTAAAGGGATAGTCTACCCAAAAATGGAAATTCTGTCATCATTTACTCACCTGCATGCTGTTCCAAACATGTATGAATTTCTTTCTTCTGTTAAGCACAAAATTAGATATTCTGAAGAATTGTGGTAATAAAACGGTTGCTGGTAGCCATTGACTTCCATAGTATTTTTTAAAATAGTTTTCATACAATGGAGGTCAATGAGAACCAGAATTTTCAGAATTTTGGGAAAAGAATTTTCATTTTTGAGTATACTATGCCTTTAGAAATAAAGGTTCTAAAAGAGTGTTTTCAAAGCGAAGCCACAGAAGAGGGTAAAAAAACAAAAAAATCGAACTAATAGATGTCACCATACTTTCACCATGCCATACTAGTTGATTAATTACATGAAGTATTGAAATGAATGGTCCCACATTATATTAAGTGGACTTAATGTACTTAAATAAATACAATGTACTTATTCTTTTATATTGTATTGCAAATCACTTCTGCTGCTATTGAGGTGGGATACGGGTAAGGTTAGGGACAGGTTTGGTGGTTTGGGTAGGTTTAAGGGTGGGTTAAGGTGTAAGGGTTGGGTCAACAGTGTAATTATAAATGTAATTACAGAAAATTATTACAGATGTAATTACATGCAGGTATTTTTTAAAATATAAGTACAATGTAAAAACATGTATGTACAAAATAAGTGCATTATACCAAATTATTAATTTAAATATAATATACTTAATGCACTTAATATAAAGTCGGACCTTGCATACATTTTCAGAACAAAAGTATGAACATTGGATAAAGGCAGGTTCAAAATTCTTTCATTTTTTTGGCATATTAGAGTCAAATGTTTTTACAGAAGGGATTTTTGATATCTCTTATTATCGAGAATCAACAGCCATAAAAAAAAATTTTCACCATGTTTTTAGAAATTAAATGTTGTATAAAAGCAGGCAAATTTTACTGTATTTGAACAAACCCATCTGTAAAAACCTTCAAAATACAAATAAAACTGTAAAGTTTAATGTAAATACTACTAAAGTGGAGATTTTTGACTCATTTTGAGAAAATAACATTTAAAGATGTGTATCATCTACAGACACAAATTAAAAAGTCCAATAACTAACTAAATAAATAAAATAAACACTGAAAGTGTACTTTGCATGTTTTTTGGCCACTAGTCTGAAAAAAAAAAAAAAACGTCCCGAAAAGTGAAATAGTCCAAAATTGGCCAACATTGACCAACGCATGAAAAAAGTTTCTTGCCTTAAAACAACCATTTTTCTTATTGTGAAAACATTTTTAAAATCAGAAGAAACTTTTGTACAATGTATGGTTCCATGGAACTATAAATGCTAATAAATAAACTTTATTTTTAAGAGTGTCTGACAGTATCTGACAGTCTTTTTCATGTTGCGATGGCTACATAGTAGAATCGATTGCATAGATCATCAGATTTGAGTCCACAAGAGCAGCTGTCCCAGTTAAGCAATGAGCCATGGTAGAGGAACGTCCCTCCATCTGGGAGAAAAAAAAAAAAATATCACAAAACCCCTGTGAAAGGTCAATTACCATTTTTATAATGATGTGGATGGGGATTTGCTTGTTTGCAGCAACAACTAAGTTTAATTGCGCAGTTAATAACACGAAATGCCTTCCCAAAATACACCGTGTTGGCAAACAGAACACAGCCGTTGGATATCAGAGGCTGAGGGAGAAAAATAGTCTGAGAAGGAGAGAGAAAAAGACAGAGGGGCAGAAATACTTGAGAAGGGGGCTATAAACTCAGTCAGACTCCTAAAGCTAGTGTTGATTTTGTTTCAGTGGGCGAAATCTATAGTACACACACACACATCAGAATGCTTTTAAATCAGAGTGCTTTTAAAAACTACTGCAAGCTAAAAACAGAAAAACTTAAAATTTTTGGGTGTTCTCCCTCTTCATTTTCATAAGATTAAAGCGACTTCTGTATCTAGAGTAGGTCGCCTCAAAGGCGTCGACTCTACTGTACCACTATAAACTAAGCTCGGAGGAGGCATTCGATGTTACAGCGATGAATAAACACGAAGAGCGTGTTTGTGTGGGTGTCGTCACGTGGTCCGTGTTGATATGCAGAAATTGCTCTAATTCTGAGAGAAGTCAGTAATTTCCCTCAGGTGCCCGCCTCAGGCCCCGCAGCGGTGCGTAGGCCTCGGGAGTGCTCAGAGATTAAGGGCTTACAGTTGGCACATTAGCTGCTAAATGAATCCTGCTCTGTCACTGGTAACAGGGCCACCTAGCTGTCATGAACGTTTCACTGTAGTCCTTCTCCACCCCTTGCCTAAATATAACCTTCAACAAGCTAATGTATATAAATGCTTACCTACAGTAGCTAATCTTACTATGAAATATTATTCATTTTGTTTTGGCCTTTATGCCCCATATTTATATTTGTAATAAATTGGTATAATATAAATGACAAAAAATGACTTCAGTAATAGCTCAGCAATGTAGTAGTCAATATAAAATAAAGATCTTTAAAGTAAAATAATTTTTTTTTTTTTTAATATAAATACAGTAACTTCAACACACAAAAAATAAATAATTTACATATTGAGGACTTTTAAAAATTGGCTTAATTTAAATCTTTACACATACATGTGTATGTTACGAATGAGCACAAGCAGGCAACAGGCAGCGGGTCCAAATGCAGTTTAAGATCCTTTAATGATAATCCACAGAGATATACATCCAAAAATACATGGAACCAAGAAAGGGTCACAAGAAACACAGGAGGTAACACTTAACTCACACTGACAATAGCAGATTGGGGCTTAATATACACAAACATAGAACCAAACAGGAAATGGAACACAGCTGAACCAGGTAGACACTAATGAAAACACAGCATTATGGGAAATGGGGTCCATGACCAGAACAACAGGCAGGAACACAAAACAGGAACGCCCTCTAATGCCTCACAGTGGTGCAGGCAACTGGGCGTGACATAGCCCCCCCTCAAAGGGCGGATTCCAGGCACCCTACACTATCAAAGTCCAGGAGGGCGGTGGTACAGAGCGGACATAGGGGGAGGGAAGGAGGGCCAGGGCCGTGGAGAGGTACGGGAGGCAGAGACGGAACAGAGGGTGAAGGCCATGGATGAGTCCCCAGAGCAGAGGGTCGAGACCAGATCAGCACCAGAGATGAAGCTGACAGAACTAAAGGCAGTGGCCATGGAGGAATCAGCAGATCAGAGGGGAGGGACCAGAATGAAGCCAGAGGTAGAGCTGATTGAACTGAAGGCGGTAGTCACGGTGGAGTCAGCCAAGCAGAGGGTAGAGACCAGAGTAAAGCCAGAGGTAGAGCTGATTGGACTAAAGGTGGTGGCCATGGTAGAGACAGTGAAGCAGAGGGCAGAGACCAGATTAAGGCCAAAAGTAGAGCTGATAGAGCTGCTTGACCAGAAGATGGTACAGATGAGACAGATGGCGGTCTGGGCGGCGCACATGGTGGCTTAGGTGGATCCGGCTGGATCGGCGGCCAGAGAGGAACTGGGTCTGGATTGGGTTCAGCGACCGGACTTGGTTCAGAAAGAGTCTTGGACTGAACTTGGCTCAGGACCAGAAATTTGGGCTGGACTTGGCTCCAGAATAAATTCTTGAACTGGACTTAGCTCAGGAATGGATTCTTGAATTGGACTTGGCACAGGACCAAAGACTTCAACTGGACTTGGCTCCAGAATAAATTCTTGAACTGGACTTAGCTCCGGAATGGATTCTTGGACTGGACTTGGCTTAGGACCAGAGACTTGAACTGGACTTGGCTCTGGAGTGAGAGTACAATGTACTGCCCAGACACACAACATAGCCACTGCCATGACTGGAAGCACTGCGGACAGAGAAACCACCTCTAAAACCTCCACTTGCTGAAGGTCTTGGGATGCCAGCTGATCTCACCGACCTCAATGGTGGGTCCGCCAAACTGGAAGCCAGCCTCAAACGCCCGGATAAAGCCTTACTGTCTCCAAATACAACACTGCTGACGACTGGAAACGCTGGAGTGTCGTCCATGGTGGCTGAAGACCTTGGCGTGACTTTCATAACAGCTGGAGGCTCTGGCGTGGCGAACCAGACAGGTGAAGTGGCAACTCTGGCCGATGAGGTGGCAGGTGAAGCAGCAGCTCTGGCAGGTGGTGGCTCCAGCTGTGGCTTGGCAGCTATCTTGGGTGCTGACTCTGGCTGTGACATGGTGGCCATCTTGGGAGCTAACCTTGATATGGTGGCCATTTTGAATGTTGACTCTGGCTGTGACATGGTGGCCATCTTGAGTGCTGACTCTGACTGGAGCATGGCAGCCATCTTGGGAATTGGCTCTGGAATGGGAGTGGTGACGAACACTGGACTTGCAATCATCAGTGTGTGGCAAGGTGGCAATCCTGGTCGGCCGGACTCCGTGGCCACTGGACCCCACGGCCTACTGCCCCCCTGCAAAAAAATGTTTAGGGGAGACTTCCTCTTCCACTTCCCCCACAGTGAACTCAGATCCACAAAACAATAAAAGTCAATATATTGCGCCAGGGACCAACCTGGATCCTCATCAGGCAAGTTGAGGCTGATATCCAGGTCAAGCCCACTCCAAAAACAGTCCCTCAGCAATGAAACGTCGCCAGGTACAAGGTGGCAATACGAAAGAAACTCCTCCACATAAGCCTCAATATTACACCCCCTTTGATAAATGGAACAAAGTTTCTTTAAAGGGTCACAACGAGTACCTTGACGTGGGCGCATGATGAAAACTGCTGGATCCCTTGTTGCGGTGAGTTGTTCTGTTACGAATGAGCACAAGTAGGCAACAGGTCCAAATGCAGTTTAAGATCCTTTAATGATAATCCACAGAGATATACAACCAAAATACATGATGGTATTTACAACCAAAATACACAGGAGGTAACACCTATCAACAACTAACACTGACAATAGCAGACTGGGGCTTAATATACACAAACATAGAACCAAACAGGAAATGGAACACAGCTGAACCAGGTAGACACTAATGAAAACACAGCATTATGGGAAATGGAGTCCATGACCAGAACAACAGCCAGGAACACAAAACAGGAACGCCCTCTAATGCCTCACAGTTGTACAGGCAACTGGGCGCGACAATATATATATATATATATATATATATATATAAAATTGTATTATTACTGCACCTAAAACACACAAAACAACAAAGTAAAAAACCTAAGAAATGGTTAAGAAACAGGTTCTGTAATAGTACTAATAAATTAACTGCGTTTTAAATAACCAGGTTTACAGTATTTATCATCAATAAATACAATTTGCTTCAATCTCATATTTTAACTAACTGAATATTGCTTTTTCAACAGCTAGCCATATTTAAACAATATTTTAGCCATATTTTTTAACTGAATAAGTTTTTTTTTTTCCCACAATTAACAGATTTATGTTGATTCTAAGCCATTTGAATAAATGTATTTTTGAAAATATGATAATTTAAATAAGTGCTTTCAGGTTTCATTTAAGTATGATTGACAAATGTGTCAAATGTTGTTTACGTTAAAATGGTGCTATCCAAGCGAGCTGAATTTGTATATGTAATTCAAATACATAAATCTTGGGTGTTCCAAGTTCGAATCCTGGCTCGAGGACCTTTCCCGATCCTGCCCCCACCCCTCTCTCTCCCACTTTGCTTCCCGTCTCCTCTCCATTGTCGTATCATAAACCCCCCCCCCCCAAAAAAAAAAAAAAAAATATAAATCTTAAATTTAGACCTAAATTTTATTTTATTATTATTTTATTTTATTTATGTCCTAAAACGGAGGAAACAGTTTCAGCAAACTCGTTGCCAAAAGTATATCTAGATCTGAAACACATACATACACACTTGGGTGGGCAAATTAGCCAACCATCAGTACTGTAAATCAGCTCAGTTTTTGTTTTGAGTGTGGGGTGTTAAGTTACCCAGCGGTACCCCACAGGAGGGAGTTGTGCTGTTTTTTCTCTTTGCTTTGGTGCATGTCGATACATGCTAGTGCAGCGTGAAAAACTGCTGCTACAACAGCGTCCACTCAAACAGTTCTTCTTCTCCCCCCTTCTGTCTTTAAATCCCCAAACAAGGATTGTGGGCGGTGTGGCGGAGCCAAACACACATCAGCCGAACGGGATCAAACACTACGGAGACACTTGACGTGTGTGGACACCAGTCAGTTTCGCCCCCTCTGGAACACGCCCTTCTCATAATGACCCTGTCCCCATGCTGCCTTCCACAACCCAGCAGATAAGCCACTAGCGTCTGTGTGTTTTATGAGCCTCTAATGGCCTCCGCACGCATGAGTAGAGCTTAAAACAGTAGAGCATGCTTGTTCTGTCTTCCCCCCTCTGCTAGCCCTACTAAACACACATACACACATGCTGGACAATCCTCTCCCGCACATCTTTAAAAGGGTAGTGGACCCACTCTCAACGATATTTACTCACTCACATGTCATTTCAAACCCCTTCCAATGCTCTTGTTTCCACAGACGACAAAAGGAGATGTTTAGCAGGACGCTCAAGCTGATTTTTTAAATGAATAGTTCACCCAAAAATGAAAATTGTCATTAATTACCCATCCTCATGTCGTTCCAAACCTGTAAGACCTTCATTCATCTTCAGAATGCAAATTAAGATATTTTTGATGAAATCCGAAAGCTTTCTGACCCTGCATAGCCAGCAACACAACTCAAACATTTTATGGCCCAGAAAAGTAGTAAGGACATCGTTAAAAGAGTCAAATTATGGTTGAACCACTGATGTCACATGGACTATTTTAATGATGTCCTTACTACCTTTATGGGCCTTGAACTTGGTAGTTGTGTTGCTGTCTATGCAGGGTCAGAAAGCTCTCGGATTTCATTAAAAATATCTTAATTTGTCTTCCGAAGATTAATGAAGGTCTTGCAGATTTTGAACATCATGAAGGTGAGTAATTAATAAAATAAGTTTTCATTTTTGGGTGAACTATCCCTTTAAAATGAAAAAGTGAAGGGTGATCAGATGCTATCAAGCTCCAAAAATGACAAAAAACACCATAACAGCAGTTGATATGTGAGCTGTGGACTATATATTTTAAGTATTTCTTTGTGTTAAGAATAGACAAAAATTTTAATTGTTAGTACATGAAAAAAAAAAAAAATTGTATTTTGCAAATTTAACAAAATATTATTTGGCATAATTTTTGGGAAAATAGTAATATATTTTTGAATTTGAATATTATAAATGAGTGAGTTTTGATTAGGAGTTGTCACAGAGCTACTACTATTGTCTGGCAAGAAAAATGTAAAATTGATTTTGCATTTTAAAATCTGAATTTTTTCTTCACCTGAAAACTGATAGAAATAATTTTAGAATCTATATATTTACAGCTAATTTCACCTCAAAAAAATCTTGAGACTTTATAATACACAAACTGTATAGACTAATTTAAAGGAACAGTTCACCTAAAATGAAAATTTGATGAACATTTACTCATCCTCAGAACATTCAAGATGTAGATGAGAACAGATCTGATGAAATTTAGCATAGCTTCACTTGCTTACCAATGAAGAAATCGAAATCATGGATGGAGGACTCGTATTTTAGCCTGAAGCAATGATTTGAAGTTAAAAACACCCTGATGGATTTGTTTATTACCAACACACTGCTTTTCTCTTTACAAAACATTAATTGATGGACTGGAGTCCTGTGGATCACTTGTGGATTATTGTGATGTTTTTATCAGCTGTTTGGACTCTCATTCTGACGGCACCTATTCACTGCAGAGGATCCATTGATGAGCAAGTGATGTATTGACAAATTTCTCCAAACCTGTTCTGATGAAGAAACAAACTCATCTACATCTTGGATGGCCTGAGGGTGAATAAATATTCAGCAAATTTTCATTCCTGGTGAACTATTCCTTTAATTTAGCTTTTTGTCACTTTTAGAGCTTGACAGCTCCGGATCACCATTTATCTTTTGTATTCTACAGAAGAAAGTAAGATTATATATCATACAGGTTTGAAACAACATACAGGTGTGAGTAAATGATGTCAGAAGTTTCATTTTTGGGTGAACTATCCCTTTAAATCTCATTTTACAGATGCCCACAATGCAATACAAGAAAATAAAGAGCTGTCAGGCACAGACCTTCTCTCCTGTTTTTTATTTTTGGCTTTGCACTATAAAATGGCCTGGTGTGTTGAGTCGAGGAGGATAAATAATTAAACGTCTCTTTAAGACGTCTTAGTGAGTTCTTCAGCGCCATGCACTCAATGTAAGATCTCCGGACGTCTTCCTTCCTCTCGCTCCCCTGGCTGGGGCTTGCCGTCGCCATGACAACCGTTCACATTTCACACACTCGAGAACAGTATATCATGCAAAGGCCGAGGCTAAAACAGGAAATAGCGCTCTGTGCTCAGTCGTGGCTTTCAGAGGCGTGTTTACAGCCGGTAATAGAAACCAGACGCATGGTGGCGACTATAAACGTGGACACTGACATACACACACTCGGTGTAATATTATAATACGTTGCCCCTGACTTCAGAGTGTATTTATAGAAGTTACTGTGAGGAAGCAGAGAAATCAGGTCGCACTTTATATAACAGGGACAAACACATTTCTGTAACTGACTTTTAGAGCCACACTGTTCTCAGGTCAGTTTACTGTGTGACCGTTACGCTCAAATCTACTTCCCTGACCTCAGAGCCCCGGTGAGCAGTCAGAGAGAGCGCTAGAGTTACGAGGTGAACCCAAGGGACGCGTCCAGATAAGACCTTGAAGCCACGGATGGTTTATTTGTTTTGGCATTTTCAGTAAAGAGGACATAAAACAGAGCAAGACATTTTTTGAAGGGCACGCCAATGTAACAGCACAAAGCGCTATACGTGTTTCATCTCTGATAATGTGCAAGGAACATCCACACAAATCTTTTCAAGCACATCTCTGTGGAAGAGCCGCTAAACCACGGTGTAGGGTTGAAAATCAACAAAGACTTTGCTTTCCTGTCCCAAACCTGTCTTCCACAACAAAAGGGCCATTTGGAATTCATGAGGACACAGAGGTGCTGATAGTGATCAAGTCTACAGGCCAAGATGTGTATGCATTGGGGTGTGCTGATTGTTACACTTTTAGTACAGTGGGGAAAGCTGCAATCTGCTGATTGGTCAGTTTGAACATCTCAGATTTGGTTTTTAGTCAGATGGTCAAGGAAGGAATAAAAGAAGATGATAACAATTGCTCTGTTTCTTTTCTTCAGCTCTCTTCTTGTGGCTCTGCGCTCTTTTTCTCCCTCTGTTCTCTCTCTCAGGTAACATTCTACATACATGCCGGCTAGAATTACTGTAACTGTATATGTTTTATCATCTTTCATCTATATCGCAACCAATTCAAGTGAAAATACTGTTACTAAACCATTACAATTATATATATATATATATATATATATATATATATATATATAGATATATATATATATATATATATGTATGTAAGTTTGTGATCAGTAAGATTTGTAATTTTTTTAAAGATGTGTCTAATGCTCACCAAGGCTGCATTTATTTTACTTAGATATATAGTAAAAAGAGTAATATTTTGAACATTATTACAATTTAAAATAATGGTTTTCTATTTTAATATATTTTAAAATATTATTTATTCCTGTGATGGCAAAGCTGAATTTTCATCAGCCATTACTCCAGTCTTCAGTGTCACATGATCCTTCAGAAATCATTCTAATATGCTGATTTATTATCAATGTTGAAAACACTTGTGCTGTTTAATACTACTTTGAAACCTGTGATACTTTTTCAGGATTCTTTAAAAATAAGCAGCATTTATTAAAAATAAAAATTGTAACAATATAAGTATTTATCACTTATTATCAATTTTAATTTAACATATCCTTGTTGAATAAAAGTATTAATTTCTTTCAAAAAAAAATTATTTTGTATATTAAAATAGAAAGCTGTTATTTTAAATTAGTATTTCACAATATTACTGTTTTACTGTATTTTTGATCAAATAAACGCAGCCTTGAAAAAAAAAAAAAAAAAATCTTACTGATCCCAAACTTTTTAACTGTAGAGAATATGCAAACTAGTCTTGCTTCAACATTACCACTGCAAGTGCTACCTACTGCTATACAATACAGTCACACAATAGCAACGCTCTCCTAAATATTTTGCTATTCTGTGCTTATTTCCATTATTGGTATAAGTAGCAGTTGGTAGTAATAGACAACAAATGTAGTTTTATACCATCATGCTTGCATACATTATCATCAAATTTCTTTAGTCATTCTGCAGTTCTACAGCCTGAACCACTGTAGTGAAAACGCCCTTACAGCGGGACAGTAGAGCAGTAGGACGGTGATTGTTAAGTGACAGCTTTACAATAGCAGCCTTCAATAAACTTTACACATTCCACAGAGCAATTAACATGAGCCATGCCACTTGACAATTTCAATTTGCTCAGCAAGACACAACACCCACAAAACTCTGTCTGAGAGACGGGTGAAAAAACAATGAGAAGAACAGATGATCTCCCGTCAGTCTCAGAGATGAGCGCTCACTGCCTCTGGAAGACCAAAGACTTTCTCCTGATTAATGTCTCTAGTTCTGTCCTATCTGCTTTCTGTTCGTCTCCCTTTTATTTTTCGCTTTCCCAAATGGGAAGATTGAATTGACAAGGAGAAATGGTTTTGGAGGTGATGGCCCACACATAATTAGTGCTGCTTGATAAGGTAAACATCACTATTATTATTGTTCAGTCATGATAATTTTTCAAAACCGCTAATGCTAAGTGCTAAGCTTCATCCTAAACTTTTACAGACTACAGACAGGATTTTTTTCTTTCACTCAGCCCAATCGAATCCACCCTCATTCTTTCTTTCTGTCACTTCATTTTATTGTCTTCACTAACCTGACAAAAATGGAGATTTATTCTTCTTTCATGTGACTCATATAGACACAATGCCTTCCTTCCTTAGTGGGAGTGGGAGAAGGAGATGGAGGAAAGATGGGATGGAATGAGGGAAAGATGGAGAGATAGACAGACCTCAGGAAAAATACAAAAAAAAAGAAAAAATCTGACCCAGAGGCAGTCAGTGTCTATTCAGATATGCAAGTCAGGAGGCACAAGAGCCAATATATTCTGTATAAAGTGAGCTCCAAAATTCACAAATTACACATATATTACACATATAGCAATTTGAGTGAAAACTATATTGAAAAAATATTAATTTTATAATGTCTTAGTATTTGTATCGTCCCTCTTTTGCTGTAAAGGAAAAGCACAGGAGCTGCATGAACACCACAAGTTTGCTTAAAACCTGATGATCATGTTCTCCAACATGATGATCCAAAGAGCATCTTGAGCTTCAACAGAAGAAGCAACATTAGTCACATGATCAGTAGCTGTGTTTACATTGACCCCCTAATAATCTGTAATTGGACTAATACCACAGTCGGAATAAAAAAAGTCACATGTAACCATGTCTATCAGAATGAATTGGCCAAATGGAATTGAAATTTCATTTGGATTGTAAAGAATAGTTTAAAGCGATAGTTTACCCAAAAATGAAAATTACTCACCCTCAAGCCATCCTAGGTGTATATGACTTTCTTTTTTCAGACAAATACAATCGGAGTTATATAAAAAAATGTCCTGGCTCTTCCAAGCAATGCATGTACAACAGTTAGCGGAAGGTAAAGATTACAGCTCATAAAGTTTTAAATATTTTTCTTACACAAACATATTGATTCACTTAAGAAGGCCTTTATTAATCCCCGGGAGCCGTGTGGAGCACTTTTTATGATGGATGGATGGACTTTTTTTGGGCTTCAAAATCATGACCACCATTCACTGCCATTATAAAGCTTGGAAGAGCCAGGACATTTTTTAATATAACTTTGATTGTATTTGTCTGAAAGAAGAAAGTCATATACACCTAGGATGGCTTGAGGGTGAGCAATTTTAATTTTTGTGTGAACTATCCCTTTAACCTTTTCTAATCGGTTGAACAGGACATTGAAACACTTGAACGGATTGAAAATATAAGCAGCACGGCACAACGTTTAATGTGCTCAACGTCTCCTTATTAGGAACTGAAATAGATAAATATAAAGTCTGCTTTTTAAAACAAAGAAGCAGGAGGAAGGCTATGCATGTCTTGAAACAGCGAGAAACTCTGTATATTAATGCAGTGTGTGCACGTCAAATCCAACTGGATATTACTTACTTGTTACTTATTAACATTATTTATTTTACCTTGTTAAAATACTTCTAAACATTCTGAGTTGTAAATCAAATTTTGGATTCCCAGATTTAAATGTGAATCCCACTGTATATTTACATTTATACGGTATGCTTTATGTTGGCTGGGACCTTGCGAAATGATGAGACAAGGGTTCCCCAGACATTTCTCCCTGATGCTGGAAGGCATGTAGCTTTTAGAGCGGACCCCCCATCGTTAGCTGCGGTGGCATCAGAGGCAGAGATGAATACATTTCAATGTGACTTCTTAGTCACTCATCTGACTCATGTAGGTTCAAAGCAGCCGTTGTAGTAGAGAATGAAAGAATGACTGAAATGAAAATTTACGCATCCACCTCTAGAGAAGACAGGTAATGTCACCGGAATGACAACACAGCGCTCTATTGTGCTCTCTTTGCACTCCTTCTCTCAATGTTTCTCTCTTTCTTTCAACTAATTCAAAGAGAGGAAGAAATGCAGAACAATTATGACACAGCAGCTATTTATCAACGGTGAAATCTGAGGAATGACAGATGAACTGAGCACAAGGAACATTTTCAGCCTGATCCCCTGAAGCAAAGCCTCCAGCCAAGAGAAACTAACTCTCCCACATTCATTCATTACTGCTTATTACATGAAGAAAACAGATTCATGGGGGGTCTAAGATTTCTACTGTAAATATGCATTTCTGTAGACAGATTTTCAAAAGTAGCCATGTGTTGTGATAAAACTCATTGTTTTGCGAGTTAGAATGTTGACAAAGTCAAGCTACATCTTTCATTATCTGTTAGCCCACAAAATGCAATTAGGTTACATTTTAAAAATAGTACTGACGTAGGCAGTCATATTTTAAATTAATGTTCTGCGTTCAGTACAAGTTGAGCTTAATCAACAGAATTTGTTATCTTCACTTGTCTCTCCTTTTCTTAAAAAATAAAATAAAAAAATAAAATAATTCTGCAATTTATATAATAAAAATAGAGTGAAAACAGTAAATCTTATTACAATTAAAAATTACTGTTTTCTAGTTTCACATATTTTAAAATGTAATTTATTCCTGTGATAGAAAAGCTGAAATTACTCCAGTCTTCAGAAATCATTCTAATATGCTGATTTGATGCTTAAGAAACATTTCTTATTATTGTCAAAGTTTATATATTTTTGTTGAAAATGTGATACATTTTTCCCTTGCTGTATAAAAAATTAATTTCTTTCAAAATATTAAAAACATTTTCTTTCTACAGTTATATCCAATCACACAGTATATAATTTTTGTCATGACAACGTAACATTATAAATCCTAAAATGACTGAAAAGAATATTTTATTCATGGATTAATTAATTATTGTGCTTCAGAGCTCATATAATACACAAGTTTAACAGAAAAATAATTAGAAGCTTTACATTTCTGCTCCTAAATCTCATAAATTTGCCCCTAACCCTTCCATCGCAAGTGCCTCACCATAAACCTTTTTTTTTTTTTTTTGCATATTTAAAGATAATTGCGTTGAAATGCAAAAAATAATTTTTAAAAATCATTTAAAAATTTCAATTGAGCTTAACTTGTATTGAACCTGGATTATTCCTTTAAAGTGCATATGGATGTGATGTCATATTTATCAAATTCGATTACTGATAACCCTAATTACATTACAGTAAGGGAACGCTAAGCAACGATGAAAGGACAGAAAGTGCACAAACAGACACACACCGACATGAAAGTACGCGTACTAGACGTGACTACATATTCAAAACACGACTCAGTTTTGTCACGTCCATTTTGATACAACTCTTGTAGAACAAAGAGGAGATAAAAGAGGAAACGTGCAAGACAGCAAGGCAGGCAGGAGACAGCATTCTCGTTCCAGCACACACTTGCAGGCGTTGAGAATAATAAGGTCTGAAAAGCATTACTGAAAGAGTTCCACAGCTCCGTCCAATCCTGACAGCCTTTCTTTTCAGCAAGCGAGTGACTTAGCCCCTGAATTTCAAACTGTTGCGGCTGGGAAAAACTGAGAGACGTGTCTCGCTGTAATTCATCAGAATTCAAAAACAAAAGTTAGTTTTAACGTGTCGCCTACATGATGAATACAGCCAGCTTGTGGGAAGAGAGTTTTAACAATTTTGAATTGTGCACTGTTAAGTTGTGAAATTTTTTCTGCATTTCGTTGCCACTTTTGAAACTGTGGACGTGACCGGAGAATATGCATGCACTTCCAATGCATATGTCACAGCACATCAAGAATGTTTTGTGTCCTAATCCTATTGGTCCGGAATGATTCAGTGCAAACATGAAGTGAAATTTACTACAACAACTCATAGATCACACTGAGTCACAGAGAGGGGAAAAGTGCACTCAGGGTAACTGGAACATCTACTCAACAAGACTTCCTTCCTCTTTATTGTTGCTGTCATGCCTCATAAAAAACACTGACCTCTTCATAGTAAATATGTGCACCTCAATGTGCAAATCATGCAACTTGATGAAGAAACTACTCAGTAACCTCCCAGAACAATGACAGAAACCACCTAGCAGAAAGCAAAGCACCCTAGAAACACCACACCATTATGAGGGATTTTCACAAATATGTAAAAAGTTATAAATCACTGAGCCTCCTTTCACCAATTTAGCAACAGAAGCAGAGTTTGTGTTCTACAGCATTTCTAAACAGCCACAGCTTTCTACAGGCTTTGAACTTCAGAGGCGCTACTCAACATGAAGAGGCTGGGAAAAAAAAAACAGAAAAGAGCAAAAGAGAGGAAAGAGGGGGGTTTATTTGGATCGTTTTTCATGGAGTGTCAAAAGGGCTTCCACAATCACCAAATCAATCCCGACCTACTGGTAACTGGGCGAGAGGTGAGAGATGCTTAGCTGTGAGAGAGTGTGAGAAAATAACAGAGAGAGAGACAGAAAGAAAGAAAGGGGGGAGAGAGAAAGCAATGATCAATTTTGCAGTGAAACTGAAGGAGTAAATCTCACTTGTAATCCCTTATTAAATAGTTCTTAGAACTTCTTGGTCTTTGTGCAGTTCTGTGCTTGTCTTTTCCGTCAGTAAAAAGTCTGTTAAAATCCAATAAGAGGGCTGGATATGGACCACTTGTCACAGTGCTAATACACACCACTAGTGTGTAGGACCAGCACACAAATTTACCACAAGCTTTTGCTATAACAAGATCTCAGGACAGAATAATGCTACATGCACTTAAAGAAAGCAATTTTTTTTTTTCACTTTTTAATAAAATACATAAATGCATACTTAAAGTACTATTCAAAAGTTTGGGGAATGTTTTTTTTTTTAATTGATAATTGATACTGATATTGAAGTTGTAATTTCAAAGTTACGATTTCATATTAATTCCATTATAACTTCATATAAATGCAGGTATAATAAAGTTTCTATTTATCAAAGAATCCTGAAAAAAGTATTACGATTTAAACACACACACACACACACAAATTAAATGAATAAATAAAGGAATTAATTAAGCAGCACAAGTGTTTTCAATATTGGTAATAATAAGAATTTTTTCTTTCTTGAGCCCAAATCAGCATATTAAAATGATTTCTGAAGGATCATGTGACATTGAAGACTGGAATAATGGCTGCTGAAGATTAACCTTTTCCATTACAGAAAAAAGGTAACACTTTAGTATAGAGAGCAATTCTCACTATTAACTAGTTGCTTATTAGCATGGCTGTTATGAACATATTGGCTGTTTATTATAACTTATAATGCACATATTCTGCATGATCATATTCTACATCCCTAATCTTACCCAATACCTACCTTACTAACTATTAATAAGTAGCAAATTAGGAGTTTATTGAGGCAAAAGTCGTAATTAATGGTTCTTTAATAGCGAGAATTGGACCTTAAAATAAAGTGTGACTATATGTGACTGTGTGACTGTATATATATATATATATATATATATATATATATAAAATAGGAAAAAAATCTAATAATAATATTTGACAATATTGTTGCCTTTGACTTTCTGATCAAATAAATGCAAATAAATACATCTGTAAAATATAAAATGATAATAAATTAAAAATAGCTCTATTCTGATTCCATTTCCTTCTCACATAACAAATCAATATTTTATGTCTGTTTATTTATTTTGGTTACCATTGTTTTAGCAGACTTCCTATCTAAGGATACGATCAATTCCTGATGGCCCTACACGGAATATACTGTTTCACCCAGAAATACATCACATTATGGACTTAACATGGGACGCAAATAGAAATTCCAGGTGACTTTATACCGACTAGGCTACACATGCCACCAATCTGTGTTCACAATCATTTACAATTTATGACAAGTTATGAAGTTTCTACTAGACTGTCAGCCATGGGCTGCCATGGCTGACAATGTGCTAGTGATCGACCTGTCACCAATAAAAAGCCATAGTCAAAAGGCCTGCAGCTAGACCGTCTAGTGACTTCACAGCAAATTTTCATCTCAGAGAGTATAATAACACAAAAATCTAAATATTTTAGTCTCTTTGTACTTCAGAGTGATAAGATGAAGTTTCAAATGATATTTGAGGATGCAAGTCAATCACGTTCCACATAAATACTAAACATCTCATTTGCCTGTCACTCCCTCAAACATCATCTCCAAACAGTCTTGAGTGTCACTCCCAGGATCCTCAGAGACATTCCAACTATTTAGTAAGACACCAGCGCTAGCAGACAAACTGTGAGCAATTCATTCCAATGCTTGTTCAGCTTTTGTTACAAAGAAAAAGCAAACTCTCCTTGAAAAGTGTTATCTCTGAAATGAAGGCTTGCTTTGTTGAACCCATTCCACATCCATCTTTCTCTTAAAAGGATTATTTAGCCTTAATAACTTTTTTGCCTTTTAAAAACCTCCTCTAAAATGGCTAATTATATCAAGTTAGCATCTTAGATCTAACTGATGTTTCAATAGCTATGCAACAGACAGGGCCTTGACAAGCAGAAGAAAACTTCACTTTAATGTTTAATGGCATATCTGAGAAAGAAGGATGCGAAGGGCACAGTACGTGCGAACTGCGAACGCGCATTAGTGTGCGCTAGCACTTCTAAGCTCAGCAGATGTCCCTCCTACAAATGTGGCAGTGGTTGCAGGTGTATCGCTGTCGCCTCCCCACGCATCAGATAATATCACAGTCACAAAAGAGTTTACAAAACACACAGCTAACTGCCAATTATACCGAACAAGTCGCTGCCTGCACGGCACCTCTATGCAGTGCTCAAAAGCCGCTTTCAAGAGGGTGTGTTGTGATTTTCTCTGTCATGTAAGCGTGTTTAAGAGGGTGATGATATATAACTGACTATATATAACTAGGCACTCATTCGCATACATCAGATACTCATTATGGTGCAGGGGTTTCTGTAAAAAAGCAAAATAATGATCAGGCTGTGAGTGAGCAGCTAAAGTTGCTCTGCTGTGGTGCTGGAGGAGGTGGATGTCTGCTGGGCTTTGGGCTGCTGTAAGTGTCAAACTCTCACTTCGGATGGAAAACATATTTATAATAACAGCTCTCGCACCGCACTTCCATTAGTGTGCCGCTTTAAATGCCACCAGGTTAATTAAATCTCTGATTACTGTGAGTTAGTATACATGTGGTGGGAATCCAGTACATACTAAGGAGAGAGTTAAAGGAAATTTTCAGGACAGGAATATCAAGTGAAACAATCCAAGCCATTGGTCAATGTCTTTAGAGTTTGGCGAGAATTAATTTCCAGTCAAATTAAATATAGATCACATCTTAGGTGCACTGAATGCAAATCATTTAGGTGTCCAAAGAACCGCTTCTGGGCATGTCAATAAGTCAACCACTTGTATCAGTGGAGCACAGTAGCCATTGGTCTTAAATTGGATAAAACTTAAGAGGTGGATTGGTTCACTGCGACTAACTGTGCTTTGCACACATGCACCAGGCATGTGATTCCATGCATAACTTCCTGGCCTCTACCCACCATCTGTATCAATAAAAAGCAGCAAAATTCACATGCAACAAATAGGAAGTCTACTATCTTTAAAACATTACTTACTGCTACTTTGCATTGACTAAATAAACTAAAAACACTGTAACTGTTATCGTGACATTTACCCTCCAAGTGCTGGGGCCGAGATTCTGAGGAAAAGTGCACAACGACCCATCCAATCCTCTGCCTGCTGAGGCTAATGAGTGTAATAAGGCATTTCATTGCAGCCATTATTAAAATAAGCAAGGAAACAGCCATGAGGTCTAGTTTTAAAAGGTTTGCTATCGTAGATTTAACTTTAAAAGGCTTCTGTGTACAAAACAATTCATTTTTAGGCAAGCAACAAGCATTAACCCTGTATGGTACACATTATCGTCTAATGGTCTATATTTTATAGACTACCGTTCAAGTTTTAAGAAAAGAATAATTTTACTTGGCAAGGACACATTAAAGTAATCAAAAGTGACAATAAAGTCATGTATTGTCACAAAATATTTTGGTCACACTTTATATTAGGTGGCCTTAACTACTATGTACTTACAACAAAAAATTAGTACAATGTACTTATTGTGTTCATATTGTATTGCACATCACTTTTGCTGCTATTGAGGTGGGATACGGGTAAGGTTAGGGACAGGATTGGTGGTATGGGTAGGTTTAAGTGTGGGTTAAGGTGTAAGGGATGGGTCAACAGTGTAATTATAAATGTAATTACAGAAATTAATTACAGATGTAATTACATATAGGTATTTTTAAAAATATAAGTACAATGTAAAAACATGTATGTACACAATAAGTGCATTGTACCAAATGATTAATTTAAATGTAAGTACACAGTAGTTAAGGGCACTTAATATAAATTGGGACCAATATTTTTATTTCAAACTAATGTTTTTTCAACCTTCTATCAATAAAAGTATCCTACAAAATGTATTACAGTTTCCACAAAAATATTAAGCAGGACAACTGAATTCAACACTAATAATAATAAGAAATGTTACTTGAGCAGCAAATCAGCACATTAAAATGATTTTTGAAGGACTGCCATCAAAGAAATATATTTTAAAATGATATTAAAATAGAAAACATTTAAATTTAAATTGTAATAATATTTCACAATATTACTGCTTTTACTATAATAAATTATACTTTTATTAAATAATTGCAGCTTTGGTGAGTATGGGTGACTTCTTTCAAAAATATTAAAACATCTTACTGACCCCAAACAGAACAGTAGTGTATTTTACTGAGCAGTAGTGCATTTCATAAAATACTATTCAAAAGATGAAAATTCAAGAAAGCATAATGTTGCAATATGAAAAATGTTTTTATTTTAAGAAAAAAAAAATCTTAAAAATAATTTCTTCCTGAGTTAAATATTTATTTAATTAATTGATGTATAATTGAACTATTACATACTAAAGCAGCATATTATCTGTTGCTTTAAACATTTTAATTTTATTTCAAATATATTACGTCATATCCTTTTCTGTAAAAAGAGGGTAAATGAAAATGCCATATGGATGCACCATACCATACACAGGGTTAAGGAACAAACTTTAGGCCAGGGCATTAACAATCATCAGTCAATCTTTTGTCTCATTTTATCCATTTAGCTTTCTTTGACTACTTCACACTTCAACAAGTTTGTTCAACAACAGGGAAAAAGACTTGCACGTCAGAACTGAAAAAGAAAAAAATTCTCAGGATTACAGAATGAGACAGAGAGAGGAAACAACTGAAAGGCTGGCAGGATCCAAATACCACATTGAAAAGAAGTGAAGAAAAACAGTCTCAGATTTGAAGCAGCTCTTTTTAAACCAGGGCAAACAAACCAAATAAACACCCACCCAGCTAATTCCTTTAGGAGCTAGCCAGGTACATGAATATGAGCCTTTTGTTGAAGGAAAGGCTCATCTAAAGAGCATGCAAATAAACCAAGATCCCTTCTTGTTGTAGAACTGATGCGGGTAAAAGAAAAAAAATAAAGAGCACTTGTCAGTGGAACCAACGACACATTAAGGACAAAATGGTTCAAATCATGTAAATACAGTAAGACACGTCACTCTACCTTGTAGCAGGACTCCCTTGTTTTTTCTGTAAAAGGGACTTCCTGGCCAAATTGGAGGACTGGACATACTGTAAAGAAAACACAGTGGAGAGAATGATGAGAAAGTGACACAAACAGATCATGTACAACTGACAGATGGACTGCAATCCTGAAAAACAGACAGCGAAACAGCATGAAAGATATTTTAAGAGATAACCAGTGCCAAAAGACAGAGAAAGCGAGAGTGAGACAGACAGAGAGAGCGAATATCCACAAAGAATTACCATGGTGACTGTAGCTTCTGCCAATTTTTATGTTGATACTGTAAAATCATAAATTAATACAGGATCACAGTTCAAGTTATCGAGTTATGAGATCATGTTATCACAGTTTTACATTAATAACATTAACTGATGCAGCTAGAGAGGTACAAAGCTACGTTTTGAAATAAAATGCTTTAAAAAAATAACCCAAGTCGCAATGCAATTACCAAAGATGGCTGTCTGATTATGCATGGCTGTTTTAAAGGAATAGTTCATGCAAAAACGTAAATTTAGACACTCTCAGGTCATCCAAGATGTAGATGATTTTGTTTCTACATTAGAACACATCTGGAAAAATGTAGCATTATGTCACTTGCTCACCAATGGATCTTCTCCAGTGAATGGGTGCCATCAGAATGAGAGTTCAAACAGCTGATAAAAACATCACAATAATCCATAAGTAATCCACATGACTCCAGTCCATCAGTCCTAAATCCATAAATTTCCTCAAGTGAAAAAGCCCCTGTTGTCCTTTAACATCAAAATCCACCTTTATATTTATATCTGTGCATACTTCACTCCTGATTCAGATGAGACATTTGACAGTAAAGATGTCTTGATGGATTTGTTTCTTACAAACACATAGACTTTCACTTCACAAGATGTTAATTGGTGGACTGGAGTTGTGTGGATTGTTTGTGGATTATTGTGATTTTTTTAATCAGCTGTTTGGACTCTCATTCTGACGACACTCATTCACTGCAGAGGATCCACTGCATAAATTTCTCCAAATCTGATTTGATGACAAAAAAAAAAAAAAAACTCATCTACATCTCAGACGGCCTGTAAATTATCAGCAAATTCTCATTGTGGGGTGAACTGTTCCTTCAAGTATTATAATAAGATGAATTTCAAAACAATTTTTCTACAGGGTTTTTACTGTAACAGCAAATTAAATTAAATTAAATTAAATTAAATTAAATTAAATTAAATTAAATTAAATTAAATTAAATTAAATTAAATTAAATTAAATTAAATTAAATTAAATTAAATTAAATTAAATTAAATTATTTAAAAAAAATCTAAAACTAGTCAACCTTCAACAACCAACAAGTAACTTTGATATTTTGAAGTAAACTTTGGGTACAATGGCAGGTTTTTGTATGGGAACTACTTCTGCCCCCAGCAAATAGCTGCTGACCAAGTAAACAACATGGAGGCTTATACAATGTTGAGATGTGACTATGCAGCAACATAGTCATTACATCCTCTTTCAAATTGAGCCCTCGTTGCTTTAATCATTACTTTCTGGTGCTGAGATGACAGGCCGGTTCAGGTGATGGTGCTGCAGACTTCAGTATACAGCTACACAGCAGGGAACTGAATTACACACCCCAGACTGGTGGGACCTTTTTTTTTGGCACAAATGAACTGAGCGATCAGGAAAACCATGTCTGTGCTCTATGATGTCAATCAGGCAGGAAAATTGGATGTTTTTATTTATTTTTTTATTACTGGTTTTATAAAATGCCTGACAATAGACATTCGGATATGCCTGTGATGAACAGGAAAAAAGCAGTTACTCTGCTGGCTGTGGGAAATGGAATCAGACTTCAGGATTGCTCACATATAAAAGCTATTGATTTTTCTTGGTGATCATGGAGATCCTTTGGAGAAGAAGGTCAACAGGTCCTTCATCAAAAGAAGGGATGGTATGAGGCTGCATGTGTGTACAAACACAAAAGGTATCTGAGAAGAATGTAAGGAACAACATATACGCCAGGGTCGCCGTAACAAAACAACATCATACTCAGTTCAGTATATTATTTCATTTTTATATTAGTATAATAAATCAAACAATATATGATAAATTATCATATATAATTATTATTTTATAATGAAATTTAACCATTATTGCATTAATAGAAAATGTTAAACATAATTATAAAAAATTTGCATTTCCTAATGCAGGCCTGTTACATTCTTATTTTTATTAGGCCTATTATTATTATGAAGTTACTTTTATTATTAAATTAAAATTACAATTAATTTGCCCAGCAATAATTACCGCATTAGTGATGCGCTGCAAGGATAACAAAAGATTAGTCCATTTACTCCTCAATCAAAATGTTAAAACAGGTGTTTTGTACAATGAATTATAGGCCTATATTTAAAATATTAACACTGCAGTCATCAATAAAAATTTATGAAATAAAAAGCTTTATTTCAAGCACCAACTTTCAAAAACAACCTGTTTAACATGAAATATGTTTCTTCTCATTTTTTTTCACTATGTACAGGCCACAAGAGAAATATTAAGGGAATAAATTAAAACAGTTAGCTATGTACTGTTATCAGCATATGCTGAAGTAGACTTGACTCTCGTTGTCTCTGAGAGAATATGCGGCGTCAGATGCCGAAAGCTCTGTAATAACTCCGTCATTCCGTTTTTACTTTCACTTTCTGCATAGTGAATTGCCTGAGATTAAGACGTTCACTGGCAAAACTCTTGCGCAAAGTTTGCATGTTGCTTGTGTGATATCAATTGGCTCACCTTCATGGTTTAAAACAGAAATATTTCCAACATTGCGACGTAACTGCCTTGCTATCAGTTGCTGAAGCCCTAAGACTGGCAAAAGCGGATTCCAAATCCTCAATACTTATCTTGCTGGATCTGTCCACTGATTTTGACACAGTTAACCACTAGATCCTCCTGTCAACCCTATTGGCAAAGGGCATCTCAGGAACCGCACTCCAGTGGTTTGAGTCTTACCTATCTGATAGGTCCTTCAAGGTATCTTGGAGAGGTGAGGTGTCCAAGTCGCAACATCTAAATACTGGGGTGCCTCAGGGCTCAGTTCTTGGACCACTTCTCTTCTCTGTCTATATGGCATCACTAGGTTCTGTCATTCAGAAACATGGCTTTTCATATCACTGCTATGCTGATGACACTCAACTCTACCTCTCATTCCATCCTGATGATCCGATGATAGCAGCTCGCATCTCAGCTTGTCTGACAGACATTTCTTGCTGGATGAAGGACCATCACCTTCAACTCAACCTTGCCAAGACAGAACTGCTTGTGGTTCCATCAAACCCATTGTTTCATCATAATTTCACCATCCAGTTAGGCACATCAACCATAACTCCTTCAAAAACAGCCAAAAATCTTGGAGTTATGATTGATGATCAACTGACGTTCTCAGACGACATTGCTAAAACTGCCCGGTCCTGCAGATTTGCTTTATTTAACATCAAGAAGATCAGGTCCTTTCTTTTGGAATATGCTTCACAACTCCTTGTTCAGGCTCTTGTTCTGTCCAGGCTGGACTATTGCAATGCTCTCTTGGCAGGTCTTCCAGCCAATTCTATCAAATCTTTACAATTAATCCAGAACGCGACAGCAAGATTAATTTTTAATGAGCTGAAAAGAATGCATGTCACACCTCTGTTTATCAATTTGCACTGGCTACAAATAGCTGCTTGCATAAAATTCAAAGCATTAATGTTTGCCTACAAAACCACCACTGGCTCTGCACCCCTTTACCCAAATTCATTACTTCAGACTTACAGTATATACCCTCTAGAACAGAGATGCCCAAACTAGGGCCCGCGGGCCAAAGTTGGCCCGTGGTAACCTTTGATTTGGCCCGCCATACCATCCGAGAAGAGAGAGAGAGCGAGAGAGAGAGAGAGAGAGGGGGAGGGGGGAGGGGGGGTGCCTTCGACATAGATCGTCATTTCTAATTTGACATAACATTTTTGTTTGTTTTATTGTTGAACTACAACAGAGTAAACTGAAATTAAATGTTTAAATTAAATGTAAATTAATTAGATTTTTTTCTGTACATGCGCAATTCAAGGTGCAGCACTGCGTGCTTTGCGACACTTGACGTCAATTAACGTCAACAAATTAAACGCAATAATGGAGAAATCAAGGCAGTGGCACACAGACAAGAGAAATTTTAAAAAAGTTTGGCAAGATGAGTTTTTATTCACTGAAGTCAAATCAAAGGCAGTATGTCTAGTTTGCAAACAGTCTGTTGCTGTTTTAAAAGAGTACAATATCCGTCGTCATTACGAAACAAAACATTCTGCAGCTTTTTCAAAGTACAGCGGCGAGGAGCGAAAACAGAAGGCTAACGAGCTGCTTGCTAAACTTCGATCCGAACAGAGCGCGCTGCTACGTCCTTCATCAGCACAAGAAAGCGTCACACGGGCCAGTTATCAGATTTCCGCTCTAATTGCTAAAAGTGGAAGAGCCTTCGCTACTGGAGAGTTCGTCAAGGAATGTCTTGCAGTGGCTGCAGAAGCAGTTTGTCCTTCTCAGGTACGAATGTTCTCACAAATTAGCCTGTCAAGAAATACTGTTACCCGACGCATAGAGGACATGGCTCAAGACATCGGCGAGCAAATCAAGACAAAGGCAAGTGCGTTCTCTGCCTATTCAATAGCCTGCGACGAGAGCACCGACATATCCGATTCCGCACAGCTGTTGGTATTTTTGTGTGGAGTAAATGAAACTTTTGAAGTGACACAAGAGCTGGCTGGCATTGAGACCATTTCTGGTACTACTAAAGGGGAAGATCTCTTTTTTGCTGTTGAGAGAGTGTTGGAAAAAAATGAATTAAAGTGGGAAAAGATGGCTGGCATTACAACTGATGGAGCGCCAGCAGTGGTAGGGAGGAAATCTGGCCTTGCTACTTTTGTGTCTCAGAAAGTCAGTGAATGTGGAGGAAAAGTTGTTAAGTACCACTGCATTTTGCATCAAGAACAACTATGTGCTAAATCTGTCAGGCTTGTGGATGTGATGCGCGACGTCGTCAAAATTGTCAACAATATACGCTCCAAGGCGCTTTCTCACCGACAGTTCAAGGCACTGATGGATGAGATGGATGCGCAATATGGTGATGTGTTGTACCACCAGGAGGTCAGATGGCTCAGCCGAGGAAAAGTTCTCAGGAGATTTTTTGATCTGCGTGATGAGATCAGAGTTTTTCAGGAAAGCAAGGATGGTAATATTCAATTGCCCACTGATAAGAAATGGCTCTCTGACCTGGCTTTCCTTGTGGATGTAACAGAGATGCTCAATGTTCTGAATGTTCAGCTCCAGGGAAAGGACCAGATTATCACCCAGCTTTTTGATCACGTCAGAGCCTTCAAACAAAACCTACTGCTGCTCAGAAGACATCTCTCAGCAGGTAACAGTAACATTTACAGTTATAATATTCAGGATATTTTATGTGCAATTATAATTATATTAATATTAATTATATTTAGAATTATATGTGGAGTTTGCATTTATATTCAGTCATGTCAGCATTTGTATTTTTGTTGTACATCAAGCTGATAAAATTTGCTTAAAATATGCTAGTTTCTTAAATTGTCGTGAAATAATAATTTCCTTCTTTTTTCAGTTATTCTATTTTTTTTCTCCCTCTGTTTTACATGCCTGCTTTGCTCATTTCACTCCCTGTTTCACTCCCAGTCTCACACTCTTTCTGTTTTTCACCCCACATGCAGGAAATTTAGCCCATTTTCCGTCTTGGAGAGGTAGGCATGGTGAAAGAGAAGGTCCATGAGTATGATGCTGTTCTCAGCAACCTTATCCAGGAGTTTGACAGTCGCTTTGAGGACTTCAGACACAACACTGCTGACTTTGAGTTGTTTGCTCAACCCTTCACCATCAGTGTGGATGCAGTCAGAGATGATCTTCAGATGGAACTAATTGAGCTTCAATGTGATTCAGAACTGAAACACAAGTTCACATCCCTTCCCTTGACAGACTTCTACAAATGTGTCCCAGCAAACAGGTACCCAAAGATGTGTAAGCAGGCACAAGTGATGCTGTCTCTGTTTGGCAGTACCTACCTCTGCGAGCAGACTTTCAGTCTGATGAACTTGAACAAGAGTAAACTCAGAAGCAAAATAACTGACTCTCACCTACATAATATCTTGTCTTTGTCTGTAAGTCAGCTACAGCCCAATCTTGAAAAACTACTTAAAAATACGGACCAGCTTCATATCTCTCATTAGGTCACTGCCATTGCAACCACATGGTTTTATTATTGCTAGTGTATTTGGTATTGAACTGTATTGTACATTGAACACTTGGGGATTGTTTGTTTTTATTGTAATAAGTTCATTAAAATGCAAAACTTTACAAATAAAACTTCATTAGTTAATCCGATTAAAGTTGTTTTATATTTATTTTAAATATTATGAAATAAATAAGGGGAACCCATAGCAACTTTAATGTAATACAGTTTGATTTATGATGCAAAATTTACTTTTGGCCCACGGCCCTCAATCAAGTTTGATTTTTGGCCCTTCATAGGAAAAAGTTTGGGCACCCCTGCTCTAGAAGCTTGCATTCTGCAAGTGAACGTCGCTTTATTGTGCCATCCCAAAGAGGCACAAAATCACTTTCACGGACTTTTAAATTAAATGTTCCCTCCTGGTGGAATGACCTGCCCAACTCAATCCAAGCAGCTGAGTCCTTAGCCATCTTCAAGATCTCTTCCATCTTTATTTGACCCTCTAAATCTAGCACTCTCTTTTCTAATTCTATTCTTAAAAAAAAAAAAAAAAAAAAAAACTAACACTAGCTTTTCTAATCTTTTTGTATTTTATCTATTTGTTTTCTTTTTATTTATTATACAATTAACAAAAGCAAAAAAGGCCTCTAACACTAGCTAACTAAACTAAAACTATTCTTTTTCTATTCTATCTGTTTTTCTTATTTATTATATAATTTAAAAAAAAAAACCTTGCTACGTATACTGCGTTAAGCTAATTGAGACTTGTTATAGCACTTGCATATCATTGCTCTTTAGTTGATTTTGATTGCTTCCATTGTCTCATTTGTAAGTCACTTTGGATAAAAGCGTCTGCTAAATGACAATGTAAATGTAAATGTAATGTAAATAAATAAATACATACACAGTATGTATATAAAAATTACATTTATTTAAATCATATATAAACATATACATGTAATACATATAAAAATAATAAAAAATAATATAAATGATAAAAATAGAAAAGATAAACTATTTTAAGTGTTGCAATAATATGTAAACTGCAAGAAGTAATAAATGTTGACCAAATGCACTACTTGAGAACATTTGTGAACAATATGAGTGCTTAAAATATGATCAAAGTTCCCAAGTTCAGTCACAAATTTTCTCTTTATCTTTTTCATCTCCTTTAATGCAATCTTCCTCCCTTAGCCATGATTTTTCACGCTCCATACTGTCCGCATTCCCAAAAACTGATCATTTGTGACAGCAAATATGAATTTCCTGACCTTTTCGTTTGGGATTTATGAAGTACTGGAGCATGGTTTCACATCTAGCAGTTCCCACAGAGTTTAGAAATGCTTTATCCACGTCTCTGTTTTCTGACAGTTCCTTCTGATCTGAATATTTTTCGCTTCAAAGGTTACGAAATATTTTTTCCGTGGATTAGCTGCTCAGTTTCTATCAATTATCTGCTCGCGTACGATTCACTGTCTCGCTCAGCGCTCACTGTGAGCTTCACAAATCTAATCAGGAGCAGTCTAATCTTCAATTTAGCCCTCTATCCACTTTCTGCCTCCCTGTAGATTCAGTATGTGCAGACATTGGCTCTGTCATCTCCCCCTTCTTAATCTTCTTAGAGTATATTAACTAATTGAGAATTAGAGCAAACAGAGGTGGCACAGGGCTTTGAGCACATTTGTCAACATGGTGTATTTAAAAGCCCAAGACTGCGGGTTGACGGGGCTGTTTTGGCTCTGGACCTCTTGCGATGAAGGAGCGCTCTATGGTGTGTGGCATTTCTGAGCGTCGAGAGGCCGTGTGCCAAGGCGAATACACACAGCACTGCCACTTCACGTTTGCTAATCTCCGCAGGGCTGTCAGACTTCAGGTATCTGCCCTGACAATTGAGGATAATTTAGTGTGAGAAGTAATGGAACCTCTCTATTTCTTTACAGATCCATTAATTACAGTGTTCCGTCAGATTGTGTTTTATTTTTTTCCCCTCTTTTTCCCATTGAGAGTGATTAAAATATATCTCAGCACAGCTCAGACGCAGCTTGAGACGAACATCTTCATTAGCATACTAGTCGCCTAGCAACTGAAACATCTCTAACTTTCAACTTTGAGATTTGTTCACTAACCTTACACCTGAGTACAGCACGCAGTCATTACTAATGTAAGGATCCACCAGTTCTGATCCATTTAACCCCTAAATGAAAAAAACAAAAACAAAGCGCACCATCTTATAATAAGCATAAAGGTAAAACTAAATACAAATACATTTACTTTCCCTCCTTACAACCACAACAAATGAGACTAATATCAAAACAAAAAAAAAATATTCACTTCACAAAAATCAGAAACTTGCATAACTTTACAACAGTACTACTAATAATACTGTGAGTTTTACTGCTGATTAAAATGTTTGAATTTAACAAGAAACAAGAAATTAATATTAAATATTTAATAATAAACAAATATATAATAATAATAATAATAATAATAATAACAAATATTTAATATTTTGTATTTTTCAATTATATATATATATATATATATATATATATATATATATATATATATGTACTGACCAAATAAACTATCTGACAACTTGAAAGATTTGATCATTTTCCATAATCCATAAAAAATCTATTTTTCTCTATATTCTATATATATATATGATACAATTATATTATATACATTTTATATAAAAATATATAAATTTATATTATTTAATTTTTAATGTTTATAGTATTTTTATAGCAATATTTCAATATTTATAATATTTTACACATCTATATTATATTCAACTGACTGATTATTAATTAATATTGGATGCAAACATTTTAATTATACATATATACAGTCATGGCCAAAAATATCAGCACCCTTGGTAAATATGATCAAAGAAGGCTGTGAAAATTAAACTGCATTGTTAATCCTTTTGATCTTTTATATAAAAAATAAAAAAAAATCACAAAAATCTAACCTTTCATTGGATAATGAGAATTTAAAATGGGGGGAAATATCATTATGACATAAATGTTTTTCTCTAATGCACGCTGGACACAATTATTGGTACCCCTAGAAATTCTTATGAGTAAAATATCTCTGAAGTATATTCCCATTCATATTCACAATTTTGAGCACTCCAAGGTGATTATGAACATGAAATTATCCAGCCATGGCTTCCTGTTTCACAGAAATATAAATAGGAGTGAAAACAAAGCCCAAATTCCCTTAATCATCCATCACAATGAGAAAAACCAAAGAATATATTTCTGATGTGCAGCAAAAGATAATTGAGCTTCACAAATTAGTGAAGTGGCTTTAAGAAAAGAGCTAGAGCGGTGGAAATTCCCATTTCCACCATCAGGGCAATAATTAAGAATTTCCAATTAACATAAAATGTTACGAAACTGCCTTGAAGAGGACGTGTGTCTATATCATCCTAATGCACGGTGAGGAGGAGAGTTTGAGTGGCTAAAGACTCTCCAAGGACCACAGCTGGAGAACTGCAGAAAATAGTTGAGTCTCGGGGTCAGAAAACCTTAAAAAAAATTGTCAAACAGCACCTACATCACCACATGTTGTTTGGGAGGGTTTCAAGAAAAATTCTCCTAGCTCATCCAAAAACAAACTCCAGTATATTCAGTTATCAGACACGACTGGAACTTCAAATGGGACTGGCTTCTATGGTCAGATGAAACTAAAAAATGAGCTTTTTAGCAGCAAACACTCAAGATGGGTTTGGTGAACACAGGGATAAAAAGTACCCCATGTGTACAATGAAATATACTGCTGTATTTTTGATGTTGTGGGCCTATATTTCTGCTGGAGGTCCTGGACATCTTGTTTAGACACATGGCATCATGGATTCTATCAAAAACCAACAGATAAAAAATCAATAAGTGACTGACTCTGTTAGAAATCTTATAATGGGCCATGTTTGAATCTTCCAACCGTACAATAATCCAAACACAAACCTCAAAAACAACACAAAAATGGGTCACTGAGCACAAAACCAAGCTTCTGTTATGGCCATTCCAGTCCTCTGACCTGAACCCTATAGAAAATGAGTGGGGTGAACTGAAGAGAAGAAGCACCAACATGGAGCTGGGAATCTAAAGGGTCTGGAGTGATTCTGGATGAAGGAATGGTCTCTGATCTCTTGTCAGGTGTTCTCTAACCTCATCAGGCATTATAGGAGAAAATTTAGAGCTGTTAAACTGGCAAATGGAGGTTTCAAAAAGTATTGAATAAAAGGGTGCCGTTAATCGTGGCCAATGTGTATTAGAGAAAAACATTTATTTCATAATGATATTTCCCCCCATTTTAAATTCTTATTATCCAATGAAAGGTTAGATTTTTGTGAATTTTTTAAATAAAAGATCAAAAGGATTAACAATGCAGATTAATTTTCACAGCCTTCTTTGATCATATTTACCAAGGTTTTGGCCATGACTGTGTGTGTGTATATATATATATATATATATATATATATATATATATGTATATTTGTAAGTATATTTTATGTACTTATTATTATATAAATATATAGTATATATAGTATTATATAATACTTATTATAAATCAAATGAATTAAAAAATACTAACCAAATTAACTATCTGAAAAGATCCGATCATTTTCCACAATACATAAAAAAAATCTACTTTAAAAATTATATAAATTGTACAAAAATTATATAAATTAGATAAATTATAGAAAAATTATAAGTCAAAAGTCTGGCTACAGACTTCTATAACAAATATTTATCCTTACTATTTAAGAAAAAAAGCGTGCAGTACCAAAGTATTCTAATGAAATAACTTAAAAACAGATGAAAAAGGTCAGTTTGGTTTTCGTTATGTCTGAATTCACTCACAAGTTCACTAAGCTGCAAGTAAATGAGAGCAAACTCTTTTGTTGAATTAAACAGTTAGGCGTAGGTATACACAGTCAAAGAAAGACTGCTGGCTGGAGAACAGTAAGAAAGAGCAAGATCCCTGTGGTGCTGGGTTCACCGTGCCATCTCTCCCTCTTTCTGCTTCTCCTTGCACCTCTTTAGCAGTCAAGAGCAGTGCTTATACTCCTAATGCACATATGCTTTGTATCAGGTTACAGCTACGGTATGTGTTGCCATGGACACAGCATGCCTCATGATAGACGACCCAGGTCCTTTTTTTAATCAGCTGTAAGAAGCGAACCAAAAAAGCAGGAAAGCTTTTATGATATTACGTTATTTATATGTTATTATGTGCCCTCCACTCTCTGAACATAATAAAAAGAAATGAGATCTCCCGCTGCAATTATTTGGCCCATGGTTTTGCCAGTATAATTTAACACATTCAAAGGAGGGAACAATCAAACAGCTGCTGATGGAATTTGAGCCCATGAGGCTTGATGTGGCCTTGTATCAATAGCCGCTCTTGTTCTTGACTAAAGAATCTATTACTGTTGCTCACAGTTAACATCAGTGATTTGAAAAAACTCTTCTATTCAACTTAAGTGCAAAACTGTTTGTGCTATAGACAGGAATGATACTGCAAATCATACGGCTAGTTGCTTGGCAGACGATCATCTTAATTAAAGAGGGAATATCAGAGACTTGGGGTGTACTCTTTAGCATTGGGACATTGAGAAACCACCTAGCAACCAGTCAGAACACCCTAGCAACACCATGGCAAACACTACAGGTCTCAACAGTAATGATTTTTTCTGCTTGCCCAATCAGGCCAGTAGTTCCACCACATTTTAACAAAAACAAAAAAAGGTATACATTTTTTAAAACAATTTTTTATATTTCAAATTATAAATTTATATAAAATTATATAACTGTATATATAATGTATATATAATTATTTAAAATCTTACAAAATTTACAATTTTATTTTATTGATATTTTTAATTATTATATTTTATTTATTCTGTATTTTATTTCTAAATTATTGTATATTGTATACACACACACACACACACTGATGTATATATACATATATAGATAAAATAATTTTAAAATAAAATATATAATAAAATACTTTACAATTAAAAATATAAAAACTAAATATAGAAAATGAAATATTATAAATATAAAACTATACATATAATTTCAAAATAAAAGATAATCAATGAAACAAAATATAGTAATATATATATATTAGTAATTAGTAAAATATAAGTCAAAATTTATATATATATATATATATATATATATATATATATATATATATATATATATATATATATATATATATATATATATATATATATATAAAATTTCAAAATAAAATAACAAATAAAACAAAATAATTTACAATTAAGAATAAAAAAGATTGCAATAGATATTTTATATGCATAAAATGCATGTAAATAGTCAAAAAACGTAAGATAAAGCACTGACCAAAGTGACATTTCCATCAACTAGGCTAAAAATCTGAAACGCTTTTACACTGTAGGCCAGCCTTATTGTTGAGACGTGTCTTAACATTGTGCCAGAAAGTTTTGCATGGGCAAGCACCCCTCATTTTCTTCAAAACATGTAAAAATCTATTTAGAACCTGTTGTATAACAGCACTTGAGGGGTGGAGGGGGAGGGGATACATGAGGGTACAGGGCCTGGAACAGAACAGAGCTGCTACCTCGGCCTGCATATGCATATCCCAGTAATCTAAGCGGAAACGACCCCGACAGTCTCCAGCGGAACCTCTTTGAACCTGCTCTGTGGGAATGTGGCTCGCTCCTTCAGTTGAAATGCTTTTTAATCAAATGTTAACGCCAGCTATGAGAGCCAAACCTGCTCCTTCAGGGCTCTGGTGGTGCGGCTACGACAGTCGGACCATTTTCAAAAATGTTAACATCAATGGGGAAGGGCGCTCTTTTGCCCTCCCTGGATGTTTGAATGTAAAACACACGTGCCACCGGCTGGAGTCTTGCTGGGTATATACCCCATCTATTTTTAATCTGGCACGCTCTATCTGTTTGCTCTGTTAATGCAAACACTCACACCTTTCAAGGAACAGCCGCTTTCTCCATCTCCATCAGGAGCAGGCCTGGGTTATTCATTTTTAAACAAAGCTTACCTCCTTTCGCTTGATTCTATAATCTCATTTCAAATCCTATCGCCCACTACATTTTCCTTTTACCCCTACAATCGCAATCCTCTTTAACTAATCTAAAGTCTAATTGGTGCCAGCACCGGTTCTCCCCTGTAGGTTACTTCTCGCCTTGAGAATTTTAACTTTTGTTCGTGTGAAATCTGAACTGCTCTCGCCCGGGCTCACGGCTCACAATGGAGGCTTTCTCGGGGCCAGAGGGTTGTGAAGGCCACAAAATTAGTGGAAGGAATTTCGGAGCAGAATCTCGAAGACTCCCTAAATGCGGACGAAAACATGCAGGTGTGGTAGAGTGAAGTCAGTGTAAATTTACCTTCTCTTGACTACATTACTAGGGGTTTTCGAACCGGAGGAATCTTTTCATAGTTCCTAGAACTATTAAAAATAACGGTTCCAAAAGGGGGTTTCACAGTCATGGCATAGACTTTTTTTGTTTGTTTTTTAAAAGAATCCTTTTCTTCAGAGTGTGAAGTAAATTAAAAAACATATTTTAAGAACCTTTTTTCATTGTACAGAACCTTTTGCGGAATGGAAAGGTTCTATGGATGTTAAAGGTTCTTCATTGAACCATCAATGCCAATAAGACTATATAGTAGGGGCTTTCGAACTGCATAGTTCTAGGAACTCAGTTCTGGGAAATAGCCAGCAGGGTCGTTCCTAGAGAACCAATTTTTCCCTCGGGCCATTTTCCTGGTTGCATTCGCACCAGCAGCAGGAACTCTGAAGCGGCCGACAGCGACGTCTTTATTTGCGGCATTTACAAACATCAACAACTGGTGAATGGAGGACGCCGTGATGGAAGCTGTTTTTGTTGTGTGTCGTGGGTTTCGCAATAACAAGATGGAATGTAAATGCACAATTTACACTTGAAAGAGCATGAAAATCTGACTAAATCTCCTATGACAACTTGCAGTGTTACATATCATCGAGGCTGAGAAAAGAACAAAACGCTGCAGACAACAGGTAAACGTTATCGCTGTTTTCCATGTTCGTGGAGTAAATACTTTTACTTGGCTTTTTAAAAATGCTGGGTAGCCGGTGTTTCATATGCGTTTGGCCAATCAGCGTACACTTACTAAAACACTTGCTTACACTGTTTTAGACCCTACTCTGAAGTAGGAGCTAATTTAGTTCCCACAAACGGAGTTCCTACAATTAGATTCCTAGTTCCTAGTTCCTGTGGTACGAACACGCCAAAAAGCGGGAACTTCTGCTAAGAGTGTGGAACCTATCAATTCCACAAAAGGTTCTTTACAGTGAAAAAAGATTCTAAAAATATTTTTCAAACGTTCCTCACACTCAAAAAAGTAAAATGATTCTTTGTGTAACTAAAAAATATTTTTTTCTACAGCATGACTGTGAAAGCCCCTTTTGGAACCTTTATTTTTAAGAGAGTGGAACCTATCAATTCCATTATTAAAGACTATTAAAATATTCTTCATGCTAATAAAAAATGTCTCTTTTAAGAACTGTTCACTGAAAGGTTCTTTGGGGAACCGAAAACCACCCTTGGAACCTTTATTTTTAAGTGTGTAGACGGTGAAACTCAAAGAAAGCGTATTTGCAACTTGAGATTCATCTATACAAACAACTAAATCAGAGCTGGAGGGAAGTGGTTTTGGAGCTCAGAAAAAAATGGCTTGTGGAACCAGACTGAATATTTTCCATGGACTTTTAACAGGAAAAAGGCAGGCTGTTGACAAACCTCCAAAAGAACAAAAATACCTCAAAGACAATAAATCTCCACAGACGCGCTTCCAATGACTGCTTACAGCCACCCAAAAAAGCCACAATCTTCCACAAGCTCTTTTTGTTTTTCTAAATCACCTAAAAAGACAACAAAGGGGGTTATAAGAGAAGCTAAATAAGATGTTTGCGTGTGCTAAATGAACTAAAGCACAAAACCCTCAAAATACCTCAACCGCCCCCAAACCTTCTCTCTGCGAAGGATGTTCTTCTCAGACCTACGTTAATCAAAGAGAAATGTGACATGTTCCATCGGAAGGTTCATCAGTCTGGGCTGCTGAAAAGCTAATATATCTCTGAACTTTATAGGCGGAGAAGATCCAAGGGTTTCTGCCAGATATGGAAGCCCCATCATTTACAGCACCGGCCATTAGAGTAAGAGTGGAAAAGTGGGCGATCTTGTCATTTAGTGTTACTGAGAAGACTTGAAGGCAGGAAAGTTGGGGGCTGAGGCACACAAACAAGCCTGGATGTCAAGCCCAACTGGGGCTTTTCATCAGCTTGTACATTGAATTAGTTTTCTTAGTAATGCATTTTTACCCACGGGCTGAAATGACAACTATTAAAAATGAGAGCTATGTCACTCTCTGTGCATTCAATGTTTTTTTTTTCTCCCCTCCCCCTCTTTCTTTCAGGGCTTCATTTAAAATTAATCTCCTAAAGCAACTGGACCTCCAGTTGTCATTTCCGATAATTCACGCATCCCCGATTTTTTATGAAGACGGACAAAAGCAGGTACAGAAAGCCCTAAAATAGGCTCCAAGCCATCTGCGGTTGCCATGGAGAGTTGCGTGTTTCCAGGGCGCTAGTGTATTTCTCGAGCGCTAATGGCCTGTCCTTTTGCCAGGCAACAAATAGCCCTGTGATGCAACTGCACCTGTCTCGGCTATGTGTTACCATGGAGGCGTTCCTGTTGCTATGGCGACCATCACGCTAATAACCTCGCAAGGGCAAACGCGCGTTGGTGAATTCCAAGGCCCAGCTGTTCCTCCTGCGCTCTCGTTCTCGTCGTTTCTCTCTCAAACTCTCTGAGCATGTTAAGGAATGTTCGTCTACCTGAGCCCATTCGCGGCCATTTAATGTTGTCAAGGTTTCTTACAGCAAAACCAAAGCCATTACCATCCTCTCACTGACCTTTACACAGTGTACACAACAACATGACAACACAAACATGGAATTGACAGCAATAAAAGATGTTTTTACTACTGTTTTGTATAACTATTATGTTTGCATTTACATTGATTATTTTAGTCAAAATTACTTTGAGGGCATAAAATGGTATAAGCAGTCTTCAATAACAAAATTCTAGATAGAATTTTGGAAATAAATTGGAATTTGGAATGACAGGAAGAGGAATTTACTTTATTGAAATTAAAAGAAATGCAGTGCATTTTGGGAAAGTGTTTTTTCATCCTATATTGACAAAAGTTCATTTATTAAATATGATGAAATATCTATCCATAAGGTCTAAAAACCTTCATACTTTGAGGCTTTTTAAACTTTTCGGAGCAAGTCTTTATAACCATTAACAGTTACTGGACATTACAGTTCAAAATTTTGGTGTCAGTAAGATTTTTTGCTCACCAAGTCAGCATTTATTTGAACAAAAATATAGTAAAAACAGTAATATTGTGAAATATTACTACAATTTTAAGTATCTGTTTTTAGTTTTAATATATTTTAAAATGTAATTTATTCCTTTGACGGCAAAGCTGGATTTTCAGCAGTCATTACTTCAGTCTTGATCCTTCAGAAATCTTTCTAATATGCTGATTTGATGCTCAAGAAACATTTCTTATTATTATCAGTTCTGAAAATGGTTGTGCTGCTTAATATTGTTGTAGAAACCAGGATACACATTTTTTAACCAAGATTCTTTGATTAGAAAGAAAAGTTTCAGTAAGAATATAAAAGAACAGCATATATTTGAAAGAGAAATCTTTTGTAACAGTGTAAAAATGTTTACTGTCATTTTTCCAGAATAGGGCTGTGCCTTTACTGGTAGCTTGTACCTCAGATACTATGCTAAAAAACATCTGTTTGGTTTTGATTATCATGTCTATCGCGCTGAAATCATTTTAAACCATATTAGTTTAAACTTCTGATATGCGGTTTTCTGAGCGCACACATCCGAAGCACGCGCACAGAAAGCAGCTGTCACATGGCATGTGAGTACTAAACTCTCTTTCATGTCTTATTGCGCTTAAACTGTCAAAAACAAGTTTATGTTAAAAACACACATAAGTTACAGAAACAGTCGGTTATGTCTGTGAAGGTAAACAGCTTTTTTTGAATCATTATATTGTGGTTGTGTACGCTCACTGCCAACACACATTTATGTTCAAACAACATGTAAAAGTGAATTTTGCATAATAGGTGCCTTTTAAGATTGGACATAAGCTTTAGGTTTTCGAACTTTGCGTGTGTCTACAAAGTAGATCAAACTATTCTATTTAAAAAAAAGATGACCTAAAATAGTTTCTCCACGTTTCCTCTTCTTTAAATTAATTCACCTCCTCCATCCACGGTGAATAAGGACACATACCTATCCACAGGGATTGATGATGACATCACTAAAACGCATTCATCCCATCTGTCTACCTGACCAACAACCTGAAAAAGAGCTGAAGCCCTCAGCTTACTACTCTCAGGATCTAATAATCTCCACGCTATTGCTGTGATTACAGAAACAGCAAAGATGAAAGAGTGGTGCCTTAAAAAAATGAGCAGAAAAGAGAAGTGTGTCAGTCTATGACTCAGCTGATTCGTGTGAACCTTAGGAATGCTATAAAAAGCTTCATTCGGCTTCCTGGGAGCCGCAGTGGCCAGATAAACACTTTATTACACACTGCTACACGCAGATTCACCATCTGGCCTGAGAGAGAGAGGAAGCTGAGCCTGTGTGTGCCCAACACTACTGTGCTATCTTTGCTACCTTATTCACACACACACACACACACCTTACACCAGGGCTGTCGGAACGTTCTGAAATGTGAGGGCGGAACATAGTATAAACCGCAGCAACTTATACATATTAATTAGATGAGGTAGAATTAGTTCACGCATTTGCTAAAAAAGCATTTACTGAAAGACGTACCTCTTGTGTTCGTTTTTACACACCCAGTTTACACTGCAAGTAAACACTGCATTAGATTCATTAGATTTTTGAGGCCGCAAAGCTTCTTTGGAGATTAAAAAGGTTCTTAATGTTCCATTGTAAAGTTCTAATCTGTGAATCGGTATCATCTGTTAAAACAGAACAAGTTCAACTCTCCTGAGATCTTTAAATCGGCACTTAGAAAAATCTAGAGATTTAAAATTTCTTTGTGGACCTTAAAAATGTTCTTCTATGGCATTAGGCTGCAAAACCTTTACTGGCTCTAATTGGAAAGTTTATTTTTTAAGAGTGTGTCTTTGAAAATAGTATTGTGAGTTTGTTATAGGCTGTTGTTTTGAAGAGGTGTAGGCTAGAGGGACCGTCCTCTGTGATCTCCTCTTCCCACAGGGCCTCTGCGTCTTTGAACACCTGGTGCTAATAACCAACCCAGTGCTGTTCCCACACAACATTATCAGTGGAACACAACTGACTGCAACACTCAATAGAGAAGGGGAATTCACTAAGAATGAACTGCGCCCACTGATAGCGTCATTTATTTGAACATGCTGTCTGCGCTGTTTTAGCATGTGATTCACTAAAGGAATTATGCAAATCAGGTAACAGTACAAACACAGCCAAAAAATTACTGCGGAATGCAATTTGCACAGCACTATTCCATAAGTTTTAGGTCGGTTCTGAGTGCTAGGGTCCCCTTGGTGCCCTCCTGGGATCTCTCTACTGTCCTCAAAGGGATCCCTTTGAGCCGCTGGATTCAGTTGAGCTTAAATTCCTGTCTGCTAAGACAGCGCTCCTGACCGCGCTCACCTCCATCAAGAAGGTCGGGGACCTCCAAGCATTTTCGGAGAGTGCCTTGTGTTCAGGCCGGCCTACTCTCACGTGTTCTGAGACCTCCTGAAGGAAATACGATGCATTAAGAGCCGGGGGGTGAAAACTTTTTGAATTTGAAGATCAAGGTAAATTGTACTTAATTTGTCTTCCGGAAAACATTGAAGAGAAACTTCTGTTGCTTCCAAAGGGCAGTACTGAATGGGAAAAAAAAAAATTATATTTCTACAAAATAAGAAAAATTTGTACATCTTCGTCCAGTTCACCCCCCCCAATTATGCAAAAGATGCTGGAAAACTGAAGAATCTGCTGGACATGGAGGATTTTTCTGAAGAGTAGTGCTCAGTTTAACTGTTCAGAACAAACAAGGGACTCATAAACAACTATCACAAAACAAAAAAACTGTCTTAGATCGTCCAGGTAACCAAACATAGTATTAAGAACCAAGGGTTCCCAAACTTTTGCAGGGGGTTATTTTAATAATTTCAGCTATTTTTTTGTCTTGTGGACTATATGTAAACATCTTTCATGTAAAATATCTTACTCAGTGTTAAATAAAAAATAACTTTTACTCAGTGTTAAATAAAAAATAACATTTTGTATGATCTCTCTTATTTTGTTAAAACTACTCACATTTTCACAGATTCTGCAAGGGGTTCACAAACTTTCAAGCAGCACTGTATATCGTCGCTGTCGGGCGGAATCCTCGCATCTCCAAAACCATTATTTTTCAGGAAATTAAAAAAACTGCATATTTTTTGAGTTATTAAACATTGTATCGTTAAAGTTGGTATTATAACTTATATCGCTATCATATACTGTTGTGTACCAACATTAACACAACATTTCCCCAAAATCATGTTTAATCGGAGATACGAGATTTATGACTTGGGAGCAGGGAGATACGAGTTTACACTGTCATTGATAAGAATGGTACGGACACAGTCGCTGCTGCCATCAGTGTTCATCAAAGTCTGCGGTCGCGTTGAGCCTTTTGACAAGAGACAAGGCTTTAAGAGCTAATCAAAGTTAATGATTGTGGTTACATACATCTTCCTAAACTCTATTTTAAACGTTATAGCTATGAGTGATGCAATACCAAAATAAAACGATAAACTTACTAGGCTGTCTAATAGGCGGAAATTAATCTGCACGCAAAGTCGGCGGTCGCGTTGAGCCTTTTGACAAGAGAAAAGGCTTCAATAGTTAACCAAAGCTAACGACTGTGGTTACATACATCTTCCTAAACTCATTTACCTCAGAGGACGTGTTGCTCGACGAGGATTTGTTGCGACTTTCAATCTTGAGGAGACAATGCCGCGAGGCTCCCGCGGAGTGAAGAAGAGGTGGAGTTACGAGACTTCTCAGACAGTTGAAGTGTCCAATGGAGTTAAGAGATTTGCTCTCAAGCTATTTTCAACACTTTAGATTGGTTAATAATTTGTAAAAATAACAGACCCACGTGAGGACTGACCAATAGCATCGATTTGTGAAAATATATGAAATTGACAAAATTTGGACATAGGAGGTTTCCGCCCGACAGCGACGATATATATGTATTTTTTTTTTTTTTTTGGCCATAAAGATGTATATGTTAAATTCTAGCCAAATACTGCTAACTATAGATGTAATCTATAATAATCCAAATTATCCAAAGCATGTACCTGATACCTGAGGGTGGTTATTCAATAAGACTGATTTAACAGGTGCAAAGGTTTAGAAAAATCTTTCAGATATAATCAGAAACCTTAGAATAAAATAACACCAATTATCATTCCTCTCAAAAAGCCTCTCATCAGGTGTGTGATGATTTTCACTCAGTATTCTGTGCAGTTTGGCCAACAGTGCAATTTCACCTCCTGCACACATGCATTTTGGGAGGAAAAAAGTATATTTTTTTAAGAAACGACCTTATTCAGCATTTGTTTGTCGAGCTGTGAGATTTATGCCTTGATGAGGCAGCAATGTGCTTGCAGCATGCACATACTGCTGAAGGGAGAAATGCAGGCCGTCGTGACAAAACCCTATCCAAAAACATCTGAGCATGGCTCCCTTCTCCGCCTCGTTCCTTAATCATCTCGCCATGCTTGAGCAACACCTGAAACCCAGCCGATCTCTCTTACTAGAGCTGTCCGGTTTAATTCAATCTCTTTAAAAGCATCCATCTCCATTTTCCCTTTCTAGCCTCTGAGCTGGCCGCCCACTTGTTCCATATCCTTTGTTAAGGATGATATGCCAGTTCGAGTTTTACAGTAAAGCAATTATTTTGTCTTGCACAGTCGAGTGGCTGGGAGCACGCAGACCTGTTAGCCGGATCAAAATGAAATGGAGCGGTGAGGGAGCCACTCGGAACCCAACGCCGGGTCTCGCTCTGACAGCTCCGCTCAGCTCACTGCCGCCCGTGGGTTCCGCTGCTAACCGATACCAACAGGGACAAGCGCACAACACGGGGAGAGAGAGACATTTGGTGAGGTTTAAGGATCGATGTGTCCAGTGGGCCGCTTGCCTACCTTTGATATGCCTGAGGAGAGGTGGGAGGCGTGGTGAACACCTGGGAATAAGGATGATAAGGTGTCTTCTTCAGCGCCTGGATGAGATTCTGTCTGTATTCGGGGTCTATGCACCACAGGGAGCCCTTACCGATACTCTGTGGAGGAGGAAGAGGAGTATATAGTCAGGGCAGAAAAAGAAAAAGCAGCTAAACGTGTCAAGAGACAACAATAAAGATGAGGACGGCTAGCAGAACCGGTCAAAGATGTTCAGCTGTCACTGTCTTGTGGCGAAAACTGATGCTTGTGTATTACTTCTTTTACCTTTTGGCTCAGATTTCAATGTGTGTGAATTTTAATGTATGGATCGTATCTACGGACATCAGTTATTGCACTATACATCCCTTTGTTATGTTAATTTCCTCCACATCCTAAACATCAGATAATCAAGTGAAGGAATGAAATCATGAATATTCAATGATGGATAGCTGAGCATACAAATACAGAGCATACAAATAAAATGGGCTGTCTTAAGCTGTGTTTCAAATCCTAGTGAGCTGCTATGGTTAAATTCTAAAGCAGCATAACATGTATCCTTTGCAGATTATGCAATTCCAGAATCCACTGTAGTGAGCTCACTGAAAGAAAAAAAAGCATGATGGTCTGAAATGTTAATACCATAATACAGACATAACATTTTATAATATTTCTATTTATTATTTAGTTAATAGTAATTTATATTTAATATTTTAATATATTTAAATATATCAAATAAATATGTGATAATAAAAAATATTTACTAAATATTAATATTATAATATTTTATGTCAGTATTGCAGTATTGACATTTCTCTCCATCATGTTGGATTCTTGTGCAAAGAGCATGTTTTCTTTGCAGATTATGCAGTCCCAGAATACAAACTGACTGGAAAAAAAGTAATTTAACATGATGGACAGAAATGTCAATACTGTAACATTCACATAAAATATAATTTATATTAATATTTTATAAAATATAAAATAAATAAAATAAAATAAACATTAGTAAATATCAATGAAATATTTATTCAATACATGTAAAATTTTAATTAATATTCAATACTATTATTCATTATTATATTTCATTACATATTCAATACTTCAAAAAAGATTTTGTGTGTGTTATGCATTTTTGTGCTTATTAGAATAAGTAGTTAACGTTTACACCAAATTTTATTGGAATCAACTGTAAAAGCACTATACTGTACGTGTGATGTAAGTCAACAGGGTGTAAATGGCACTGTTTAGACAAATATGAATAAGTGTTCACATTTACCGTTACTTTGTACCAAATCACTTTAAATACATCTTACTTGGCAAAATAAGGCAAATATGTTCATTAAGTGAATTTCTGAGTTAATGGTTTGCTCTGGCTACAAGATAAGGCTGAGGTCCAGTACATGGGAAGAAATGAGAACCTGACCACCTGCATTCCCTTGACCTCCACATTCTCCAGTTCATTAAAGTGAAAAGGACAGAAAAAATGCATCAAAAACCCAAGAAGTGCAAACTACAGCTAGCACAGATGCTACAGACCACTTAGACAAACTCAGCATTTTAAAAAAACAGCACGGTGAGCGAACGCTCCCGGTACATAAATTAGCTCTCCAGACAGTTCCTGCTGAAAACGAGGAAACAGCAAAATGTCACTTTGAAAGTGATATCAGGGGAAAATTACTTGAGCTCATTAGTACAGACTACAATCAGTGTCATGTTACTAAGCCCCATTTTTCAGCTCAAGTTATCCCTGTACTGTCAGAGATTTACACAATCAGCAAACCACCGCGACAGAACAAAGTGCAGACTATAACAGTGCTTTTGTAAAGTCAAAGTCATTTCCTTTCACTCAGGCACTTCAAAGCGATGGACAGCATGTGCTGTTTTGTTAGACAGACTGTGTGTTCTCAATGAATCAATAGTCACGACCTTCAGATAACTGACAGAGTATCATACTGTGTGCCCTGAGGTAATACACACACACACACACACACACATTAGCCTGGGCCGTGTGTCACGTATTCAAACTTCGCTAAACTAACAAACCGGACATTGCTTTTGCAGTAGGTTTCATTTTTGTTAACTAAAACCACTGAAATTTTTGGATCCAACCCTTAAATGATCTGAGATGACCAAACACCTGAGAAGAGTTGATGCCAACCCCTCAGAGGACCTCAGATGATGCCAACCCTCAGACAACATACAGAATTACCAAATTTTGCCATATGTTAAATATATTAAGTTTCTACAATATATAAATATTGTAGAAACTTCATTTCCTGTAAAACTGCTTTGCAACGATTTGTATCGTGAAAAGCGCTATACAAATAAACTTGAATTGAATTGAAATCAGTCGTCCCCACTGACCGCTGCTAATCACTTTGAGTTAATTGAGTGTTTTTGGAAAAATATCACACCAAAATATCTTTAACAAAAAGCTGCCATGAGATTTTTTCAGCTTGAATACTAGATTCCACCAAAAAGGGCTAAGAAACGATAACACACTCTATTGATTGCAGCAAACCCCAGAGCGAGTGCTTGGCTCTTTACCCACAGTATTTGGCTTCAGTGGAAAGATTTGTACCAGCGCAAGTCAAACAATTCAAACCCTTGGAGTGTTTTAGCAAACAAAATAAACAGCACATTTATTGGACTCACAATTCATTTACACTCATGTCTCCATGATTTAAAGCTTGACCAGTAAAAGCTGAGGTACAACAGCAGCAACAAAAAATCTAGTGGTTCAATAAAGAATAAATTGCTATAATAATAATAATAATAATAATAATAATATCAAATATTTTTGTTTAATTAACAAAAATTACTATTAATATTACCATTACAGTGGCTGCTAATTATAATTTATATTATACTATTGCTATTTATAATTTATATCAGAATTATATGTAATTATTTCAGTAAATAATAGTGGAGCATTGTATTGTGCCATGTAATATTTTTTCTGGAGGTAAAGGTCTTTCCTAGCAAAAAATTCCATTTTCTTCTGAAAGGAGCCAATGCATTTATTCTTAGCACAAACTGACATTCTCCACCTAATTAAGCTGTCAACTTTCCATCAGCGTGTTTTAAAACCATACCTGGACCAACCACAAAGATGAATTGCACCATGAAATTCAATCCTTAAATGGTCTGTCCAGTAGATGCTCTGATGGAAATGAAAAATAGGGGAGTTAAAAGAAATGAACAGGATGGAAGCAATGAAAAAGAATGAAGAAAATTAAAATAAAATAAATAAATAAAATAAACAAACAAAAATAAAATAAAATTAAATTAAATAAAAAAATAAATTAATATATATTATTATAGAGACAGAAGAATTGAAACCACAAAAAATTAATCATTATTATTAATAACACTAGTATTATTAATAATATTCATATTATTATTACTGTAGGGACATAGAAAAATTAAACCAATGAAAAAAGTTTTTTCCACATTTTTCCCCTTCAAATATTACCTATCTATAGCTAAAAAAAACCAAAACAAAACAAAAAAACAAAAAAAACAAAGTGTACTGGCTTTTTTGTCTCTCGGGAACAGGCAAAAGTGTGAGATTAAACAAAGACAATCAATTCTAATTACCATAGCATCATAAATCATCTACTACTGTTGAACTGACTAAAGTCAGTTTCTCTTGAGAATACGACATTCTGACAGCTTCAAGAAAGTGAAAAAAATACCTATTGATGAGTTAAAATTGCACTCCTGCAATATTGTTTATATGCAGTGATTACGTTCTCAACTGATGTATTTGAGTACTGTGTGTACATTCAGACACAATAAAGCTTCTAACCGGGCTACATCCATCTTTAAAGGGTGTGATATGTGATCCTGAGAGCATCAGATTATTCATATATGCTCCGTGGAGAAGAGGCTGCACTGGTCTATCTTTCCAAATGTTCCGTAATCAGGAGGTTTCAAATCAATAGGTTTCAGAGCATTTAGCCTCAGATTTATCTCCATCTCCTGACAGCTGCTGTGTCCGTCTGAAGGCCAGCTCAATGGCACCAGCCAATAGAGTCTCCAATCAGAGAGAGGGGGTGAAAAAGGGAAAGGAGAGCCAGGGAAAAGGGGGGAAAGCACTTGGATTACACTGGTCTCCTAGGCAACAGGCAATGGTGGAGTATATAAAGACTGTTTGATAGTCTTGGCAGAGAGATCTTTCATTCTCCCTAAGAAGCACGGGCCTCTGAAGATGCTATATTTCATTATAAGCAGTAAAGTTAATCCTATCAGTTCCTGAGCAAAATGAAAGACCTGCTATTATGAAGCACCCCCCTCCCCTCGACCCGACTGTCCAGAGTCTCCCCTTTTATGCTCACAACTTTAAACATGTGAAAAAAGGAACTGTGGGGAAATATTTAACCCACAAAGCCAAGTTTTGGATCCATCTTTATGAGACAACTGCCCACTATACTATAACACTGCAAAACGCAATTTTACAAAAATACCTGTTTGTTTTCTTTCTTTCTTTCTTTCTCTCTCTCTTTCTTTCTTTCTTATGACTGTTTATATTTAGGTGTGAGATAAAAATAAATAAATAAATAAATAAATCCCCTAACCCTAATATTAAACTATAGCATGTTAATCAAAGATATGTTTGTACTACAGACATTGGCGCTATTAGATTAATTGTTAGATTAATATATTAGTTCAATTGTTCAAATCAGTGTTATTTTAATATTTATATACTATTACTATTAGTTTTTAATAATATTTTAATTTAGCTTTTATTTTTGTATTTTAAGGTTCCATTTTAGTTCTAATTTGTACTAATTTTTACTAATGTGATTTTTTCATTATTATTATTTATATGACTATTATTGTTTAATTTAAGTCAGTTTAATTTTTTTTTTTGCTTTAACTTAAACTTATTTCAATTAATTGTCAAGGCAAAATTCCTAATTGTCATTACTTTAAGTTTTAAATGTAATATTTCTAATTAACATTTTAATCGATTGGATGTATATCTTTGCCGTAATCAAATGGTCATTTAAATGTAATCTTTAAAAAAAATACAATTTAATAATGTTAAATCTAATCTTTAGAAAATCTGAAATGAATATTCATTTTCATACTGTACATTATAATATTTTAATGCCTAATTTCTTTAATTTATTTACACAAAATAGTGTAGAATTTACATTTGTCAGTCACTGGTCAAGTCATGAAATGTTTTTGTCTATTGGACAAAAAGGTGAAGAATAAAAATTACATTTAAGGAGGAACCCGAGCCATTTCTAGGGATTTTAGCATAAGCACCATTCACATTTACTTTATAAAACCTAGTTAATTAATGTTCCTTACAGTGAAAGTAAAAATATAACAGGGAGACGGAAGAAACCGGATTCTGCTAGACAAAAATACTTCTATTTCTGAAGAAAATCAATTCGCTTCAACAGCACAGTGTACTGACTTCCTAAACCTAGTGTGTTAATGCTCTTGGTAAGGTGATCTATATGAATGCAGACATCGACCGTTCTGAAACATGGATAAATCAAGGTGTCCAAAAGGACATCATTGCTTTGGTCTCCAAATCCCAGCAGTCATCAGCTGCTAATGGCTGCGGCCCCAAAGTCGTCATCTCTTCTGAGGCTCTGCGGCTTAAATCACATGAAGGAGCAGAGAAGCGGTAAGTTCGCGCTGTGATTGGTGGAGACAAGATGACCTCCGTTCATATTGGCTGAATTCTGCACACAATGGCATTTTTTAAGCAGGTCTATATTGTGGAGTTCTGCAGTGGAGCATTAAGAGACCGATGACTCCACTCACCTTCAGAGACTTTCAGTGCATTAGGAAGGGCATGAAAGGTCATTCATAATGAGAGCATTTGGGGAGGGGGAGGCTTGGATGTTGTTGGATCTATTCACTGAGATGAGTCCAACACATCACCCCCATCCAACTCTCACACTCTCCTTTCAGTCTTTCTAAGAATTTCTGAAGGCTGAGTAGAGCATGAAGATCCACCACTGAAGTGTATCTTGAAGAACATCAGAAGAACACATCACACCTCCAACAATCAACACGAATGGCTGTTCACTGTGCCTGCTTTCATCTTTCATCAAAAACAACATATACAAACATAATGTTATTAAAAAGATAATCCCAATTTTTCTGAATTCTGATTGGATGTTACAGTTAAATCCAAACAATTGTAAAATAGCTTATATACATTTATATATTGTTTTGCAATGCCTTGGTTGTAACAGTGACATTCAATCTGAAAAATGATATACCCATGAATGCACGCCAGCTGAATTATGCATCATTTATGTATCAAAGTTGATAAATTGCAAGGCAAACATAAACAGCCAACCATACATCTAATGCACTATATTACTTTGTAGAAAAATCATTTAAATAATAATAATAATAATTATTATTATTATTATTATTATTATTATTATTATTATTATTAAGAAATACACCATTACAATATATGCACATTACAATAATGTAGTCTCTAGAAGTAGTCAGGATAAAATTGTCCCATTTTTTTTTTTAAGTAAAACCATAAACTCAACAAAATTAAATATTATCAAACTACAAAAATATATTTTTTAAAATTATTAATGTTATTATTATTATTATTAATGCTACTGATATATTCTCATTCGCATTTATATAAATCATAATTATTAAATAATGCAATATTACAACATATATCAACACCATATTCTAGTCTCTAGAAATGATCAGACTATGATTTCGACCATCTCTTTTATAAATAAAACCATAAAATAAAAATTACATTTTTAAAGCTACAAAAATGTAGTTACAGATAATTAAATTATTCTAAATTAACAGAATTTTTATAATAAATTAAACTCTTTTTATAAAAAAAAATATATATATTTTCTTTTCTTTTCTTTTTCTCTCTCTATACATATTTTATATTTTTTCTAAATCATTCTCCATACTTTCAATATTGCTTACTTTCATCTCTATTCTAGTCTGCACTCCTAAAAATGTTTGCAAACTCTTGCATTTTTCCTCTACATCCTTGCAACAGAAAATAAATGGATTTTCAGCAAATGCTGAAGTTTTCTGTAAATGCCCTTTAGTGATGTAGGATTTTAAGACAGTGTTGCCAAATCCTTCCAGAAAAACAAGTCCAAACTAAGTGGCTTGGTTCACCAAAAGAAGCTAAACTGAGCAACGCCACTGACACAACCACAATCAATAATGTAGTTTAACACCAAAATTGGGCCCAATACTGAGGCAGAGGAGAAACGAGCGCATAAAAAACTTGGGTTTGCTAATGACCTGTGTAATCCTAATTAAAGAGGATTCCTTTGCAGAGCCTGAAGCCATCCAGAGTAAAGCAGATACAAAAGTAAAAGCTGATGACATGATAAATTGAGACAAGTTCTGTTCCCACAGCGCAGTCTGTGCCAGAACAGTACCCAGGACAGAGTGTGTGTGGGTGTGTGTGTGTGTATGAAAGTGCGCGTGTGCATTCATACCATCTTATGAGTGTATATGCTGTACATGATCACCAGTGACGAAGGGTGGCCAGATCAAGCCCCGCTGAGATGTAGTCCCACAAAAATCGCACATTCTCGAGTGAACCGTCTCTCTTGGCGTTCATGCACCATGTTTATTCTGACACAGTCAGCGCACGCCGAGATCATACACAAGCAATATGGTGTCCCCCACGGGTGCAGCATACGGCCACGAGGCGTGAGGAGACCAAGCCTTGGAATCAAATCAGTGACTTAACCTTGTGGAGGAAGTGGACAGACTCACACATGCCATCATATTTTAAACAAAGTGACCTTTTATGTGACTGCGGTTAATATAGCAGTGTAGTCTTATTGCCTGTTAACTACAGCGAATGGTTCCTATTACAGAAACTGAATAATGTGCCTCTGTAACATTGAATCAGTATGCAAATGAGATTAATAAGTGGGTGGGGCCACGAACGATTAAGCCATTGAAGTGCAACAGGCATAAATATAAAATCTTAAAAATGGCATAAAATATGAAATATTGTATTTATTAAAATGTATTCAAATATTACAAAATATTTTATAGTAATATTTTATATCTATATAAAATGATTTTATTTTTTTTTAGAAGAAAAAAAATCATATAATAACAAAATCAATTAACAAATAAAATAAAATAAAATAAAATAAATTAAACTCGTGCAAAAATCTCTGGGTGGACCCATGAAGAATTAAACCAATACCATTGAAAGTGCGGCATAATTATAAAATAATAGTACAAATGATGGTATAAAATGCAAAATATAATATTCACCTGTGCTTATATCATCTCTTTATTAAAACTAAAATCTCTACAATGTTGTAGTATTTAACCAATTTGAGATTACTTAATGGCCCTTAAGTGCAAACGGTGCAGGATGAGCTATGCACCAAAGTTGAATTTGTTTGTTCAGATACCTAAAACCTGAAGTAAGAGCAACAGACATGGGGGGAAAAGCAGTAAAACCCCTAAAATTGTTATTAATTGTAGAAGAAGACAAACAGACAGTCAGATATCCTGAGGACTGAACTGCTGAGGTTCTCTTATGTATCAGGCACCTGAAGCTCTGCCAAGAGGCTCTTTAAGCGCAGACAACTGACAAAAGACACTGATTTCCATAATCAGATGGTGAAGATTTCTAACACACAGATTATCTCATTTAACAACACTTCTCACCCTGACAGACTTGTATTCAACACAGATTCAGACACACTGCTCTGTCGGTGAAAAAACCTAATGATGAAGCACTTATGGGGCTATATCTGTAACAGACTAACAGACAAGTCAAGTAATCTCTAAAATTGCTCAATTGTACAGCTCAAATGACAGCATTAGCTGCAATTATCCTTTCATCTGTTCAGCGTTAGTCTTGTTAAAAGTGGTAGTCCCAACACGGATCCTAAGTGCTAGCACAATTCTGCTAGGTTGTGTTTTTGACCACAAAATTAAATTTCTGTCATTGTTTACTCACACTCAAGTTGATCTGGAACTTGATTTTGGAATTGTACTGTTTTTTTCTTACTATGTTCACCAAGGCTGCATTTATTTGAACTAAAAACAGTAATATTGTGAAATATTATTACAACTTAAAATAATTATTTTCTATTTTATTTAAAAATGTGTGATGACAAATTGAATTTTCAGTAGTCATTTATTATTAATAGCAATGTTGAAAACAGTTGTGATAGTTAATATTTTTGTGGAAACTGCCATACATTTTCTCTGGGTTCTGAATAAAAAGTTCAAAACAACAGCATTTATTTAAAACACAAATCTTTTTTAATATTTTAGATGGCTTTACTCTCACTTTTAATCAATTAAATGCATCCCTACTGATGTAAAATGTAGTCACACCATAGATCTTAGCACAATCATGATAGTTCATGAAGTAACAATGTCCATTCGTCATTATCCAATCATTCCTTTTAGTAAAAAATATTTTTTATTCAGTACATAAAATAATTCTAAATTATCTGTTCATGAATCTGACTCATCTGGTTTTCACACAGTTATCATATCACTTCAGAGGACTTGGAATATAGCTCACAATACTTTTTTTTTTATGATACTTCTGCAGCTTTTGCATGCTTTTTGAACTTGAAAGCTCCATGGCGATCTGTACAATTCTTCCAAATTTCTCCTTTTTATTGAGGGTGAGTGAACGATGAGGAATTTTTCATGTTTTGGGTGAACTAATCCTTTAATCATGCATTCCTTTTGCAGGATGCAAGGTGCTAATAGTAGTTTCTTACAACCATTAGAGCAAATATAAAACAGCATAAAAAACACCCAGTGAGCGTTTTCATGTAATTGTAAATGGCTGGTCAGTGAGTCATGAGATAAGTAATGACAGAGCACGGAATGCTCTTTCATTTTCTCTATCATCACAACCTACAAAAACCATAGAAAAAAATTTGACAGATCCATAGCGCTCCCAAAAGTTTCATCAAATGGTCTTATCATCAAGACCAGCTTTATCTTTGCTGCCAAAATACTTGCTTGGACATCAATAAGCAGTTTAAAGTTAAATCTCCATCCTGCTCTCATTAAAGGATTAGTTCACTAGCAGAATAAAACATTTCCTGATAATATACTCATCCCCATGTCATCCAAGATGTTAAGAAATTAAGGTTTTTGAGGAAAATATTCTAGGATTTTTCTCCATATAGTGGACTTCAATGGAGATCAATGAGTTGAAGGTCCAAATTGCAGTTTCAATGCGGCTTCAAAGGGCTCTACACGATCCCAGCTGAGGAATAAGGGTCTTATCTAGTGAAAAGATCGGTCATTTTCTAAAAAAATAAAATAAACATTTTTATAGTTTTTAACCACAAATGCTCGTCTTGCACTAGCTTGACCTCACGCATTACATAACCATGCACATGTGACATAGGTGGAAGTACTGACCCAGTGTTTACAAAGCAAACGTGCAAAAAAAGCCAAACGCCCTTTACAAAAAAAAAGGTTAAACGATGTCGGATTATTTTGAAGTTGGAGGAGAAACTGAGATGGAGTTTTTCACCCTACCCTACCTTTTTGAACCGAAGTACACAGACGAAGAATTAACCACGCTTGACCTTTCCAACGTGATTACGTAATGCGTGAAGTCAAGGGGGTGAGTGAATTATCAGAATTTTTTTATTCTGGAAGCAAACTAATACTTTAAGTGCAAAATTCAGATTCCGGAAGGTGCTGACACCCTGAGAGTCAGCGCTCTGCTCGGTGTCCACTATTGATCTGCAGGTACTTTGGTGTCAGCATCAGGTTCCTTGGGGGACGGTCGCGTAACCCTTGGTAACACGGCGCAGCCTACAAAAGTCAGGCACGCTGATGACGTCAAAGGTAGGTTTGCGTGCAAATCTCCCGCAGCTTCCCTCGCAACCAACATCTGTCCACAGGGAACACAACAGCTGGCCAGGGAACATGTCAGCAAGCAGGCCGGCTTTATCTTACATCAACCTGGCTTTCAGAGCGAGGGATAAATCATGTCACGCAGATCAGCGTTATCGCCGTAACCCCTCACGGTTCCATATAGATGGGGATTGGAGAGCGGGGATCAGAGAGTGATATATATGACACATTGCTCTTTAAATAATTAAACTTCTGAACTCAATCGAATGTCCGAGCAAACACAGTACTGACAGTACGGAAAATGCTACCTGCTGGAAATGCCAATGTGTGCTCTTCCATCCTGTGTTTCTTCAAAAATGACTCCACTGCTACCTGTTCAACTGCAACTCTTGTGTAACCTCATCTTGTTGCTATGGAGATGACATCAACAATGGAACAGATACATTAATCATCAAAGCTCCCTCTATGTATAAACGCCAATGCATGTGCCTGTATGTGAAACAGGCTTTGTAAGGGACACAAGAGCTCTGGAGATCCACCCATATAACCACCACTCAGGTGCCAAGTTCAGATCCTGTGTTCATAACAGTGCCATGGAAACAAATGACAGGGTGTCATTTCTAGAGCGCTCACTCTTCACCAGTCACTGCGGAGTCACTGCGCATGCACGCTTGAAACCACTAAAGATTTGCACCACTCTAGTGCACCGAATTTCAGTGCAAATCACGCTTCTTATTTCACATACACAGCAATACCAAGGTCACGTGTTTGATTCCCAGGGAATGCATAAACTGGACAAATTTACCCTCGAATGCATTGCAAGTTGCTTTGGATAAAAGCACCTGCCAAATGCATTAAATATGAACAGAAATATTTATCGAAAATAAGCTTTTATATAAAGTTACTTGCAGTTAAGTTAAAGTATATATTTACCAGTATTTTCATTCCCTGGGAATTGAACCTATGACTTTCAGCTAAGCTACAAGACAAATAAATAAATAAATCAATATTTTTAATTATTAAATTATTGGAATTGCATAGCTTCTCTGCAAATAAGGGTTATTATAGGATATGCCGGATTCATAAATGTTACTGCTACTTGTTTGATATAATTTAAGATGCACTATTGCTGGCCAGAGAAGCTGGTGGTAAAGAGATTTATTTAAAAATATTTTGTTTGTGCACATTTCCTTCCAGTAATTTTACACCCCTGTGTGAAAAATGTACCTTTTGCTGTCTTTAAGCCATTGTCTAGGCATATTTACGTGAACAGGGTTGAACTGCCCCATGCAACACTAATTTTGTTGCTGTATTTGCACAGTTACCTGATTTACATAATTCCTTTTGTGAATCTGGTGCTAAAACAGTGCAGACAGCATGTGCAAATGACGCTAGCAGCGGGTGTAACTCATTCTCAATCCGTAAAAAGCGAAAACAACATTTTCTTGAGGTCTGGATCTCTTAATTTGATTCTCCTCTTGGCCGAAATTAATTATTCCTCTGTAAACCCCTGGGGATTGCACATCTATCAAAGGTTTGTTTATTCAGACTCTTATTTTGCTGGTTTAATTTGCCCCTTACTGTCTCATTATGTAGAGTGATGCATGATTGCATAGCAAATCCACAATGAATCTGAAATTAAAACAGACTTAAAATAGTCATCTCATTCATTAAGTAGGCCAATGAGGCTAGAGAAATTAAATCAAATACCAAATGAACAGGCATACAGCTAATCATGACTTTGTGACCTAACGGAAACTTTCTTTTCTAAAAAGTATGAAATAAACAACTCTGGAAAACTTAAGAGACAACACTAAGTGGTAAAAGTTCAGACAACATTACTGTTGTCATGTAATGTTGGTGGTGTTTGCTAAGGTTGTCATCACTGTTACGATTTATCATACTAAGACTTGAGAATTTGAATAAACCCAAGTGATTTGAGTAATGACCTGGCAGACAATAAAAGAACATAAAAATTTTATGCACTCACATCAAATGAGGAGTCTCGAGGCTTTTTACCTGGCACTGTAAGGAACTCTCACCCTAGCAACCACGCACAACACCGTAGCATCATGGCAACAACTTCTGCACATGCAAGTACCATCCAGCAACCACCTAGATTAGGGCCCTATGAAATCCATTTTATTTTTTCCCAAATTCCATTTTTTTTTCCCATTCAAATTTTTCTGGATTACGTTTTTTTCTGTTTCAATTTTTCTAGACTCTGTTTTAATGGTTAAATTAAATTGTATTATTCAAAAAGCATGTATAATTAATTGAAATCATGAAACGTGCAATCCAGTTTTATTTTTACCACATTCTGTTTTCCATTCCATTTTAATAGTTTCATTAATAATCAAAAGCATCTCTAATTAGCTGATTTTATAAAAAAAAATAATAATAATAACAATAATAATTTATTATTGTTATTATTATTATAATTATTATTATTTTCAGAAATACTGCATTGTGTATTTACATTTCTCTGCTAAAGAAATTCTGGCAAATCATTTTCCTGGTAAATACTCCTTTAAAAATAATGTTTTAATAATTTTATTAGTAGAAGTAGTACTATCGTTACATTAAGTAATATATCTGTCACGGTTTCTTCAAGTTAAACTGAACTTTTATTTTGATGGGTTGCTGTGAAGACCTTTAGGTTTCTGTTTGTATGTGATATGACCATTGTTTTTCTCAAAGAAACAGTAAAATGCTCATGAAGTGAGTCCCAGAGCAGTTCTAGAGATTATTCATGTGTTCATGTACTCATATATTGAGGCAGCAGAGTATGAAATCACTGCAAGCGTCACGCGCTTCAATATGTGTAAAGTAAACAAAACCGCACATCTGCGCCATTCAGAGACACGCAGAACATGCAGGATTCATATTTAAATGGCATTTTAGTGGATTAATATTCACAGACACTAGTCCTTATCGCATTTTGATATGTGTACTGACCTACTTTTAATGTATCCATCCAAAATTTGCCAAATTCCGTGACATTCTGTATTATACAGTAAATTCTGTTTTTATGACTGGATTCCGTGACTCCATCCGCGTTTTCCGCATCATGTTTGCAAGTTTTGCACAAACAACACCATTCAAAAACCACTTAGATCACCCTAGCAACAACCTAATAACCATGCACAACATCCTAACATCATATCGACACATTTTGCACAAGCAAAAAACAATCACGTAACCATCCAGAAAAGGTTTAGAAAATGTAAAAAAGAATATTGTTTCTTTTTTGTTTTTATGCATTTCCTAAGTGTATAATAAAGAAGTGTTAAGCTTCCCTGAGATATTATAAGGTTCTTTGTGCAAAAAAGAAAAAAAGACAAGAAACCTTTAATTCCAAAAAGCCCAGAGCTCAAACTTACACAGTTCATTTGAATAAAGAAAAAACAACTCGACACTGTGAGTCTCAGCAAGGCACAAATAAATATTGGATGTCAAAGCTGTTAAATAAAATTAGATGAGAGCATTAGAAACAAGCGCTGAAATGATATCTGGAGTCGAGTCGAGCATCACAGCAGATGAAAAACAGCCTCAGTCCTTTGAGGGAGGATTTTAAATTGAATTTTAATTCAATATTAAGCAATCCTAAACAAAAAAAAAAAAACATGTGGATTGAGTTAGTCAAGTTAAATATTTTGACCAGGTCAACCAAAGCTGATACTGCAACAGGAGACAAAACACTCATTCTGCAGCGAAAGTGACGGAAATGTTCTTATTTTTGGGGCAGGAATGAAGGGGTTAAATGGGGCGACACTATACTAGCAACAGTGGATTAGCCATTCCCAGCCAGAGCACTTTCTCTCTCACACACACACACACACACACACACACACACACACACACACACACACATACATATACACACACAAACACATCAGTTTCTCTGTTGCTACAGCAACAGCTTACTTTCCATGTCAACTGCAAAGCTGTTTCTATGGAGACACATATACAGAAAAAATTCTTTGCTCCACAGCCAGGGACCAGATGGCTGTGAACTGTAAGAGTCACATGGAATGGCTTTACTGTTCTGACTAACTTGCAGACACAAGCACACCATAAACACACACACAGAGTGTACTCTCAATGAATTTATCAGCCTTTGACTAGATTCAATCAATACTCAATAAGCATCTAATGAGTCCCAATTCATAAGCTCCATCCCTTTATCAAACAATTATAAAATGTTCTTTTGTAGGAATCAATTTAATCAACATTTACTGATAATAAACCTGAGATAACAAGTCACACCTCTAAATATTGACACATTCAGCACACTCCTGCAATGTGGCTTTCCAAACTACATGCTACTCATAAAGCCTGTTTTGAAAATGCATTTAGCTACACTACAACTATAAAAAAAATCAAATAAAATAATAAAAAAAAAAAAAAACGCAGTGATGTTTTAAGCAGGCCAAAACTTTCTAACTATAATCTATTATAAAATTTGGTAACACTTTCCAATAAGGTTAAATACATTAACATTAGTTAATGCATTAGATATCATGAACTGACACTGAAAAATAAACTATAAATAAAATGTTGTTCATGATACCCAATGCACTAACTAATGTTATAGGATTGAACCATATAATAAACTGTGTGTGTGTGTGTGTGTGTGTGTGTATACGCAGGCCCGCAAGCTGAAATAAACTTTTATTATTTATTATTAACACATAAAAATGTAAAATGTCTAAAATTGATTCACAAATCATTTTGAATCGGTTTATCACTGCAAATCAGCTGAAATTCCTAGTAGCGCCTGACAAAGGACTTTAGGTAACTGCATTTATAATTGCCTTGTCTTGCATAGCTATAAGGCTTTTAAAGCTATATGTAATACAATGTGACTACAAACTACAAACATTTTGTAATTAGCCTGTTTCTAATAGCGACTCTTAGAAAACAACTGAGCTGTTTTCAGGCTACGGAAAAATGTTAAGCAAATGTTTGGTACTACTAAAAAGTGAAGTCAAATAAAAAGTGTAAAAATGAAATGAAAACTAGAGTAAATTAATGTCAGCACTTCCCACTCTGCAATTAAAGATTGATGTCTCGATGCAGAGCGGTTTTGGCATCCTTACCTGACTCCTGTCCTTGTCCACTTTCTTAAAACACTTATTGAGGGACAGATTGTGCCTGACTGAGTTCTTCCACCCCGTGGGGGCGTTGGCAAAGTAAGGGAAGTGTTCCAGGATCCAGTTGTATATGTCTTTAACTGGCAGTCTCTTTGAGGGGGCATCTTCTATGGCCATGAAGATGAGGCAGCTGAAGGAATAAGGGGGCTTGCAGTTCGGGTTCTGCTTGGCGTCATAAGGGAGGTCCGAATGGGCCGGGGAGGGCGGGGTGTCATCGTCCAAGTCCTGGACGGGGCTGACGCTCCTCAACACGGGGTCACCGAAGCTGTTGAGAAGGTTCTTGCTCTCGTGGAGCCAGTTGAGGTTGGTGAGTTCCTCGTCCTCCATGCTGCCCTTCTCCAGTTTGATGGTGGGAAGAGCCAGGTCCATCTCCTCGGCCTCCTGCAGGGCGCGCGTGATGGAGCTCGCCTGATAGAACTGGCTCAGGCCGCTCGCGACGCTGACCCCGGAACTTTCCGGCTTCTTACTGGGAGGCATAACCGGACCCATTTAGACCAAGGCTCCTACAGAAGACATCAAAAAGAACACGATCACAATCGCAGAAGGTCAAAAGTGAAAATAAAACACATTAAGAACAGTGCCAGTGACTACATATTATATAATATATTTAATATATTAAAATATATTTCTCCAAATCCACTACTGTAGAAGTTAACAGACTGACAGTCTTGGAGGATGACTAAGATCACTTGATGTTCAGATCACTGCAGGAAGCCCCTATTTTCCATCCAAGGGACAAAACATTCTCTGAGAGCACAAAAGAACGAGACTATGAGAACCATCCTACTCTGTCAACAGCAAGAATGCACGGCACGCAAGTCTGCTCTCGGAGATGATGGAACAGCTATCGAGCAACCAAAGACGCCTTGCTATAGTGTGAAATATTTCAAGTAAATGGAATATAACGCTCAAGGTCATCTACAAATGATCTACTCTGTCTGTTTTATGTTCTCTCAATTGCTCTTTTTATAGTTGCCATACACAGATAAAAATACAGATATCAATACCTATAATGTGACCAATCTGATATAATGATCAAATAAGACAATAAAGTCATGTGACAATAAGAAATGTTTTTTAAACACCAAATCAGCATACTAGAAAGATTTCTAAAAAAATCATGTGACACCAAAGACTGAAGTAATGGCTGCTGAAAATTCAGCTTTGCCATCACAGAAATAAATGATTTTATATTTTAAAATATATTACAATAGAAAACATTAAATTTAAAGTGTAATAATATTTTACAATATTACAAAGAATAAAAAAATCTGATTAAATATTTATTTAGAATTTAATATTCATGAGCTAAGTGTTTGCCATTTCAACCAGCACAAATGACAGCCATAGTATTACTAATCTAAAAATTACTATCTATTTCAATACACTAAACCATAAAGAACTGGGTGTGACAGAGCGGAAAGATATTATAGGGGCACGTCAATCACTGAATCAAATACTCCGAACATGACACCAGAAAAACAGACTGCGACCTTCCCTGTGATCTGCCACAAAGATCAATTTATGTGGCGCTGTCTCTCCTGTCTCGCTCTCTCTCTCGCTCAACACACCCGGTCCATCTGCAGAAGCAATTACTAGAAAGTCACCATCAAACATTTAAACATGATACTGCCAAAATTATTCTACGAAAACACACAAAAATCAAACTCTGCTTCCCCTCTTCAAAGCGCAGATTATGTTTTTCTAAAACAACAAGACCTCTGCTTTACAATGATTGTCATTCAGAAAAGAGAAATAGTTAAAGATTATACTACAGCAGCATTTTGAAGTGGAACGAAATCGCCTCTTGTTCAAATCAACCATCCGCACATTGAAATGCAACGCGGACACTAAAATCATTAATGAAAAATCAATGTACTGCATCTTTCCAATGAGGAGCGCTCATCTCACTCAGCCTCCGATGGGGCGCTCCGGTCCCGTGAGCCGCTGCACAGGAAAATTATATTACAGCTGACAGTAAAGTAATTTAATTGCACTGTTGCCATGACAACACAGGGCTCTGTTTAGGCCTAATTTGCTGGCAACTGCCAATTGTGTCCCGAGAGACCCGAAACATCATTCTTGACCATTATTTTCGACTTCAAAGAAAGTTTTTGCAAAATACTTATCACACGATAAGGAAGTGCAATGATGTGAATTCCCTTTTCCTGGTCTATTTTAGAACAAATTTTCTTCAAGTTTGCGGTCATGTTAACATTTATAAGAAAATACGCAGGATTAAATGTGAGAGCTTTTCTTTGAGGGTGACTTTGAAACTCTTGAACATGAACTGAAACATGGGAAGCAAATTTATAACACGCTGCACTTAAAATGGTCTCAAAATGCAAACTTTCACAAGCCATTAGCACCTAAATGGAACAATGATTGGGCCAAAAATAAAAGAAAAGCATGTATATTGGTTCCCACGAGTTATTGTTGTGAATGACACATTATACTCAATGTCCAGGTTCAGGTTTGTTTCTGCAGGATTGTGTTTCTCTGGCAAATAGCTGTAAATGTGCTCCAGTCGTGCGTCCAGATGACAGCAGAAAGCCAGATCACAGAGGGTGGGTTAAAGCTACAGATAATTAGGCATGATGCTCTGATCAGAGCCCAAATACCATCTGCCTGTCTAAATCAACATTTGTTTGGCAGCCTCATCATAAATCAGTGATTAATCGCACGCATACATGCAGTTTGCGTTTAATATAGTCATATACAGTGCATCTGCATATGCAAGCGACCGGCCGTTGGGGCTTGAATAAATTAACATCTGCCCGTGTCTGCCATGTGCTAAAATGCATAACGATATTCTATAATCGGCTATGTTCATTTACATGCCAGTATGAGTGACATAACAAAGACAGCACAGTGACAAAGAACAGCACTTTGTTCTCTCATCACCCATCTTAACATCTGACTATTAACCACATGCACGAGTGCCAAGAGAGATCCTCTATTCAACACGCAGACGCGGACCGTCCTGATATTACAAGCCAAGCGACTGCCAAACTGTCATTGTTTTGCTCGCTTGATTGGGAGAGCTGCGTTAAAACAAGCACGAAACTCATTTAAAGTGGGTGAAGAACAAGTAATGAGTCTATTCATGCTGGTAATAAATCGCTCACTGAGTCACTCAGTCACAAAAACAAGAAAAAGTAAACTTTATGTGCGACTTGACTTCTAATATGTCACATTCTCAACAAATGATTCAAATTAGACTAAACTAGGATTTTACAATGTCAGAAGAAAATGCAACTGGTGCAAAATTCTATGGTGATCTCCTCAATCTTCTTCTCTTTTCATGCAAACCTGGTGATGAACTAGATGTCAGTGGGGTTTAAACGAGAGCAGCTTCCTAGAAGAGTTTGTTTTGTTGCTTGAGGGTAAAAGTATTAAAAAATAGAACTACACTGTAATAAATAATCAGATTTAAGAATACTTTGACAAGTACTTCAGCTTTACATCAAAACAATTGCCATTCATCCCACAAGACTCCTATTTCCTTACTCACATCACACTTAATATCAACCTGACATATAAATGGGCCTTTGAGAAAGTAAAAATAAACTCTGTACCTGCTCTGAGATTTCATTCATAAGCTTGGCGTAGGGTTCTCTCAGCTCTTGTGACAAACACTTTCCTTCCCTCAAGACAGAAACACATTTATATGTAATCTCACACCACGGTACCCATATTTCCGAGGCACTCTGAAGTACGTAATAGCTCTCTTTTGATGGCATAAACACTCCACAGCCTACGTCAAAGTCCCAGCAAGCCTTGACTTGTCTGTGCGGAGTGTTTACCTGTAAGAATTCTCTCAAAGGGTGTGACCTGCGGAAGCTCCTCCTCCTGTGGAATCACATGTCATGCCCTACTAACCTAACTGGCGCGTTTGATTGGACGCAGGCCCGTGATCTCCTATGAGCAGCAGAGACACGTTTCAACGAAGAAACGTCATTTACATGAGAAAAACAAACTTAGCTGGAGGATTCCTGGCATTTTCTTGAAGCCAGTAATCCACATGTTCGTCGCTATGAAAACAAATCCAGTCTTGGTCTCGGCTCGAACAAAAAAGTCATGTGCTGTCAATACTAGAGGAACGAAGGAGAGGTGAAAGGTCACATTCCCTCAGCCGCAGAGGCAGTAAATAGCTGCACTCAGCCTTTTTAAAGCGGCTCTCTTATCTCTCCACAACAGAGAAGTGGCAGGTAGAGATTTCATATGGCTCAAAGCGAAAACCATGTCCAACTCAAAGCCTCGACAAAGCAGACACAAAACAACCACTCTGCGTTCAAATAGCCCCAATTACACAAGAAATAATCAAAAGGCTTTAATCTTGGCATGAAAAAACATTACAAAAGTTGCAGCGAGTCTTTTTATCCCATTTGAAACTACAGCTTTTAATTACAGCTGGTCTGTACAGCTCTCTGCTCACAGTATTGTTATGCCCAGAGCCAAGTATTGAGCAAGAGTTTCCACAGCTTAACACGGTTATCATGGGTTAGTACTTGCAGAAATGATTTATAACCGCTCTTTTGATTAATCTACCCAAGTGTATTTATTCAAAGCCAAAAAACCTTGTGCACAGACAGTCTGTGAACAATTTCACTATGAGATGCTGGTTAACACAAGTGACTCAGAGTTGTCTGAGCATAGCTTTCCTTTCATTCTTAATCAGGAATGTTTCAAGTTTAATACAAGTTCAGGTTTGTTCAACAACATTCAGGTGGATGTTTGACACTGCCAGTTAAAATATGTAAACTTATAAAAACACGTTTTGAGACACAGTCTAGTCTTCTCTCTTATCTGCCCAAGAGCAAAGCTTAATTTTAGCCTCTGTGAAAGAGGTGAGAGCAGACAATATCTTAAACTGTATCTGGACACATCTATTAATGAATGCCTGGCTGAATGGAATCTCCTTTCTAGCTACTTTGAAACTATAGCTTGCCAACCTACACTTTAAAGTAGTCACAGTACAGTCAAGTTACTAACCACTGACAAAAGAAATTCGAATTTAAAGAATAAAAGAATTTAGCATTTAAAATTTCTCAAATAAAATTTCTGAAGAATGTGTTTACATATTTAAAAATATTTTTTATTTATATATATATATATATATATATATATATATATATATATATATATATATATATATATACATATTTTTTATATGATGTATTTTACAAATTAAAAAGAGGGGTACATTTTCGTACACTTTTTCCATTTATATAAAATATAAAAATGCATATTTGAAATATTAAATATTATATTTTATGAGATTCATTATGAAAAGTATATTAATATTATATATTAATATTTATTTAAAATATAAAAAAAAAAATCACACACGTAATTTAATTAGATTATAATTTTTTTGCCAGATAGTTTTTTTTTTTCAATGAATGAAAAAAATCTCAAAATGGTGACCCCATCAAACTTAAATTTAGACTAAATATAACTGAAATATTATATATATAAGTTGAAAATAGCCATAAACAGCAACATTTCGATAAATATTATTCTATAAATAGAAGACCTAAAATACTATGCAGATTCTCAAATTGGTCAACTGTTCCTTTTTTGAAATCAGTTAATTTACATGAACTTTCCAAATGAATCAATTCACTAGAATGAATCAGATTTTCCAGTGCTACATATGAGAGCACGTCTGATTACTGACTTAACTCGCTCGGCAGTAAAATCACATGCTAATTACAATGTGACATTGAAAACAGCAGTGTAGCTTTGTGGTTGCGCTACACTGCTACTAGTTAACAAAAGACTCTTGGAAAAGCTACAATATTTTGAAAACAACTAAAGCGACTGTCATGCTACTGAAAAATGTAGTTAAATCAGTAGAATCACTACATTTAATCTCGAATGCTCCTTTTTTCCCTTCTAAGCCTTCCTGTTTGAATCCTAACAAGGTTAGTTACTAGCACAAAAATATGGACAAGAAAGTACCCTTATAGTTATTCTGCCATTTCAGTAGTATCTAAATTATCCTGTTCTAATTTAAGCACACAAAGCTGGATTGAAGATATGATATTCTAAAATTGTTTTATCTCACAGCGCCCAATAAGCAGATTACCATGAATGTTCTACCTAGTAGCCGAGAGCACATTAAAGCAGAAACAAAGACTCGATAGTGTCAGAGGCTGCATATATTTTCCCCACAGAGGTCATTAGGGTAGATTATCACTGTACTGTGGAGATAGAAAGTCCAATTCCTGCTCTGGCTGGGCTGCTGCCCACGAGGAGAGCTTCAGTCAGGCTGCAGCAGCAACTGTGTCACCACACTTACTCCGAGGCACATGGGCGTCCGTTACCCTGGTAACCGGAGGATGGCTGGGACAGTGTGACAAGCTGTGTTAATTCTTTCACCCGTGAACCCCAGAGGATTGCCACCATTTCTCTTCATTTCCATCGGAATCGGAGACCCCATTAAAACTGTCCGATTTCCAGCACATCTCAGCTTATTACCACCACGGCTTCATTCTTTTTTGTTCCAGATTACCTTATTGGATACATCAGAGGCAAAGAGAGGTACAAATTGAACAAGAGCTTTGAATAAATGCTGTAATGGATCTCCATACAAGTACAAAGCTGTGTTCAGCCGTGGATTCTCTCATCCATAATGTAATCATGCTTAATGGATCTCAATCACATCTACCAACCCCCTCATGAAGCAATGCAGCCTCCACCACTACCATTCTGACAGCAGGGTGAAGAACTCAGGTCAGCCTCGCTATAAACAGCACTGGACTTTTCTTTGTGCTTGGATCACAATCCTGTGGCATACTGGATACTCAGGTAACGAGACAGCTAGTAGTTAGTAGCAATCAAAAATTCCAAAAACATTTTAAAGAATACATTAAAAAGAATATATTTATATATTTAAATACAATATATATAAAGAATATAATTATATATTTACAAACATATATATTTATACATTTATATATTACACATGTAAATATTATATAAATTATACATATATACACACACACATTATATATATAATTAACATTTACACTGTATACACTGTAAATTTCTGTGTACACTAATATATATATATATATATATATATATATATATATATATAATATCTGTGTGTATTATTAGTATTTTTTCATAATGTATTTTATAAAAGATTATATTTTATGTATTTTAATATTATGTTTTATTTATATATTTTTAATAAATGACAAATTATTATTAATATTTTTTAATTTTGCGTGTGTATGTGTGTATAAAATATCATATAAAAATATCTATAATACATATAAAATATTAAAAATACAGAAGAAAAGGACAAGAAAATACATATTTTGATAATAATATTGTATAAAATATATAATAATAGTATAATAAATAAACATTTATTTGATAGCACACATATAAATATATACATTTATATCTATATCTATATATTTAAAATAAATTAGAAGAATATACATATTGTAATGTGTTTTTATAATATAAATTTAAAAACATTAATTATTATTATTATTATTATTATTATTAATATATACATAAACATACACACACACACACACACACACACACACACATATATATATGAAACAGAATAAAATACATATTGTAATATGTATTTATAATGTAAGTCTAAAAATAAATATTTCAAATTAATTAATTATTAAATTAATGTTTTAATTAATTAATAAATAAATTATGTCATATAATATTCTATAAAATGCATAATAAAATAATAAAATTTTGATTTTACATATACATACATACATATACAGTGTGTGTATATATATACACATATATATCAGCACCAACAACATCAGCAACTGGAAAACCCATGCAGGACGATGACCAAACTGTAATCCAGCAGGTTTATGTTTTCAGATTCTACTTCAAATTAAACCAGGGACCTTTCTGACAGCAGTTACGATCGACCATTAAGCAACCACCACCCAGGACAGGCCTGCGTGGGGCCGGAGGGGACAAACGGTGATAAAATCAGAATGGCTGCAGCTCCCAACCCGGCAGAGATGAACCGCATTGGACGATAGCGAATCTGACAGAGCTGCTGCGTTGATGCATATGACCCACTACACTGCAGAGCCCGCTTTTATCACACCGCAAATCAAATGGACCCAGAGCTTTTAAACCATGTGGACACATACAGACACACACCTTGACATTCAGAATTCTCCTCCCATAGGTTTCTATCTTCTCCGTGGCAGGGAGATTGTGCGGTAGTCGAGCTGGGCTGAGGTTTAACATTTCATAGAAGGTCAGTGAGCATAGTGTGATTTGAAATCCAGCAGCTTTATCTCTATTGTAGAAACCGGCCATCTCACCATGAATGCCACTGCCCTGCTGGGGCTCAGCTAATACAGCAAAGCATCCAGGCATGAGAGTACAGGCTAATCTAATCCCAGTGACAGAGGCGCGAGCAGAGAAAAATGTCCGCACAACTCTCCAACACATGTACAGGCATATCTCAACAGGAAACACGGGAGGATGATGGGTAACTGTATCCTAGTCACCGCGCTCAACCTGGGGCTGCGGTATGATGGAGTAAGTCCCTGTTGTTGCGAGCGTCGGCTCAGGGCCTGCGGAGAACACCCGCGAGACAGGAAATTGAATTTGCCGGTGTATCGGTGACAAGGGAAACCCAGTTAGCAGCTGAGTCCAAGGATGCAGGGCCTCAAGGGGAGAGGGCACTTAATGAAAATTAAGACGCTGCTCACCCAAACCACTCAATTCAGCTGATCAGCAGGCCACAATAAGATACAAAGTTTAGAAAGGCTATAAAAAATAATAAAGGTTATAAACAAAAATGGTTTCACTAGCCTGTTGCCACTGAAGAAGGTTTTAGGCTCCTAAAAGAATTTACTATTCTTTTTTTTAAGAAAGCAATGTACTGGTGTTATTAAAACACTTAAAAACACTGCTGACTGACTGGTGAGTGACAAATACCTTCAAAATTCAAATGCATTATTGAACAAAAAGTCTTGCTGGAATATTCATGTACAGACTGAATAGAATAGAATAGAATAGAATAGAATAGAATAGAATAGAATCTTGGGCTATATACAAAAAAAAAATCATGAATACAAAGTAAGGTCTAAAGAAAATCACTATTTTATTATATCTAGCAATCATGCAGTAAAGACTATGCATAATAATTTAAATAGTTACATTTAAGTAGTCACATAAATTTGATAACTTTTTCCATTCCCAAATGTAAAACTTAAGGCACTATTTACATTAAGTAATAGATTGCTCTATTGTTTATATTTGTTCTAGAGCATAATTTATTTATTTATTACTAGTGAATAAATTACTTAAAACTTGCCTAATGAAATATTTGAAATTTAATGTTAATATTTCAATTAATATTAACATTTTAAATAAAAGGATTTCTCAATAACATATTCACAACATGTATTCGTTGCTTTAATTTTCATTTCTGTCATATGGATATTACTTTAGTTACCTCATCTTTTACACAATCACCTCCGATGACAGAAACTCTTAATTGCAGAAACAATTAGAAACAAGAAAAAAAAATCTGTAAAGCTGCTTTGAAACACTATGTATTGTGAAAAGCACTATAGATATAATTGTAAATTCAACTGAACTGAATATTCATTTCTGCTGTGGTATTGAGAACTGTAAAATTACATTATTGACTGCTGAAGCTGTAGTACCACAACAACCTTACTATACAGCAAAAAATGGTTCCTGCCAAAAATGGTTCTTTGCTGAAGCTAAAGTGCTGGAATGAATCACTGAAGAACCTTCATTTTTAAGAGGGTATGTGCTGGTGGGGGAAAGGAAACTTCTTCCTGTTCACTCAGGCCGCTCTAACAGGCTCCTAATGAAGGTGCGCCTCACGGGAACTCTTCAGTTGTAGTTTTTCTTTCTTTCTTTTTTTTTAATCCCAAAAGGAGCGAGGGATCAGAGTATGGCTGCTTTAGATTTAATAGCCACATTAAACGGGCACAAACTGTCTCGCTGCTCAACGCGTTTCATTAGTAAACAGCACTCAAGACGGCAGTGCCATTCGGTACAATAACACGTAACAATGCAATTAATGGTGTTACATGCAGGAGGGGCCGCGGTCTCGGGTGCACTGGGAAGATTATAATTGTTCCAGTCTGACTACTTCTGGGAGCCTGCAGCGGGAGCGTTTATTACTAGACCGAGAGAGAGAGAGAGAGAGAGAGAGAGAGAGAGAGAGAGAGAGAGAGAGAACAGCTATACAGTACGCCATAAACAGAAACATAAGTATTCTTTCAAACCGTACTGAGCTGCCTCAATGTATCCTGCCTTTTAAGTCAGCATCCTAGCCATCATGAAACCTTGTGACATTTGGAATAGCTTACATAGGCATCAACCAAAAAAATACCACTCCTCACAAATCCTCATGGAACACTCAACAGGGTTTCAATTTCAATAGGGTTTGGCGAACTAATGCTAATGGCCTGGGTCATGTTCAGCTCAGTGTTATCATTAACTAAAACTAAAACTAAAACTATTAAAAAATATATATTTTTTCAGCTTTATTTAAAAAAAAAACAAAAACAAAAAAACCCTAAACTAAACTAAATAATTTCAATAATTTAATTAAATTGCAAATAATTTAAATACATTTAAATGTAAGTACGAAAATTATTGACTGAAATAAAAAAATAAAATTAAGTAAATTTAAAACAATTTTTTTTTACTTTTTTTTTACTACGATTAAAATGAAAATATAAAATATAAACTGAAAATATGACATATAAAAGCTAATTCAAAATATTAATAAAAACTATATAAATAATACTAAAATAGCACTGGTTCCTATCCAACTCATCCACCTGCACCCCTACTTTTTTTTGTACTCGAATGTCCTGTAAATAAAAGCAAAAAGTACCAAAAAAAAAAAAAAAAAAAAAAAAAAAAATTAAACACTATGAATAAAAATATAAAACATACATACATACATACATACATACATACATACATACATACATGTATGTATATATGTATTTATATATATATATATATATATATATATATATATATATGTATGTATGTATGTTTTATATTTATATTTATATAGATAGATAGATACAGATATAGATATATATAAAATAATTTGAAAAATAGATATTGTTTTTTTTTTTGTAAATGTAATGTAAATAGGAATACATAAAGACTGCAAATACACATGAAATGTGCCATTTGAGACATGGTCTCATAAGCGTAAGAATACATAAAATTTGGGTGAAAAGAAGAAATTACACTGAAATATTATAGACACTTTAAGTATTGAACAGTATTGAAATCTCCACTCAACTTATTGCTATGCATTCTGGCATTGCATTCTCTGTGAACGATGTGCTGCAGCCTTATAATTTGACTAAAACAAGTTCATTTAGGATGCACTACGTTTTGGAACAAACTTTGCCTTAACATGCTGCCTCACTAGGTTTCGGAGCAAAGCAACTGACTCTAAAACAAACAGAAACCGCACAGACACAGCGTCCTTTTTCCACATTTACTACTCAAAGGGGAAGACAGCACACAAACCGCTTGTTCTTAAATGAAAGTATATTCGTCCCCAACCACAAGCATTTCGGAGCACATTCCTTTTGATCTACGTCTCCAATGTTTTCCAGAGGAGTCAATAAAAGCTATACACCGGCTCCTTTACGAGCCCTGCAGATATATATTAGAGGGGTCTTACTGATTCAAAGCACAGCCATAAACACAATGGCAGGCCTGGCTCAGTGATAAGCCTCTCTTAGTGGAGACTGATGTTATCGGAGTGAGCACTGGACTGAGAGAAGGACCAAGGTGATGTTGAAGTCCTTCAAGGGAAAGAGAGAGAGATCATCAACTCACTAAATCACAGTTCAGTGTAGGACACAACATCACGGCCCAGGAAACAGATTCCCGACTTTATGCAGAAATCCTGCTAGATGAGGTTGTAAAGCAGTCTTAATCTTTAATCACCAAGCCTGGATCAGAAACGTTCATTCACGCACCGATGATAATACCGTCTCCTGTACCTCAGGATCCACCTCTAATCACCCAGCATCCTCCTCCACAGTGACAATCAGGGACATAAACAGAAACAATACATACACGTTAAAGTGCCCCTATTATGGATTTTTGAAAATTACCTTTCATGCAGTGTGTAACACAGCTGTAATTGAATGAAAACATCCTGCAAAGTTTTAAATCTGAAAGTGCACCGTGTATAAAGTTATTGTCTCTCAAAAGAAAGAGTTGACTCTGAATCATTGAAACGAGTCGTTTTTAAAACGAATCTCAAGCCGTTTCATGTTGACGTCAAAATTAAACATTGGCATATTGCCCGCGCACTTGTTGCACGGCAGACCTGGGAAAACTTGATTTTCGCGTTGGTCTGAATGAAAATGCAAATTCATTCTTTACCACTAGGTGCCGCTTTTAAAGTGTTAAAAGCTCACAAAAACTGTTTTAAATGAAATCGACCAATCAAACGAGGGGTTTGGAAAAATGAATCATTGAACGAATCGTTTGGGAGTCGTTGAGCAAGTAAGGTAAAAATAAATGCATAGTATAAGAAAATGAAAGTGTTTTTTGACCTTGCATGCATGTCAACCTGTTGTTGGGGACTCCCAAAACCAAAATATTAACCTTTCATAACCCATAATAGGGGCACTTTAATGCCAATTAACCACATTATAGTTATGACACAAACTAGGGCTGGGTTTTGACACAAACTTCACGATTCGATTTGAGTCAAATCGATTATGCTTCACAAGCTTGCAATTCGATTTGATTCCGATTCAATATCGATTATTTTGAATATATATCAGGTACAGTACATAGAAATTATCAATAAAAAAAAAAAACTCTCAACTAATGTAAAATATTCATGAGAATCAGTTGGTACTACATTACTGAAGGTTAAAATTAGCTGATTTGAATACAAACTCAAATACTCAATGAAGTTTTTATAATGTTAAAGTTATAACACTAATTAACTTTAAATTACATAATTATATTTCTACTCCAATTCGTTTTTTGAAATATAAACATTTAAATGATGGCTGTCATAAAAACTTAATGGATTTATTTAAACGTAAATTAAATACTGAAGTACAGTAAAAATTATAACGAGTATGTTATACGTTAGCAAAATGCTCCTCTCTAGAGTTCATTTTTCTAGCTGACTAACGAATTTATGGACACCGAATATGTTTTTTCTGAGGTAAATGTGACGTTATGTGATATTGTTTACAAGCTGTTACACTGATGTCTTTCCGCAGTTGAAACAATAATTGAGCGATTACATGAGACAGGACATGGATTTCGGTAAGTTGTACTCTTTCTTTTAGCATAGCTACCTTCAGATGTTAATTCATCTTAATTTTGCGCTGTAACTTCTATTAAAGGGGAGGAGATGATCAGTTCACGTGTGTTATAATGTTAGTCAAATACAGCGATCTATCACTCCACATTAAACAGTGCCAAAATGGTATTTATTGTTGGAACATTGTAATAAAACAGACAGAATTTGAAATCCGAGACTTTGTTTATCAAAAGTAACAAATCACAAAGCTTATTGCGATTTATTGGATGGGAGGCGCGCTTACAAAGTTCCATGTATTAACTGAAAACAGGCTAGACTAATCGATTCTTGGGAATTTATAACTGATATCGTTATGTAAAAATGTGAATCGATTAAAATCGAAGAATCTATACTTTTTACCCAGCCCTAATACATAGGCTACAAATACCTACACCTTTTAATCATGTTGAGCACTTTCCATTAGTTTTATACTGAGCTAATGAGACTTTTTATCCTGTTAACCTAAACCAAACCCCTCGCAAAAACCTCTTTGCATTTACTTTAAGACATGTTTAGTATATTTATTGAGCCATTTTCTTTATTGGGTCATTCGCCGGCCCCCTCAGCTTCGACAAAACCTGACCCGCACACTCACACAAGCACACACCTCCAGCTGAATACGTCCCAGAGGTCAACTGTGGTCACAGAGATAAGCTATCATTCATCATTGTGGCAGGCGGCGCTCCTGAATTAAGCTCATGGTACAGTTATAACCAGAGGAAGAGGGTCCATATCAACGCTAAACAAAGCCGTCTCAGTGATAGCGGGGTCAGTGGGAGCATGTGAGCGAGATTCTTAAGCTCTGCTGCTCATTTTACCTGCTCTCCTTTCAAACCTGATCACTACACATTCATTCAGCTTTCATATAAAACAAGATCTGTTATGTTGTAAAGCAGCCTTGAGAAAGTCGTCACCTTTATTTATATAGCGCTTTTAACAATACAGATTGTATTGACCCAGAGAAAGGGGTCATTTGAGTGTTTATGTGCTTGTCTACATTTGACAATGATTGTAAAAAGCAAATGTATGAAAATGTCTTGTAAGACTTGTAAAAAAGGCTAAAAAAAGAGGGAAATAATGTCATTTTTTAAATCTAATAATGCCAAAAGGTGTCCTTATATCTGAATATGCCTACTTCTTTACAGTATGCAAAAGGAGAAAAATGTTCTGGTATCCAATTACTATCCCATAAGGCTACAGGGGAGGAGTCATCATTGGCAACAGCAGCATGGCTGACGTTGTAGTAGGTCAAATGACAACACAACACTGCTGAGGTAGTATATTCAAACTGTATTCATACTACACATATGCTTGTAGATTTTTAAAAAAAAAAATTAACAGTTGAGAAGTTTGATAGCAGACAAATTCTTACCGTTATTTAAAGAGAACATGAAGTGACATTTAAATATTTTGAATAAACTGAATATTCACTGGAAAATACTGCAGAGTGAGACTTGATTTCATCCATCAGGATTTGTCTGGGTCACAATGATAGGTTATATTAATATTGATTAAGCATTTATTTGATCAAAACACAGCAAAAACAGTAATATTGTTAAATATTATTACTAAAGTAACTGTTTTCTATTTTAATATATTTTAAAATGAGAATTTAAAATATATTAAATATATTAAATACACTATATATAGTTAATATACTTACAAATATATTTAATATATTAATATATTCATATATTAATAAAGATGAATTTTTTTGCAGCCATTACTCCAGTCTTCATTTGAAATAGAAATATTTTGTAACAATGTAAATGTTATTGTTGCTGAAAGAAAAAACACACAACTAAACAAAAAATCTTAATGATCCTAAACCTTTATATATAGAGAAAGAGAGTAAATTTTCGAGTTCAAGTTATCTTTAATATTAATAAGTCTATGTGAGGTCATCTCAAGTATATATTTTTGTGAGATTGTGTGTAAAAGCAATGCTGCATGTGCACTGACGGCTGATCTTAGCATGAGTGTCACTGTTCATCTGTAAAGGATACAGCCCTTAATGAGGTGAGTAAAACAGCTGCTCTCTGCACCACTAAATTTAGGCAGTCAAAATCACACACGCATAAACATGTGCACGCACAAATACTCATGCGGCGGCAGTGCTGGCACAGCATAATTAAAATATTATTCATTGCATTTGATTTGCAGTTAAGGTTAAATGGTTGTAAATTATTTATTCCTCAATTAAACAGCACATGTGCAAAGGTGAACACCATTAAATTGTAAATACTTGTGTCAACAATATTTTTCCCCCATTTTTTAGCAGAGTTGCATTATTAAATGGAAATTGTGCCCGTGGCGGAAACTAAAATTTGACCCAGGTGAAAATACAAATGAACCCAGTTGTCATTTGCAAAACACAAGCTTTTCATGAATGCAGGAATTATAGGAAACAGCTGCCATGTAGTGAACAGACAATCCATGATAATTCAACGCTGAACTCAAGGCCCTCATTTATAGATTCTCATGGAAAATGAAACTAGCAGAAGATTCTATTCATACTGAGCACTGCATTCTTTACAGATCTGTTTATCAAAAAAGACTGAAAAAAGGGCAACTGATAAATTGGTTAACTGATACTGAAAAGAACTGTTAAAAAACCTTCATAAAAGGTGAATGTAGAAAGAGAAAGAGTGAGATTACACAAGTTTATCATACACATACTCAATTTACATAGCCCAATGGTAGCACAATTTACTATAAAACAGCAATAACTGCACAAATTTACCTTAATACGGGCCTACTGTGATGTCTGCAGTGCTGGAGGCAGTACTCCAGTTTCCCAGCGTGCCGCCAATGTGGAACAACTTATTAAAATATTCTGACAGTGCCACAACACCACTACTGAAACTACATCAAGGACAAAATAATCATCAGTAAAATCATTAATAAGCTGAAATCATTCAAATGAACGAGAATCTGACTCATTAAAATCCTTATTTCTTCCCATCTCAATAATTTAGAGTGCATCTCAGCCTTTAAATATTGAGTGTCTCCATCATTGTGTGTAAACAGGGAATAAAATATGGATAAAAGTAAGAAATAGTGAAAGTCTGAAAGAAGTCAGTATGATTTTTTTTAAAGAAATTAATATGCATTGAAGATGCATTAAATTGATCAAAAGTGTCAGTAAAGACATTTATAATGTTAGTCAAATATTTCTATTTCAAATAAATGATGTCCTTTGAACTTTCTATTCATCAAAGAATTGTGAAAAATGTATTATGGTTTCAACAAAAACCTTTTATCAACATTGATAAGAAACATTTCTTAAGCACCAAATCATCATATCAGAATGATTTCTGAAGGATCATGTGACACTGAAGACTGGAGTAATGATGCTAAAAATTCAGCTGTCATCACAGAAATAAATTATATTTTGAAATCTATTAGAATACAAAACTCTTATTTGAAATTGTAATAATATTTCAGTATTTTTACTGTATTTTTGGTCAGTTAAATGCAGCCTTGGTAAGCATAAGAGACTTATTTCCGAAACTTTCAGAGACTTTTTCCGTGTCCTGAATCTAGCAGAGACTTAAATCTACAGAGAGCACGAATCCTTCTCAAACCTGGGCAGGAGACAGATAGAGGTAATCAAAATATATATCCTGTTCTTCTCAATCTCTCTCTGCCTCACTCATACGCACATCAGCGGGAGCCAGAGTTTGATCAGTGGCAGGCGCACACCTCCTTAAAGGCTGCCTAATCTGAGGGAGTCAGGTGTTTGTACCTTCTGCCAAAGCTTTGGCGGAAAAGTGGAGCCGCGCAATCTGACAATGCTCCTCTGACACAGTTGCCTAGCAACGGTGAAGCTTGGGGTCTCAAGCTGATGGTCTCAAGCAGGATTTATCCTCTCTGACGACTTTTATTTGATCTAGACAGATTAATGGGCCCTGCGAGGAGCGGAGGACACACAGGCGTATAAACCCCCCTCCATAAACACATATTCGAACATAAACAGCAGGCACGGATAACAGATGTAGAATATGTCGCTGGCAAGAGAAGACAGGGAAAGGAGAGTTACCTTTCCTAAGATCTCTCTTTCCTTGCTCCGCAGGCTGAGAGATCTTATACATTCGGCAGTCGCCTTTTGCTGCCAAGTGCAGCTGATTTTGAGGAGATGAGAGCTTTGGTCTTGGCGTGGTGTGATGAGCTGTTGGGAGACTAATTGCGGAGTGTAATCTGCTCTGATTAGCGGGAGAGGAGCGGGCAGGTGTGAGCACACACACATCGGCTCGGGCCGACGCAGCTGCAGCCTGACCGTGTGCCAGATAAACAAAAGGCATGAGACCGAGGCCATGATAACACACGCGCAAACATGCAGTCTATGTCGCTATGCTCTGCTAATTAACCACCAACACACCTATCACACTTAACTGCCTGCCATATGTTTACATCCAGATGAGTTTTCATCTCAGCCACCTTCCCAGGAGCGCAGTTCACATCCAATTCTAAAGCGGCAGTGACAAACTATTTAGGAGCGCACACGGGATCGCAGGCAGCGCATACATCTTGTTTAGATTTCTGTAGCGTTGTACTGGGCTAGGAAAGGCGCAGGAAAACACATGCTGTGCTTGGGTCAGCAAGATCCGGGGCTGGCGCATTAAGTTATCACGCCTCGCTATCCCTGCCCACAGCTGACACAGGCAATTAGAGCTGAGGTTAATATCGCGCAGCCACGGACCAAAAAAATGCATATCTCCCTATCCCATCGCTCTGAAGGAAGAACGGGTCCTCGCAGAATTAGTGCTGGGGCAGCACACGCAATGCCTGGGAGAACATTCTGCGGCCTTGGTGTAACCTTGAGGTACAACCACTTAGTTCTATACAAGGGATGGATATTAACAGGGGTTTGGGGCAAAAATGCCACCAAAATGAACAAAATTTAAGATAAGGGGGCAAAAAAAATGCCTCTGTACAACTCGATTATGTTTGTCACAATTAAAGCGAAACGTGAACATAAATGTGTTGACTGCAACATTACATTTAGATCTGCTCACATTGCATCAGATTTCTTTTTACGCATTTTTTCTTTGCAGCGTTGAGTATTAAAACCAAATTACACAAGTTTCTGTTGAGCTTATGAATGCAATGGCTAATCACCAATGAAAATGCTGGAGTTTTGTTCAGCACACGCACAAACTGCAAAAATGTAAGTAAGAGATTCATTTTGATTAAGTAATTGTAACAGGAGTCTTTGTAACTCACGCTAGACTGAAGTCATGGCCTGCTTCAGTGTTGTCTTTTCCTGTTTTTCAGCATATAATTTATTCCTAGTTTAAATACGTTTTTCATGCTACTAAAATAACCAATGTAAGTCTCGATTTTCTCATTAATGGTTCTTAGCTTATTTTGTCTGTGTAGTCAGAATATGACATGCCATTTCCCCAAACACAAAAAAACTTAATCATTTTAGCAATATCAAGAGCAATAAACAACAGTAATGATTTTTGCCATAATATTGCAGGCCTGACCTTTTTTTTTAATTATATAATTTATATACTTTGTGTACAGTAGTCTATTTACATTATGCATTTGTTGAGTAGATACATGCACCTTTGAGCAGAATTAAACAGTCAGTGTAAACAAACATAAATGCCACGTCAGAGGCAGCTTCTGTTTTACCTCTGCAGTGTAAAGATGGATTTTGTTGATGTGGATAACATTTTATTGGTAACAGTTTACAGTATTCTGATTGACTGAACTAACTGGATAAATTTAAGTATTTGACATAAAAGACAACAAAGATACAGTTAAAAAAATGCCCCTTGAAATCAACTCTAGGGGGCAAATATCAGTTAATTTCTGCCCCTGTACTGCACACAATCACTAAACCAAGAGTCTTAACCTTCTAGAGCAAGGGGAAGGGTATAAACTGAAAGGAGACGTGACGGCGATGTTTATTGTGCTCCAGTTCACTTAATCTCTGTGTCAGACGACAGTTTATACATGTCATTCCATTACCACACCATAAACTGTCCCCAGTGAAACGCTGCCCTGCTAATCAGCTCCTTCACAAACAGAATTAGATTTCCAATTGAATTTGTTTCGGCCTGGAAAAATATGACAAACCTCTAGGACAATGCAGCCCAATGGCCGTGGAAGGGCGGTTTCTTTTGATAATCGAGTTAAAACACAGCACGAGGGAGCGCTTTCACGTAGTGCTCTGGCGTGGAAAGTGTTTGCAGAGAGGGGAACGAATCTACATTCCAAACAGACAATGGCTGGCCAGAGGTCCGTCTCTTTATTTTCCCTTTGGCGTGTGTTGTCGAGGCATCTGAAGACCTGTGGCTCTTTCACTTATCTTTAGCAAACACTGCCGGAGGCTGACTGTCACAAGCCCAAATTTGTTCTTGTTGATAATGTCATGACAACACAGGGAACGGGAAAACTACACTCCAGCCGGGATGGTGGCAAACATGCTAAAAGCACACTAAAAAGCAAGAGCGACTTCAGAGGCGTTTTTATGTTGCTACCAAAAACATGAGAATGTGAAACCAGCGATTTGGAAGACAATGATCATTTTAGAATCAACTGCATCACACGCCACCTCCGACTTTTGAGGGGAAAAGGTATTAAACTATTTTAAAATAACATTTTTATATTTATTTATATTTTAGATAATTTTTGGTTTTAAAATGATTGTCTTTTCATAAATTTGGTAGCATCACAAAACTGTGTACCATACCATACCGCTTGAATGCAAGAAAAAGTAAAATATTAGAATAGTTTCTCCAAAAATACAGTTTCTCCAAAAATACTTCTTTTTTTTTTTTTTTCATCAAAGTGTTAAATAAATTCATTAAAATAAATAAATAAATAAATAAAAAATAAAAAGCAGATATTAGGTTACTAGACATGAACCTGGTCCACCCTAGTCTCTTATTTTTATAAATAACTACTGTAAGCTGTTAAAAAACATTTTCCTTTGGTCGTGTATCATCTTATTGAAAAAGACTGTTACAATAGTGCTAATTTTAAATGCTCCTTGAATCATTTAATTCCCACATTATCAGAGAAAACACAACTTCCAGCGGACAAATCATCTGTATGCAAGATGAAGCACATTTCTTCAAGATCCGCGGAAGAGATCGTGAGAGAAAAGCTGTCTAGGGTCATTAGTAGGGTTTCAAAGTCACTCTGCCCTCTGACAGAGAGCGTTTGATAGGTGCTGCCGAGGCAAAGCTTGCCACAGGAGAGAGAAATGATACCGTCCTGATTAGATCGTCCTCCTTAGGGAAGGTGCTGATGCACAGAAATTCAAAAAAAGAGGAAGAGGAGGACAAGGGTGGTGGGTGGTGATGTAAAAAAGAAAAACTAGAAGTGCAAAATAGAAGAGCTGTCAAATGTGCAACGTTTCTTCCCCCACGTCGCACTGTCCCTCTGGTGTGTCACCCCCAGCGGAGACGTCTCAGTGCGATGTGTCAGTCAACAGACCCCTATCCTCGTGCCGTTCACAAAACTGTCAGGCTCCACGCCGACCCGCCAGCCTGTGTTACTACCACGTCAAAAAAAAAAAAAAATCAGACGTTTGAGAAAATAAACCGCTCTTGCGTAATCCACCAAACCGAAATTTGCACTTGTTAACCGGGAATGGCTCCCAGAGCACTCCAAGCTCTCTCAGAAATCAAGAACCGATCCTCATCTGGCATTTCATTAAACTCAAACAAGCATTACAATGCATTGGCTTGCATGAAACCGGAGTAATTCGAGGGGTTAGGCTCATCAGCGCTGGCCACTTCTCTAAAGTCATTAATGAGGGCTCAGGCCAGGCTCAGGGCTTTCCACGAGTCACTAACACTCCTACAACCCCTCTTCATTTGATGAGCTCGTTCATAAAGCCTGAGGAGCCAGGATGCCGCTTTAGAAACGGTCCCCTTTTCCAGGCTAAATGAACAGTTATTGAGTGAAAACAGGTCAAGTGGACTGGGGGCACACTGCTAAGTAAAGCTAAAGAGAAAAGTGTTATAGCGGGGGGAAAAAGCGCGTAAGTGAAGGCACAACCGAAAGCAGAGGCGGACTGGCTGTTGCTCGGCATCTATGGGAAGTGGCGGCAGCACAGAACGAGGTGATTTGCACATTAAAAGCAGCAAATGTAGCACAGCTTTGAGGAAGCCACCAGCAAAGAATTTACACTCTCTAAATAAATAAAGCAAGTTGACAAAAAACCCTCAACGTTCGGCGTGATAAAACACTTTCGCTTGAGTGGTAAATCGATGCAGAGTCAGTGTCTGGATGTCAACAATGTTTTGAATGTGTTTTGACACTGAGAGGTGACAGTCATTCACTGAAGACACATTCTGCCTTGGGCTTGTGATTGGGCACAGGATGTATGTGTGTGTGTGTGTGTGTGTGTGTGCGTGTGAGACGAATAGAGAGAATGATACAAACCATAGTGCGCCGAAAATGAAGCTGAGAGCCACCCCGCTGCACAAGAGCCCGTAAAATACAGTTGTTTATATGCTCGACAGCAGGGCTGTGCCCTCCCTGACAGAACAAAAATGAAAGCAATATCAATGAAATATGACACTGATGATAGATCAGGAGAGGAGATGGAAATGACTTGATTCTCCCGAGTTTTCCGAATGAGATCTGGCCTGCGAGGATGTGTTCAAGCTGAACTCTGAGATGGCTCGCACTTGTCAGGTTTCTCAAACAATCAGGGCATCAGCTCCGCTGGGAGTTGTCTGAAATGAGCAGAAAACTCAGCAGGTTTGTTTGAAGCCCACTGCGGAAGTGCAGTACTGTTAATAAACCGCCTCTAAAGGCTACGGCTAGATCCGAAAACCACTTACTCCAACTACATAAAATGCTGCCGACTATTCCAATCAGCTAAATTCCACATTTTCTCTGAAAGCTGACTCCTACATGACCTGTATGCGTATCTGTGTTTGAGAAAGCAAGTGTCCCTATGTCCTTGGGCGACCATCCCTTGCTGTAAGCAGGAATAGACCGTGTCCACTGGCTGTATAGACGGAGTTCTCAATGCCCTTGATGCCTGCAGAACAGAGGACAATAGGATCAGTTTGAACAATGCAAGCCCTTTTAACAACATCCACTAGGCCCAGAACCACAGACCGTCTTCACTATCATCACACCACACACACACAAAGCCACCAGAGCTTCAATTCAGAGAAAAAACGCCTGATTTCTTCTCACTTTAAACCATTAATAATTCAAATGTTGAATCTTAGAAGAAACAAATCTTTTGAAGGACAAGATTCCAAATTTAAGATTTGACATGTAAGTTGATTTGTAGACTAGGAATGCGGAACAGTGGTAGATTTTGAAATGTGACAAATTTTAGACTGGAGTATTATATATTATAATACTATCATAATATATATATATATATATATATATATATATATATATATATATATATATATATATATATATATATATATATATATATATATATATATATATATATATATATATACATATGCTCGTTTCTCCTTTAAGCCACACAGTTTGATTCATGTCTGTAGCACAAACATTGTGGAACGATTTCCACGCTAAAGGTTAATACTTAGTACTAGGGATTTGAATAAAGCCCTAACATTAATTATAAGCTATAGTAAGTGTGAAGTGTTCACAAACACATAGTTTTGAGAGGATCTGATTGTTCCGTAAAGCTCTGACAATTACGCTCTGTAAGCCACAGTAAAAAGCCGCTGAAGTCAGTGAGTATTTTGGGGCACAATCCTCCATTGTGCCTGCAGCACGGCGCCTTTTAACCCAGGTGTGAACTTGAGTGTCAATACCATTCTAGAGTCTGTTATTATTTGATCGGCAGCAGGCGGCTGGGGACATAATTCCAGTGCATTGGAGAGCCGGTCGTGCACTCATACTGGACCTAAGTGGCCAGCCATTTCAGCAGCAGCTACACTTCTCATTTTTCTCTGCTGGAAACCCAAGTGTTTATATCAAATTTACAGTTTTTATTTTTCCCTCCTGTGCAACCAGAGTCACCAAAAATAAGGAGAGACCGTGCAAAAAGGAAACAAAACCAAGAGAAAAGGTGGTCTAGAAGGGGATAGAGTTAATTTTAGATTAAAATGAGACAAGTGTGAAATTCAAAACATGTCTTTGTAGCTCACTCATTTTTAGCCACAGCTCAGCAAGCGGTAAACGTGCTTCCCAGAGGTACTGCTGCCAAGGGTCTATCATTCATTAGGCTGCCACCATCATCACATGCATTCCAGACACTTAATCACTAGGATAGAGATAAAATAAAAAGCTTGAAGGTCACCAGGGGGAGAGAGTGATAGAGAGGAGATAGCATAGAGGGGTGAAGATGTATGGCCTCATTTTGATTGAGGACATGACGCTTTCAGTCACACGCGACAGAACACCCGATGAGGAGATGCGTTTTGACTGGAGACCTTTATCACAGACTCCAACGGTTTGCCAAGCTACAAATCACAAGGAAACGGCCCTGGAGAATTCAGCAGCAAATCGCAAAACATTTAATAGGACTATCTGAGTCTACCCTCTTCCGTATTCACTTTACGCTCTAGAAGGCGAGCGACAGTAGAGCGTTGAGCGAAACTCTGAATCTCAACCATCATGCATATTTCCCATTCTTTCCCATCAGGTGTTTTTTTGCCTGTCTACTCCTTTGATGTTTTGACATATTTCTCTGCCTCGTCGAGCGCTCGTCTCCGATTTGCCGTACTGTTTAATGTTCATGAGGGGCGGCGCAAAACTAGGTCCGTTGACAACCCACTGGCTGTTGTTACAAGATCTCAGACAGACAAAGAAGACGAGGTGCACCGCTGAGGAGTCCCACACTCCACTGCCTCAAAATAAAAAGCGCCTTGACCTCCTCGGCAGCCAGCTTCACCTCTCAACTGTGACAGACGGACGGCGCCCTAGTCTCGTCCTGCGGCCCAGCGTGCTTAAATAATGCCGGCTCTCTGCACACCCCGGGCCAACAGCCACCCACCATACTGGGAAAGTTCTGATGCTTAATCTCCTGAAATGCAAATGTGCCAAATGAGAGATGGGGTCTCGAAGGAGAGCCTGCCATGCTGTGAGTGTAAACGGACACGGTTAAACCCTCCTCTAAGACCGGCTCAGACTGCACCGACAACCAAATCTGAACTATAATAGTCACTTTCCGGTCAGGAATTTGTATGGCATTTAAATTTGAAAGGGTGTACGGTGGGGCATACAGTTTTGCTCGAGGATATTGGATCTTTCAAGAGGCTTTGTTCGCATGCCGTGATGACAACAGTGGCGCGCACCAACCGAGGAGAAATTGTCAAGGCAACATGTATCGCATTTCACAAAAGTTCAGAGCAAAGTGATTTCCCTCCCCTCTCCAAACCTCCCGCCGAAGACGAAACAAGCGATCCACGACACATCCTCTTACTTTAAAGAAAACAAGCGGCTGACACATTTCCTGCCAACAGGCCCTTTCCTCAGATAACACAAGACTCCCGTCAACAGGAAGCCCTTTCACCGGCGGCTCTGCCTCCCTTCGGCACGTCACACAAAACAGCTCCTCAACCCCAGCCCCCACAGCCTTCCCTCCAACTGTTGAGGAAAACTAGCAGAAGATGCTTACTAAAAACCAGAAGAAATCAGAAAACTGGACTTAAGAAAGTGTGGGCTGTAGCCTGGAGTCCTTCAAATGCTCTTGATCTGAGAGGCAGCGTTTTAACAGCCTCAACAATACTCCTAAAATCAATTAATGTGCAGCCGGTGGTATCAACATTACACACAGCCTGCCATTACATCAGATCCCACAAATAGCTCTGGCCAGATGGACGGACATCGTTACGGTCTGTGCAAACCACGGGAAAGGGTGCACACATAAGCACAAACATGCCCTCTAGGCACGGGTCAACGCTTTAGATTTGTTAAAAGCCTCCAGTTCTTGTGCGCTCACCAGAAGTTTACACGAGTGAGTGCACGAGCACGGTAACAATGTATAAAAGATTTGAGGAAAGTTTGTAAAAAGCAAAGCAGAACTCACATTAAGTGCAGAGTGCATTTGAAGAGCGGTGAGAGAAGAAAACCTGAGGCAACCTTCATAAGGCAGGGGCTGTACTCTTTGAGCAGCTGCTAATAGGAGAACTGGCAGAAGAGAGAGAGTGAGAGAGAGAGCAGACGCTTTCTGCAGGCTGCTGTGATGACATGCAGGCTTTTTTCCTTTTTTTTAGTAAGGGGGCTTATCTTTGTCTCTATGGTAACTGTGTCTCTGGGTGGTTATTAGAAACCCTGAACTTCCTGTGCATCTGCAGGATCAGCCAATCACGCGCCGTGTTTTCATAGGCGGAGATAGCTCGTGCTATAGGCAGTGAAGAGCGGCCACATGAGGGGGCCATGGAAACAGAGGGTCAGAGAAAACTTACAACACGGCACGACACGCCAGTTTGCATAAAACAGCCCGAAACTGTCTTCACTGCACTCTATGTATTTATAGAAACATCTAGCGACTAGACTAAAGTAGGTTATAAATCCTAGAAGCTCATTTTTTCCAGCAAAACAGCCTCCACGCCACAATCTTTTTCCAAATAGGACATTGCCATCAAGGTATTTCAGTATTTTTTAGGACCAAAATGGAAACTCTTGTGGAAAACACAAGCTCAGCATCTCAGATTCCCAGAAAGAACTTGCTATAGCACTGTGGTAAAGAGACTTGCAGACAGACAACCACAGAAAGCTCAGAGCTCAGCAGAACGGCCAGAGTTACCAGAGTCCAGCTCTAATGACAATAAATCCACAGGATATGCTGTGTACCAACACACTCATGCAGTTCATTTTAACAGCAGACCGCAGATGAGCAGAACTTAATTCTCATGAATGCAAATGAACAGAGAGAATGAAGGATTACAGTTGCAAGGCAAAAAGCTGACATGGAGCATGCATCTAGGATAGTACTTTCAGCTGTTGTGTCCAGGCGTGCACAGAAAAGACAGCTGAACTGGAGAACTGCAGCTTAAAACTATCAGATTGCAATGAGAAAGCTTCGTTTTCCCAGCGGAAACTAGAAATGAACCAACAGTAAAAAAGTAAAATATGCCTCTTTATCCTTGCAGACAGGAATGGGAACACACTTTCTGTATGTTTATAGGAAATACACGCTACACACACACATACAGAAGCGCTCACTGCATAGTTTCCCAGTAGTCTCTCTGTCTCCTCGGTTTAAGCTGGTGAAATCGTTTGGAGCGATGTGGCTCGCTTCTTCCCTGTACTAACTTTTTTTCCCACCAGGAGAGCACATTCAAACTTCACTCGGTGGTTGCTTTATTTAACATCGCATTTGTTGACAAGTTTGGGAGCAAAGTTCCCCACGCAGAACCCTGGGTGTTGAACTCGAGAACATCAAATACAAACAATACCGACCAGAACAGAGTGCCCTACCCCCTGAGGGCAAGATGTTACTTCATCGGCACCAAGAAAAACATCAACCGGTCTGCTAAGACAGCGAGGGAAGGACCCCCGAGGCACGCTCAGCGAGGGACGGTCTAGACCTCTTCCAGCACTGTTTACAGCTGCAGCGACTTCCATTCCTCAGTGACAGGAGCGTGCCCTCTTTCATGTCTCTGCTGTCACAATATTTCATCTGGCGTAAGTAGCACATGTCCCACACGTAACTAGACTCACCAAACAGGAGCTCCCAGCGGCATCTATATGCCCGCGAACGATCTTGCACGCCGGCTCACTCCTGACAAAACAGAAAGCCCTGATAGAGTACAGCAAGAATGATCAATCACACACAAACCTTTTAATCCAGATCGTCCCCTGATTGGCTGCCTCCGCATGAGCTCCAGATTTTTAAATCCGACTGGTTAATCCCTCCATTTCTCTCAGATTCGGTATTTCAGCAGTGACCACAGTGGGCTCTAACATTCACTTGGCTTTTTTCTCTCCCTCCCTCTTTGCACTCTGTTCTGAGACCGCTCACTGAGCTCTGGAACTAAGGGAGCCTGATGAGGAGGGAAGAGCCTCGCTGGGTCCTAGTGTCTCTGGTGTTAACTGAAAGAATGCCATTGTTTCATGTGTAACCCAGGGCTACACTCTACAGACGGCTGATAAGTCCTGTGCTGTGCCAGATCCACTGCTGGGGTATTTGTAGATGGATAGAGATGGAGAGCTGTTCGATGTCCATTACCTGGAAAAACAATATAATAGTTGAAAGATCATTTACAAACTGAGCTAATTAAAAAAAAAGAAAAAGAAAAAAAAAGGTTGTGTTGTTTGCAGCAGAAATAACTAAACATGAAAAATATCTTAAAGTAAATGTATCTTGTTTTAAGGTTTTTTTTTTTTTTTTTGCAAAATGGCATATGATATCAAATCTTGTTTTAGAGAAATATAGCAAAACTGAATTAGGTTTTGGTAATAAAATACAAAACAAAATAGTGTTCCATCCAAATTAGGTTTTTTCATTATTTTCTTACTCTCCAATATTTTTTTTTCAAGTAAATCTTGTTTTATCGATCATGAGATGTTTTTACTGTATATGATACTGATGTGAATTTTTTCATCCAGAGGTCATAGAAACTCTGATATAAGACTGACCTCCTTTTGTAGTCTTGCTCAACTTTATAAGGCAGAATATTTACACTGCTGTTTTACATACAACTTGTGTGCTACATTCCTAGTCTCCTCCAGGAGAAACACAATAGCTGAAAGTGGTTATTTAGTGATAACATCTCTGATAAAATTAGTCTTCATTGTAAGATCTAAAATTTAATTTGCAGGACTGACATCAATGATATCATGTGACCAATTGCAATGCAGCAAGTTTAAATACAGGCAAAAGAAAATACTGTATGGTTTGAGAGCTATTGTATAGCTTTAATAGACACATGGTGCACAGGTCATATTAACTGGTTTTATATTTCATGGTGCGTTTTGGAGACTGACAGTATAAACCTACTGATGTTTAAGGAAAATAGCAGCTTGAATATTCTGCTAACATCAGTTAAACAGAATTAAAAAAAAAAATTAATACAACATGAGGATGAGCTGATGAGAATATGTGACCCTGGAGCACAAAACCAGTCATAAGTAGCACGGGTATATTTGTAGCAATAGCCAAAAATACATAGTATGGGTCAAAATTATCGATTTTTCTTTTATGCCACAAAATCATTAGGATATTAAGTAAAGATCATTTTCCAAGAAGATATTTTTGTAAATTTCCTACTGTAAATGTATCAAAATGTAATTTTTGATTAGTAATATGCATTGCTAAGAACTTCATTTGGACAACTTTAAAGGTTTTTTTCCTCAATATTTAGATTTTTTGCACCCTCAGATTCCAGATTTTCAAATAGTTGTATCTCGACTAGGGCTGCAACAACTAATCGATAAAATCGATTATAATCGATAATGAAAATCATCGACAACGATTCTCATTATCGATTAGTCGGGTCTGCCCACAGTGCACGGCCAACTTCAGCCGCTCGCGTCAAATTACAGCACTGAATAACGCATTTCTGTGGCCAAAATGCATCTAAAAATAGTGGAGGAAACAGAATGAGATGCTGCGGGAGAGTTAGGTGATCCAAGCTGCACAAAACATGAGAATTCTTTATTTTAAGCTTTAAGTTAATGCATTAGCGTAATGGCTTGCCCTGTCAGGCGCTTTGACAGATGCGTGTGTGTCCTCAGCGCAAAAACGTTCAGTTTACGGTCATATCCTTATCTGTAAATGTCACAAATTCCTGCGAGCATTTCCTTTTTTGCATAAAGTCCCATCCTGACAGTCTGTGTTAAGTTTAAATGACCGAATTACTGAATGAGCGCGAGCGCGTGAACGCGCGTCAGAGAGGGATTAATATTCAGCGCAAAAACATTCATTGTGCTGAAATATCTGTTGTTGAACGTTCAATTAAGGTTTAAAAGTCAACATGTAGTGCACGTATTTTATGAGAGTAGGAACTGTAAAGGGATAACCGCGTATAGTTGTCTGAATATAAATATCAGATGCTTCATAGCCGCCTTTTACAGGATAAATAAATTACAGTAAACGTGACTGTGATCAAAAAGATGGTTAATACGGAGTTTGTGTTTTTATTCGTCTTTATTATCTTTATTATCTTAATATTTGATGAAGAGATTTAAACTATAGGCCTATATACAGTGCTTAACAAATTTATTAAAACAAATGTATTTAAGGTTTATAACATAATGTAAGCTTTGTGCCACTGCTGCTCTAAACTAACAGTATTGGTGTTTACTAAAATCATTTTTTAGCTATCTGTATTGGTTAGTCCTCCAATATGCGTAAGCTCTTTAGTAACAGTGGGCTATTTCTAATGCTATAATATAATTATTGCTGTTATCTATGAAAGAATGAAAGGTCTATGAAAGATTTTTTCAGACACCCAGTTACAGTCAAAAAGTAGCTAAACAATGCCAGCAAGAATGCATGCTGTTATGAAAGGCAGAAGACATTTTTTTATGTGAATAAAAATGTAGTTGTTTCAGTTTGTTATTTGCCCAATAAATGACAATAACATTTTTAGATTTAAACAATTCTTTGACAGATTCCTAAAATATTTGTGTTTTCTCTTTATTATGACAGGTGGTCTAATAAATTAAGCACTGTATGTTTTTATAGCATTCAGTTGGCACGTTTGTTTGAAGGACATTGGGCAGAATGTGGAAGTGTTTTTGTCAATAAAATAAACGAAGAAAATTTAGTGGTTTTTTTATATAAATCCGATTAATCGAGAGAAAAAAAAAAAAAAACAAAACAAAAAAAAAAAAAAATTCGACCAACTAATCGATTATCAAAATAATCGTTAGTTGCAGCCCTAATCTCGACCACATATTGTCCTATCCTAACGAACCATACATCAATGGAAAGCTTATTTAATCAGCTTTCAGATGATGTATAAATATACAATTAATTTCAATTTAAAAAAATTTACCCTTATGACTGGTTTTGTGGTCCAGGGTCACATATTTGTTTGAATTCGTCCTTTAAAAGGGTTAATATCTTACCATGTACTGAGACTTTATATATTTATTTTCAAATAAATGGCTAAAGTATGTCATAACAAAATCCCTCCATGACATCAGCAGCATCACAGCACACAAATCATTACCATTACCAAAAAATATCTTCCAAAAGGTCAAAACCCCTACTTTTTTATCTCTCTCTCTATCCTTAGAAATCAGACTGAAAACGAAAGCCTCATTTTAGCTCTATCCTTCAAAAACACACTAACATTTAAACCCCAAATCCTTTGCTACCACTCTGAAGTGTTTGCTATTGGAAATGTGGCAGCAATGCTAAAACTATTATGTGCATGGACACTACAGCCAGGGCTATAAATATAAGCAACACATGGAGCGGCAGACTGCAAAACGGGGAAATTTGGGCTGCTTATATCTGTCAAGAGCTGCACGAATCAGGCCGCCGGCCATATGATCAGCCTGAAGGCTGAGTCCACCTCCTCAGCAGGGAGCTTTGTAACTGCGCTTCTCGTTTCTTTTTCAAAAAACAGATTGAGAGAGAGGGGGGTTTGTAAAATACCTTGGATGCTTATGTGAAAAATGCCTCATGAGAATAATAAAGTGTCTCAAATGAAACTTGGCCCTTATCTAAATAACAGTTGACTAACGTGCTCACAATGTAAACTCAGTGGCTTACCGCAAATCTTGGGGGCCCCCCGTGAACCATGAGATGGGGCCCTGGACACAAGTGGATACATCATGCACCAGTGTTTCTTCTCGGGGGTGAAACAGCATCTGATGGAGACAGAGAGTTATTTTGGCCAAATATTTCTTATCTCAAATCCTTATTCATCTAATTATATGCGGAAATATCTTTCTAGATTTTATTTCAGCTGGGAGAGAATGCAAATTCTAACCAGTTTGTAAACAATTAAAACCATGATACACTGTTCTCCACAATTGTGATTTCTTTGTAAACGCATTTATGTTGAATTTGCACAGCATTAAAAAGGCAGGTAACACAATATATTATGTGTAATATCTTGTACGCAGAGTAAAATTGCTCTATATCTGCAGTTTAACCCTAATATGATTGGCTTGTGGGTCCAATGTTTGACAGTGTATATACAGCTGAATTGTGAGCATGTCTTTACTATAACAAAAACTATGTGTAAAGGAAAAAAAAATGCCTGTGTCCTTGACTGATGTGTAAAAAATAGAGCTATTGGCTTTTATGTTATGTGAATGATGCCAGACTTGTGAGCCTGAGAGCTTTCCAAAACATTTTCAGATCAAGCAGTTAATCATGTTCAATAACGTTTCAGTAACAGAAACCGAATGAGCAGCCAAATGCTCTGGCCTCTGAACGTCTGGCAAAAATATCCAGCTTTTGTAGCAGCTGTAGGACGGAATTCTGTTTGTGTTTTCCAGTACTAATGTTCAAGTGCCACTAAACATATAAAAATAGTAGTGCATCTCAGTATAAAGCAAAATCTTTTTGAGTAGGTTGCAAAAATGAAATGTTGCAAAAAGTGATTTACATAGTTTTTTTTATATATTAATATATATAAATGACTCTCATGATGCCACAATAAATTAAAAACCTTGTCATAAGAGCAAATGAACATTAGAATTTTGCTTTATTAAACAAATGTTTACAGCATGATTGCATGAACAACGATATAACACACCTGTGATTGCACATCAATTGAATTCTATATTAATGTGCACTCACATTCATCTATGATCATTATGTTGCTTGGCAACCATAAACAGCCAGCAGTTGAGCTAATGAACTATTACTTAGCAGGAGAATTGTTTATGATCACTAACAAATGTAATTATTTATTGAACATAAGTGTCTGCTATCATATTGATGTTGCCATTTAATAAAAACAATAAGCCACTTGAGGATGTTACAATGATTTTTCCATATCACACTTCTCATCACACTACGTTAAAATCAGTTGCTTATTGCTTAAATGTAAAATGTACAGAGAAGTGCTCCATGAGCATTCTAGTAAACGATGAGAGGATAAACAAAGTGTGATTTAAAAAAATTATAATATCAATGACACTGTTGATACAGAAATGAATTAGTGTCCTTCCTTTTTCTATATCACAATTTTTTTTCTTTGTACTCATTAAAATGATTTACATACAGCAGTCATAAGTATAACACAATTAATGTTCCTCTCAGTTAATTACTCCACCTTCCTCTGTCACATCTTCGAACGCGTTTGAAAAAAAAAAATAAAAAATACAAAGCCCAGATGAATGTCTTCATCATATAATATTTCACCCAAGGCACTTAAGTGAATTAATGTAGCATAATTCCTGAGCAAAGTGCTTGCTTAGTGCAATCAAAGGATTAGAAATATGCATTTTTCAAATGATATTTCAGGCAACACTTACTGAGAATAAAATATGAATGTATCTCTGAACTAAGCAGAAACACTGGTAAACAGTCACTTTGTTGCCTACAACCAAGAAGTGATTTCTGTGTGGTTTCATATTCTATTGCTAAACCTGTTCAGCGAATCAGGCTGAACCATTTGCATACCATACAATTACAAGCAGAATATTTAATTTGGTGGTAAAATGCTTGAAATTACCTCTGTGTTTGATACTAGTGTTTGATCAATATCAGTAGGGTGAATCTTACAAAACCTGTCAACACTAACATCAAAACAAAGAAAGAAGAAATCAAGAAATCTTTCTTTTGTAAGAAAATGAAACCTATTTTAGAATCATTTTACACTGACATTATTTTCAATTTTGCATATTTCTTACCATTCTCATTGCCATGCAAAAACAAACCAATAAAACAAAAAAAAAACATTCTCAGTACTCAAACACAATTGAATAAATAAAAAAAAATTTCATTAGTGCAGTGTGAAAATATATTTGTATAGTACTTATAAATCACTGTATTTTTTGTTGTACTGCTTTCAATGTAATGCTTTTTTCAAGTCTTTATTAACCTGAATTAGTGTTTTGAACTTACTAATTACAAATAGTTAATTATGAAAATGAAAGTCTACTGACAGTATGAATTTTTTAAAAATCCAGATGCTACGGAGGCCCAGTAGTGCACAACACAACGAAATCTCTAATAACTAATTTCGTTGTGTTGTGCTAATTTCGCTGTGTTGTGGCTTTCCATTGTGTTGTGCAAATTTCGGTGTGTTGCGGCATTGTGTTGTACTAATTTCGGTGTGTTGCGGCTTGTTTTCGTTCTGTTGTGCAAATTTTGTTGTTTTGTGGATTGTTTCTGTTGTGTTGCGACTTGTTTCCACTGTGTTATGCTAATTTTATTGTGTTACTGATTGTTTCCATTGTGTTGTGCTAATTTCATTAGAGAATTTGGGGTTAATGTCCAATGTTTCATAATGAATGAATGACTAAACAACAAAACAATTAACAAACATTATTGATTTTGGAGTGAAATTTGACCTGGGCATATTTTCATGAGTTTCACCATGTAATACCTCCTATTGAGTTCAAAACTCAAATAAAAAATAATCAACAGATCTTTAAAACATACCTCTCATCTCACTGTTCTGTCATTCCAAATGAACCAAAGTCAGATACAGCGGTTTCTGCAAAGAGTGAAAAAAACAATCCTTGCTAAATGCTGCATTCATCCTGTATTATTTATGCTGCATTATCTGAGTCAAACCTACCTGAGTGAAAATGACCTGTATACAAGGGATGCAAGAAATGGAACAGTGCTCTTGCATGAGTATGAATATGATCCAGGCGCATAATAGGATATAATGCAAACCATACTACTTAAACCACTCAACCGATTCCCACCGACAAAACTCAATAAACATTGTTTACACAGCAGAGGTGGATCTGCGCACATCTTTAACTACTGTGCTGTTTTCTCTGCGCTCGGTGGCAGAAAATAACTCAAGAGCACGTATAAGAGTTGGCCCCCATAATTGAAATAAGTGGTGAAATCCGTTAGCTTCGAATCCTCCCAGTGCGATTCAGAGATGGGTAACTAGTCTCACACTATGAGCTGAAATGTTCTTTCATGGGGATGCAGCATCAACTCTATAATGTGACACAAGGGACAATAACCATTATTATAATCTATTGAAGTCTGGGAAGCTAATAGACACCCAAAACAGAATGAGGCGGCGCTGCCTCGCTGCTGAGGAGAAACGAGGGTGATTGTTTTTCACTCTCTGCGAGAGTGTGAGCAAAGAGCAGGGAGAACGGGTGATGGATCTAGCACAGCCACGCGCCTGCCGACCGAAAAATCAATCACAGTAATGGCTGGCGCTTCCGCAACGATTCTCCCGCAGAATGAAACGCAGCTTTAATGTGATATGCAAACAATAAAAACGGAGTGCAATTCTTTTTCAATAAAAGAAGGCACTTTTCACACAACAAACGCAGCATGAACAGGAAACTAATGTCGCCATCCCTCCATCCATCCGTCTATCTCGCTCTTTCTCAGGGAAAAGCACTTGTAGATGGAGCCGTCTCTGATGAATGTACTGCTGGAAGACAGAACAGGAAGACAGAACAGGTCACGTTAACTGCTGTCTCTGGAATAGCGTGCAGCAGTGCCTTGTTACGCTAAGGACATAAAACCAGTTCCTGTGAGTCCAAACCTTGGTATATGACACATGATGGCTCTCTAGGCATCCAGAGGCTTTCACCACCGGGCACATCCTGATGCGACCATGCGGGCCAAAATAATCCATCCATTGTTTTTTTCCATTCCTCATGCAGGGGACACACACAGTGCAGATGGCATAATTTGTTGAGATCCTCACCCGGCTAATGGCCTAAAGCCCAAGTGGGTCATTTGCGCAGAGAAATATTGGGCCTTTTGTCCACTCAATCCTCACACACAACCTACACTCACCTATTGTACTACAGCGCCAACAGCCAGCCACAGGCATCTGGATCAAGGACATGGTGGGTTTGAATTAATGCAGTACATTAAAACTTGTGGAGCATAGCTGAGATTTTATAGCTGGTAACAACTGAGTGGAATCTAGACTATTCATTTGTTTTATTGACAGTGCGGCTATCAGCAGTTATGTGTGAGGCGTACATTTGAAACAAAAGAAAATGATTACAAATATGCCTGCAAAACATCCCATGCAACTCTTTACCATGGTTTTTCTATAGTATTATTGTTTTTGTGGTAAAAATGCACTAAATTCATTCTAAGCAATCTATCCAGGCTACTATTTTTAATATAAATACAAATGATGACCTGTGATTACTATTGTGTTGCTGAAAATACCATTGTTTTAAAATTTCACAAGGATTAAATAAAACTGTTTTGAGAGCAGAAAATGTGAACTTACCATACTGTAGGCCCATCATATATCACTGCACAAGAGCATCTGATTTTCTTCATCAGATCTGCACGACTTCATCTGGCAGTAATCAAACCTTTAGAAGTCATTTAAATGCAATGGATGAAAAATAATTAACAAGTGTTTGCATGTATTTAAGCCTCGTGAGAGTACCAGAATTTAAACGTCAAAGGTTGACAGCACATACATTATACATTAGCCACAGGTGGAAAATAAAATACACTGAAAAATCAGTGCCATTTAATAAATATCTGCACAAAATTGAAAATCTAATTGAATCTGTGTGCGCGTCATGCGGGATTCACTTTGACACACTCCACTGCATGTTCCCCAATAAAACATTAATGAGAGGAACGCACAACATTTATAATGCTTGCCTCTCACCCTGATCATAAAATTACTCAGACATAATTTGATATTTTTACTGAAACATTTCAGAAAAGTTACTCATTGAGCTCAAACCTGTTGAGACATGCAGGAGATAATGTGAGTAAAAGCACTATTTCTGTGGAAATCAAACCTTGTCTTGACGGAAATCATAGTTTCCCTAAAATAACAGTCACTGCTGCTAGTACATCAATCGTGGAAATAAACTCATTTTAAAATGACAGAAAAAAGTAATTAAAATGACAGAAAAAATATGCTACCAATGCTGCTGGAATGTGATCCAGTACTAATTTATTATCATTTTACACTAATAACAATACCTGTAGCATTTTGGTGGATAGATATTCTATAAGATATACTATAAGTTGCACAGTGTTTATTTTTTTAAATTCAGACCACCAAAATCAATGCTTGTGTTTGTCTACTGTATAAATTAAACCGAGAAAGACAGAGAGAGCGAGGGATAGATAGATAGATAGATAGATAGATAGATAGATAGATAGATAGACAGACAGATAGATAGATAGATAGATAGATAGATAGATAGATAGATAGATAGATAGATAGATAGACAGAAAAGTTGTAGGTTCACATTTATCAGGGTGATCGATAAACAAGCAAAACAAATAAATTGCAGTATATTGGAAAACTATATTTTCTTCCTTCCTCTGGGGAGACTCATCAGATTTGTTGCAAGATATGTATTTTCTGTAACCAGTCACAACATATTAGTCAGCACGGCCTTAACAGGACTCTACCTTCTCTAGTATCCAGATCCCTCAAATTTATGATTCATTCATGCCTGAGGCAAAGGCAAAGGAACTAGTTTCTTTTAAAATGGGCCAGAAGCGTGGGGCCAGTGTGAAGCCGCTCTCCAAATGGAGCCCTCTCTGAAAACACAGAGAGAGAGAGAAGGGGATTACAGACACAATACACTGCCATGTTCTCCGTAGCCAAAACTCCCAAGGGTCTGCTTGAGTCCTCACAAAAGCATTGATCTCTCTTTATTGATCGACTTTACGTACCACTTTTCCTCCTCCTGCTCCCCTCCATCTTTTTGTTTTCTCAGTGTCACCCTGTATGCTCGCCGTGCCAAATAAGAACTCCAGATCTGTTTGTAAAGGCCTTGGAGTGCCGTTCATGTTCTTCTTGTGCTTGAAAGCCTTTGAGGTAAGAACGCAGGCTCCAGGTAATTGTCTCTTAGATCAGTGAACACGAGTGCTTATTCCTCAGGTTTGAAATATTGAGTGGCTAATTTGATTGCTGGTTGAAGAGTTGAATGAAACAGTGCGATGTGCAGCTCAAATGCATAAAAAGTATATTAGTGAAATGAAGTCAGGAGTATTGCCGATCAGAATGTTTATAGGATCAATGCGGTGACAACCTGATTGCCCTCTATGAACCTTCCAGGTCATTTATTACAGGGGTTTCTTCCTGCTGTATATGATTGATTACCCCTCTCAAATGAATGAACTCTGCTACTTCATTCACAGCTTCTTTAGAGTTTAGATCTTGAATATGTGATTCCCATTACTGAAAAACTTGAAAAAATAAAAATAAAAAGCCCAAAAAAGTTGACTAAGGAGGTCTATAAATATACTAAATTAAAATTAAATTACATATTACATAAAATTATATATTAAAAGTATATATATAAAAGTAAAGTATTATTTTAATAAATATATTTTATATGATAAAAAATGAATAAATTATCAATTAAAAATACATTTCTATAAATTAAAAAAATATATACATACTACAAAAAAATAAATAAAATTACACAGCTAATTTTGAATGGTCACTAATGAAAAAAGATGCATTTTGCGTTTTGGGGTGAGACATGCCGAAGGTAAATGGATAACAGACAAAAAACCTAAATAATAAAACCTCAATAATTAAGTATGTATGTTGACTTGGTTGTTATTACTGCTCTATGCAGCTGTGCCATAAATAAACATGACCTTCTTCCAATGGACTGGCTGTCTACTCTTCCTAAATAGTCTGTGTATTTGTCTGTGTCCCCATTTTATCAATGTCAATAATAAGTCGTGAGCTGGTTAATCTTCCAGCTTGGCTTGAACGCTGATGTTGGTCATTAGTAGGCCCATGTGCCATGAATCACAAACTAGTGGACAGACCGCACAGGGACACGCAGAGTGAATTGATGAGAGATGCATCTGGTCTGTTTGTCCCATTCAGACAGGCCTGTTGAGCATTAACATATGCGACCTGTTGAAGGAAACAGACAATATGCTGAGGAACTAACATGCAGTGTGGCTTATCATCATTAGAGCATATCGGTGTTGTTTTATAATGATTCATTTAGCTATAATGACATAAAGTGAGAACTTAAAAAAATCACATGGACTTGAACACAAATAAAGCATTCTGTTAGCCACTTAACCGATTGTCATTCACCATAAAGATAACATCCATCATATGGGAACCGTGGGTTGCAATTCTGGATGATCTGGCTACAAATGTGGATCTATTTCTACTAAAAGTATAAACAGAGGGAACTTAGCTGAAAAATCCACACAATAGTATCACACACTGTTTTAAAATCTGCTTGTGTGAGCCATTTGTCCGTTTGCTGAGAAAATGAATGCACAAATCAATAAACGAGCAATGTGAATGCATCAAATTCTGATATTAAACCTATTGATGAGCTTAAATTCATTAGCGCAGCAAAAGAAAAGGCTTGTTGAAACATAATTATTTAATGTTTGTGCAATAATGAATCAAAGGCAGTGAAACAGAACAGCACCTTTAAACATAATACGGTGATAAGAGGGTCTTCAGTGGCTGCCAGTGTGATATTTACACAAGCTAACTGAGCCAAACCCTCTGTGATACAGTAATATGGGCTTCAGCTCTGTTTGCACATGTAATTAGAGTTCAGAGACTCTGCGCCCAGCCACCAAGGCATGAAGTAAAACGAATCTTGTGGGGTGCATGAAGGCCACATTTGTTGCGTTCAACACCATATGCAGCCATGAGAATGTGACTTAAATGTATAATTTCAGAGCCTCCCGTGAGATCAAGGTCTTCCTATAGCATAAAAAGACATAATATTCTCAATTAATATATTACAATATTACATTAAGTGCCTTCATTAAAGTGACTTCAGAGAGTAATTGCATCATTAATGTGACTTCAAAGACTAATCAGCGGTAAATTTCTAATTTACTAATGATGAATGTGCCATTTCTCTACGCACATAAGGCAGATCCATTCATTCCTACACCACGCACCTGATGGATTGTGTATTTTGTCTTGAAAATCTTACTATCCTGTTGCCACACTATTGTTATCATCAACACAGAAACATCAGTTCAGTTGAATTTAAGACAGGACTATCTGTTTGTCCAGTGGCAGGAGTATTCGAGAAATCTGATTGAAAATATATTTGTCATTTTATTGCAATTCCATTTGGAAACACCAGCGGCAAAGCAAGTAAAACATTTATCTGGCTATAAAGGTTTCGAAGATCTGTTGGATTTCCAGAACCTATAAAAAGCCTTTTGGAGTGGCACATAAAATAAGAGAAAAAAATCAATTGAAACAACCCTTCAAACCGAAGATTCCATCCATGTAGCAGTTTTATATGGAAGCATATGTGTAGCAAAATTCAATTTGCAATGTAATATGCAAAATGGCAGTGCAATATGTAAAATGGCAATGTATTTGTGTATTTAAATTTACATTTCCCCATACATATGTGCAACATTTAGAGCAAAATTAAAATGAAAATTCAATTATATAATTTAAATTTGCCATTTTCTATACTAGTTTTAATATGCAAATTAAAAACATATTTTAAAGCTTTATAAGTTGCAAAATTAAAATGAAAATGTATTACCCAAATTGATTAGATATGTTTAACATGTCCAAGCAAAAACTGTAGCAAAATTATCATTTAAATGCTGTTTTTCCTAAATGCATTTAGACTTAGGGGTAGGACACTTGGGATTGCATTTTCATCGTGATACCGCGTGATAATTGTAGCAAAATGCAATGAGATTTTAAAAATGCATTCTGAGCCATTCTGATAATTTTGCTACAGTTTTTGCTTGGACATGTTAAACATATCTAATCAATTTGGGTAATACATTTTCATTTTAATTTTGGAACTTATAAAGCTTTAAAATATGTTTTTAATATGCATATTAAAACTAGTGTAGAAAATGGCAAATTTAAATTATATAATTGAATTTTAATTTTCATTTTGCACTGAATGTTGTACATATGTATGGGAAAATTTCAATTTAAATACAGAAATAAATTGCCATTTTACATATTGCATTGCCATTTTGCATATTACATTGCAAATTGAATTTTGCTACACACATGCTTCCATAGTTTTATACCTCATTAAGCTAATACACAAATAAACGAAGAACACGTCTTTAATTTTTGAACGTGATGAGTGATCTAATGTACTGTGAGGAGATGCCGCGTATGTTTCGTCAGCTCGTCAGAGTTCGTCTGAGTAAATCACCCATCATTTTTCATCCATTCTCTCCATTACGTTTGGGCTCTTGTGTGGCTAAACACAGCTTAAGGGAAAGAAAAGGAGGAAAGTATCTATAAATCATGTTTAATAGGCCCCCCATAAGGAAATCAATATGCTCATAGCGCCTTGGAATGCGCCTTCAACGTCGGCATTTATCAGTGACTGTCAGCCTTTACAAATACTAGCTTGGAGCAGAAATTTTTATACGTTTAACTCCACTAGAGATGGTAGCCAACCAAAGGGAAAATTGAGAATTTATAATTAGGCTGCTTTGGCTTTAATCTTGATCATTCAGATTACATAAAAGTATCACAGACGTAATCTCAGATTAGAAAGCAAGGTTTAAAATATGTCCTTACCTCTCACTTAGTCAGTAAGACATCCTTGAGGAGCATACAGTCTTAAAAATAAAGGTTCTTTATTGGCATTGACGGTTCCATGAAGAACCTTGAACATTCATGGAACCTTTCAATGCAGAAAAGGTTCTTTATAATTGAAAATGGTTCTTTAGACTTTTAAAATGTTCTTCAAATTGTTTATTTAAGAACTGTTCTTGGAAAGGTTCTTTGAGGAACCAAAAATGGTTCTTCTATGGCATCACTGCAAAAACACCCTTTTGGAGCCTTTATTTTAAAGAGTGTATTTGGTGTAGAAAACTGTTTTTCCTTGTTCCTTTTGGCCTTTCACTGATATAAAATTGTAGAGGTGACATGAAACGATGAAGAAGGTGGGAAATATGAGAAAATCTGACACTTGTGTCATTCATGAGAACACCTCGGTTCAAAGTACCTGCTAGGTCAACTGTTAGGCCACGACTCATGTACATATTTGGGCACTGAACCTCAAAAATACCAGTTACATTGAATTTCTAGACCATCTGTGCAGTCTCTAGTTCAAACACACAGCCCATAAATTTTCTCTCCAGACTTTGTTTTAAAGAGCATCATGTTAACAATGACTTGACTTTCAGTAGCTGCGGTGACAACAGCATGAACAAGCTGTTTGTGACAGGTCTGCTCAGACCGAACTACACAAGAACCCCACAAAGACGGCACTGATGGACTGAAACAGAGCTTCTCGTCTTCCACAGATAGAGCGCTCTGTGGCAACGATCTCTTTCTGCTAGCAGGTTGAGCAGGGAGCAAGGTCCCTCATTTGCCAGTCCTGATTAATGATATTTCATCCTTACCATGTTCGCTTGTTCTTTTTTTTTCCATCGCCCCAACTTGCTGTCCGTGTTTCTCTCTCATGCTCATTTTAATACAGATACACCAAGCTGGTACAAGCAGGTCTTATTGATGATACCTAGACATACAGTGCTTCTAAACAACCCATGACACATGCAGACCTACACATGACTAACTCACTTGTGCACATCAGATTGGACGAGGGTAAGAGAGCTAATAAAAGTAAAGTGATTGCACATCTCAGTTTCTCCCATGTCAATGCTGTATCCAATTAGTACCCCTAACCAGTATAAAAACCAGGGAATTTGGGGCATAGAAGTCTATGTAGACTAGAGGCGTCACAATATAATTGTATTGATGACAACCATTATATACAAAAAAAAAAAGTAGTGATATCATGTTTCTGCCACACAATGATAATATTGTAAATAATCCAGTGTCTGGTTGACACTTTAACGCTGGATGCCAACCATGACTGAGTAGAAAAAAAGTTGAGTAGCTACTACTAAAGCAAATAATGACAGACGAAAGCAAGACACTCTCACCCAAAAAAATAAAAAATAAAAAAATTTGTTTGCCAATGTGGGAGAGTTTTGGAGCCAGGAACTGCCACTCAAAATTGTTATTTTTGTATTTTGCACAGTTACGGTTAAATGCTTGTAATTTGAGTGATTAATTGGCCAAAAATGAAAAAACACAAAATAAACAAAAGTTAAAGATAAATTTGTTTGATAGCACTATTAATTTTTTTTTTAATATTGTGCATGCTCATTTCACCCTTTTTTGACATTTGGATTGCCTTTGCTGTTATCAAACGGTCAAAGTTAATCATTCTAAATACTAATAATTTAATAAAATAAAGATAAATCTTTAGTCAGTATCAAAATGTTTTTCTTACTGTACATTTTGTGATGCCTACATTCACTTGTAGCATTTACAATGGTTGATTTTATTTTAATGTTTTTATTATTAATATTATATTTCTAATTTATTCGTTAATGGCTGATTGTATAGCAGCAATATCATCGCAGTGTGGGTCTCCATCTAACTTGACCGCAAAGTACCGCCTAAAATGCTAACATAAACCACAAAGTTAAAAATGAGGCCCCACTGTAACTTGTTAACATATAGTTGTTACTCACATTGGATTGACTGATTGTTCATGGCTGTGTTGAGTATCTAAACATAACGCGCACAGCATTCCAACAAACACACCTCAGAGGATTTTTTTTTCGTTTTCTCGACAGTCTTTGATTTCAGCCAGACCATGTTAAATCTTATCATGAATTCTCTTCCTGGGTGAGTGTGGAATTATTTTCAAATACATTTGGTCTTGTCCACAAATGTCAATTGTTGAATTCTTTTTCTCGCTATCAGCTCATAGCAGCTCCATGGCATGAAAACGAATGAGAAAAATAGAAAAGCTATCCTCATCGGCAGAAAAAGAGCTGCTGAGAATACAAAGGAACACGGTCTATTCCCTCAAACGGCTGGCATAAACAACAGGCACACAATGTGTTAATCTATGGCTCTTTGCACTGATGGCAAGGCTTAGATTGAAGCCACGTCGCAAGACAGCTCTACCTTCTTTCCTCGCACGGGTTTGGCTTATGGTGTGGCACGCTCTCTCCCACAGCACAATACAGCAACTAAACTGGGGGATTCGTTTAATCGAGTTTCAAAGAGGAAGGTGAAGATTAAACTAGCGCCTCTCTGTTTATATTTGAACAGTGGCCCATTCCCGAAAATGAACCTATGAGTGGATTAAGCACGTATTTGATTAAAACTGTATTTGATTATTTTTCTCCAAGGCCATTTCCTTACTTGATGCCTCCTGATGGATTGTGGATAGAGTGAGCGTCATGTCATACAGATGAAGACTCAGGACTGATTACAAAAACAAATTAATCTTTATTCAGATGGGAGTGCAGCAAATCTCTCGAAACACAAACAAGTATTTACAGTTCCATAATCGCATGTAACAAGACGAGTCGCATAAAATCCTCCCTGAACGAGTACGCTTGGGCTTTTTAATATATGTCGCTAGCAGGGAGTTCTGCAAAAACAGAATCTGAATGTGATAGTTAATATTCAATTTTAAGGCAACCTGCCTATTTTGCAGATGGAAATTGAACGAGGAAGGAGAATTGTAAAGATCTGACTCCTTACTTGCCATAAAATGGGGTGACAGAACTCACAGAATTCAATTCAATTTAAGAGGCACAGAGTACAGAATATCAGAAGGCTGGGATGGGAATATTGTTCCCGCATCTAGTGAAGTAGACCCTGAGAGGCTGGGTTAAATTTAATGTAGTTTGTAAGGCAACTGCACAATAGAAATGTTCTTCTCCATTACATGGTGCAGCCTCAGTCCAAATGGATCGATACAACATCAAAACTCATCATCACACGCAAGTGTCAAGCATTTGAGGTTACTCTGCCTTTTCAATAGACAAGGCCAAACGGTGTTCTCTAAATTGCTAACAATTATCTATTGGAGAGTCAATGTGAACACCTGACTGTCAAAGCTTTAAATTAAAAGCCAAAAGGAAGGGGGAAAAATCACTGGGTTGTGAACATGTTGTTTTATGGGAGATCTAGTTGTATGTATTTTTTTACAGAAGCAGTTTCCAGACTTATTTTGTGGCTCCTGTGGAGCTGCAGATGTTCACCAAACCATAGCTGATGACATTTTCAAAGTCCTTGAAGCTGATATGACCATCAGAATCCTGATCTGCATGCCTGAACAATTGAATAAATGAACAACAAATAAATTTGTTAATGTTTGCGTATAAACAAATAATTATAGCAGGGTAAGATGGAGGAAGATGCCCCTTTTAATAACAGTATCCAAACTATCATATTTCTTTCATGACAACTCTCTGAAGATTTTAGTATGGGAATGGATATGACAATGTTAATGTATTTGGTCTTGTCGGAATAGATCTGCTACGCTGCTGAACTGCTGCTGTTGGTTATTGCTTTTGTTGTAGATTATTGCTGCTACTGCTCCAAAGCAAGTACAGGAACTTGCTATTGCCAATGCACTCTAAAAAATGCTGGGTTATTTTTTAACCCAAAATGCTGGGCTGAGTCTCTTAGGTCATTTTGTTGGGTCATTTTATCACATTTTAAACACTGTTGGGTAGTTTCAATTTTCCAGGTGTTGAGTTAAACCTGCTGGGTTGCAACGCTGGGTTGTTTCAGCCCAGCGCTGAGTTACGACCTTCGCGCCTTGAAGATGTTTAAATCGCTCCCCTAACTGTCATTTTGAAAGGACAATGGGGCAAAGCCACTGATTTCAGCCACTGATTTTTAAGGTAAATTTATATAAAGTTTCCGTTAATAATTATTTTAAATTGGCAGAACTATAACTTTTTTCGCGGCAACAATATTAATAAACTTCTACAGGCCAACATTAGTTATGTTAAATGACGAACAGTTTACCTCAGACGGCCATTCTACATGTAAGTTACTCGCATGTTATCTGAGACAACAGATTAATACAGTTTTATTAAGTATCAGACAGTGATGGAAAGCTGAAATATGTGAATATCTGTGAAAATAGAGGAAAGAGTCGTTTCTGTCACTGAAAAGCGAATTTAACAAAGTGAGTCAAATGAGTTAAAATAAGTGAATTCGACATTCTTCTCTAATGCAAATACCTGCCCATATTGTCCATATCAACATGTAAATCACATACAAAGTAGGAGTTGCACCGAGTAATCGATTAGTCGACTTTAATGCTCTGCCATGGCGCTTTAAGCTTGACGTCGACTAGTCTGGTCCTATAGAGGGCACAAGAGTATAAGAAATCTCTGAAGGACTTCCACATTTACGCTGCGTTTCCAAACAGTTAAAATGACAAATATTCTAAATGCATACTCTGAAAGCACTCCACAAGACGTGTGATTATATTACTGGATGCTCGAAATTGAATGGGAGAATGCACATTTTAAACAGCTTATAGTACAGGTCAGTTAATCGCCATTCTAATATAATGCGCTGCTGCTCTGTAACGCACACACATATGCTTCAGACAGTAGCGCGTACATCCCGTGCAGATCGCGCGTGTACAGAATCGTTCAGCGCGGAAATGTATTGTCAACACTGTTCTGTGATTTCTCAATAAAATAGCTTAGAAACTGAAAAGTTCAAGCATATATTTCTTAATAACTAAATCCCACAGCTTCACTACTAGTAGAGTCGCTGCCAGGTAGAATTAATTCACACACGCAATCGCTCTCACTAATGCATTCATATGAATGTAATCTTTACTGTGCTACTTTATCTGTATCTAATTTAGAACGAGCAGAAATCTGTGAGAAATATAACGACCCAAAGACGAAAGAACTTATAAAAATTAGCTGTTATAGGAGCAATAGCCATGTGGGCAGCACTGTGTCATATGCCATAGCTGTGCACAAGGTGTTCATCACAGCTCCAGACTTATTTGTTCATTAATGACGTCATCAGCGACTAGTCGACTTCGACTCGACTTTCATCACATAAAAGTCGACAAGTCTTTCAACCCCTAATACAAAGTACACACAATGTCGTCGGACCGCAGGTCTAAAAGAACTGACGATCCAGTTCAAATAAACCGGTTCATCAATTCTCGAACAAAGCGATTCCCGGAAAGGAATCGACGTCTCAGGGCCTAGATACATTTCAAAGTGCGCGCACGCACAGCGAGTGCCGTAGGCCGCATTAGTGAGGTGATTTGATGCTTGTGTTGTTTATAAAGTCTTTTTACACACGTAAATAAAGGTTTTTGGTAAGTAATATAATTCAAAATGTATTTTTTCTTGTCAGAAAAGCACATGGATACATTTGTGAGAGAAAAACTCGTTGAGTGCAGTTTTATCGAGACGTTTAACGGTAGTGTCACGAATACGGTCTATGAACTTCCGTTCACTCACCACAAGAGGTCGCCCTTCCATCATATTGACTCTTACATTGCACAGACTGTTTCACATTACCCCGGACTACATTTCCCAGCAGCCATTTCGCTAAACACACGCTCACACCTGAGACCCATCACACAATCACACACCCTACATAAGCCATGGACTTCCTCTCTGCCACTGCCGAGTATTGTTTAGCATTTGTCGCTCACCTAGTGACAGCTACGCTACGGAGCCTGTTCTAGTTTCTAGTTTAAATCCATTCAAGTCGTGTTACCCAGTTACCTGTTACTGATCTTCTGCCTGTCTTGGAATTATCTCTCGTCTTGTCGTTTGGACTCTGTTTATACCTTGTCTGGATTATCGCTAGTACTATCGGATTACCTCTCTTGTCTAGCCCTCTGGATGTTGTTCGCTGATCGAAGACCCTCGTCTGCCCTTGGATTATTCTTGTGTCTTGTCCGTACCATACCCGTTTGCTGTTGTTTGACCCTGCCTGTGTTTTGACTGTTTACTAATAAAAGCTTGCACTTGGATCCGCACGCTTCCTCTGTTCACTCCGTTACAGGTAGGCATACACTGTGCAATTTTCATCCGATTTTGAGCTGAATTCTGACTCGTGTGACTATTTTTTTATTTTTATTTTTTTGAGTCGGGCCTAATTTTAGCTTTGTTGTGCATCGTTTGTCGTGCAGTGTTCGTGCAGTTTACAGGGTGAAACGAGAAGCGATTTGCCTCTCCCGACAGGCAATCGGACGGTCGGATGAATTTCTAACATGCCAGAAATTTTGGTCGCCCCTCGTGGGGGTATTGCACAGCTGAAGCAGAGCTACGAACCGAATGCCCTAAACTCAGGGCTTTTTCCCTCACTGCGCCTGCGCGAAAACAGAACTTTAACTATTTAAACTTTATTGCAGCAAGAAAGAAAACAAAAAGAGGGAGATCATTAGATAAAATAATGTTATTATCACGGGAAATGTGAATCATTGTCCATTTTGCAATCAGTGATAAAGACAAACATGTCACAAAATTATAAATAGGCCTATTTCAGTTTTAAACCATGAAGGTGAGCCAGTGCATACCACACAAACAATTTGCAAACTGCATGAGCATAATGCCCGACAAGAAGTTTTCAAATACAGTCAATGCATTAAGCTACAGAAAGTGAAAGTAAAAACTGACCGAGCTTTCGGCATCTGTCGCTGCATTAACGGCACATATTCTCTCAGAGGAGACGAAAGACATATTGTGTATTGTCTTAATTTATTTTCTAAATAAATAAATAAACAATTCTTATGGCTGATATACGTAGTGAAAACAACAACAACAGAATTGAAGTATTTCGTGTTAAACAAGTTGTTTTTGGAATTTCCTTGACTGTAATAAAGGTTTTATTTTCATTGACTGATTATTCATTAAGCTGCAGTATTCGGAGTCCAGACATAGGCTTAGACGGTTGAGAATTTTAATTATAGGCCTATTCACCGTGGAATATATCTAAATGTTTAAAATAATTTTCAGTGAGGAGTAATCTAATTTAATCTTTTATTATCCAGGCCTCGGTAAATGCGCTATGAAATTATTGCGGGGCAAATGAATTGTAGTAGGCTAGACCTATAAATTTAATAGTACCATAATAATAATAATAATAATAATAATAATAATAATAATAATAATAATAATAATAGATTACATTAATTGGATACATTAATTGGAAATGTCAAATCCTCACGATAACACCGATAGTTTTTTTTTTTTTTTTAAGATATCTCTGGCTATCGTCCATATACGGTGTCATCGTCTGCGCAAGCGCAACTCGAGTATTTCACACGTATAGTGTGAGCACATAAATCGTGAGCTTTGGCTTTACATCGCATACGATCTTCTCGTACAGTGGGAGTTGATACCTTGCTGAAATCGCACGGAAATCACATAGAAATCGCACAATGTATGCCCGGCTTAAGTTCATGTTTAAGTTCATGTTTATTATACATTTTACAGATTTTACATACATAATTGATTGTCTGTGATAATCAACTAACCCTCGCGTAACTTAAACACATATAAATTTGTTTCGTGCTATAGTTAAAGCTGCACATTGTAACTTTGTGTTCAGAATGTACAGAATTTATAAAATGAGCGAATACATCATACCCATTTTCTAAATCATGTTTTTGACTTGTCCTGAATCACTTTGGTACACCTATATAAAAGTGTTTATATATGGACTATTTTAAAGCTGCGGAGTAACCCAGTATCTGCGTGACTTGTCATAGAAATTTCTGTATGTGCGTATGCAGTGTGATCTCCCATATCTGTGTGCCAGTGACTGAGTGACATGTGACGTGTGTTTCGATATAGCCAGAGTATTATTATAAAACTGTGATTATACTGACTGGAACATCCTATTGATTACACTGTTTGAAAGCACACCTTTCAGCCAAGCAGTATAGCATATTCAGCTTCTGTAGAGCTACTCATAGGTGAATTTAACTCATAATCATCATGAACTCAATTTCATGATGAACTTTACACAGTTAATTGAACTGAATCATTACTATTAAAACAATCTGTATTTTGTTTACTTTATTTTATAGGTTGGAACAAACATGGTGGAATTCCTTAACCAAGCAGAGTCCACAAAACCTCATCTATTTGTCATGGCGATTTGAAATTGCCAGCAGATCTCCCAGGCATTGATCATAATCAATGGACAGGTAAGGATATTCTGGACAATTTTCAAAAGAAATTGCAAATTGTATTTTCGATTGCATTTTTCCACATGTGGACTCATAAATTGTGATATAGTCCAAACGTAATTGAAAATCTTGCATTACTGTTTGCGTTTTCGCTTTCGTGAACTCACAGTGACTGCCAGATTTCAAATGGAAAAGCAACTGTAACTGTATTTCTCTTGTCTTACGTAATGAGCCTGTCGTATTTAAATAGCAATATTAATTACCATGTCTGCTTTTTCACTCTCTCTGCGTTGTGCATGTAATATGCCAAAACTCAAATGGAACCGCAATTTCTTAAGCATTTGAATTTCCGATGTCTTACACGGAAACCTGTCAATCTGTTTAAGGGGTGGGACTATACTATGGGGCGTGTTTGTATTGGGAGGTGACGTCACAATCAGACGATTGTGCAAAATAAAATAATTCATAAATAATTTTGTCGTTTTTACCCCAAATCTCTCACTGTTTGCACTCTGATTGGTGCACGTCAGCAAAATAACATTGCAACTCTACTCTTTTTTGCCTATTTGCATCTTACCCTTTATTTTATTCCTCTCTTGAGGCAGGTGAAAAGCATTTGGTTAATGGTGAATATTGACCAATAGTGGGTACCCAGTGAAAAAGCAGACGTGGTAATAACACCCGATGTACTTGTTCTTATGATGCATCTAAGCTAACATTAGTCTGTATCATTCTTATTCCGAGGTCACCGAAGCCACCCGGATCCAGTCCGTATCCAGATCAGATGGTCACTGCAGTCACCCGGATCTAGTCTGTATCCAGATCAGATGGTGGATCAGCACCTAGGGATGACCTTGACAGCTCTGAATGTCAGCGGAGACCAGGACATCTAGAAGTCCCCCAGAGACTGATCCCCAGCGAAGACCACGTCACCTCAACAGCCATCGGCACAAGATCACGGGAACCAGAGGAGCCCTCTACACAATCTGATTCTGCTGCAGTTGGAATTGAACTGCTGGTTCGTCTGGCCAGAGGAGAACTGGCCCCTTGACTGAGCCTGGTTTCTCTCAAGGTTTTTTTTTTTCACCATTTCTGTCACCGATGGAGTTTTGGTTCCTTGCCGCTGTCGCCTCTGGCTTGCTTAGTTGGGGACACTTAATTTCCAGCGATATCGTCAGCTTGAAAGCACAGATACTATTTGAATTGAACTGAGCTGGACCATAAATCACTGAATCAATGATGAACTGACTTTAACTGAAAATTGAGTGTTTACTGTTGTCCTTTTGCATTTACACACTATTTTCCGATTTAATACTGTAAAGCTGCTTTGACGCTGTATTTTTTAAATATGACAGGCTCATTACTCATAATACATGGAAAATACAGTTTCAAATGGACTTTGCTTTTCCATTTGAAATTTGGCAGTCACTGTGCATTCGTGAAAACGCAAACAGTAATGCAAAATTTGCCATTGTGTTTGGATTATGTCACAATTTGTCACATGTGGAAACCACAATTGAAAATATAATTTGCAATTCCTTTTGAAAATTGCCTGGAATATCCTTTCACAGACAGGCTCTATAGCAGAGCACACTGCTCTCAGCTGTAGATCTTTGCTTCAAAGCTTTCTAAGTGTTTGACGATAGTTTACCCAAAAATGAAAATTCTGTCATTAATTACTCACCCTGGTCTGAAAGCTCTCAGATTTCATCTAAAATATCTTAACTTGTGTTCTGAAGATGAACGAAGGTCTTACGGGTTTGTAACAACATGAGGGTGAGTAATTAATCACAGAATTTTCATTTTTGGGTGAACTATACCTTTAACTACCCTAAGCAGTGAGTATCTACCTAGGAGTCTTATATACTTGATATAAATTTTAGGACATCTTTAAATGATTTTGCATTCTCTGTCTTTTTAAATTTTAATTGTCAATGTCATTTCACTGCGTATTTAAATAGTTAAACACATCAAAATGTAAAAGTTAAACAGTTAAACAGACACATGTCATTCAGAACTAATTTTATTATTTATTGTAGGGCTATAGCTATCAAATATTTTAGTAATCGAGTATTCTACCGAAAATTCCATCGATTGAGTAATCGGATAAGAAGAATTTTCTTTATTAAAGAGCAATGCTAAATATGCAAGAGAAAATAAGACAGGTCTCTTAAAATGAACAAGTTTTGAACAATTTGTTTCTTTTTAGAAAAATGAACGCTTTTATTGCTGAAATTGCATACATTAATAACTGTGAAAACTAAACCCATTAAGTGCATTTAATTGCCATATTACATTCAAAATGCAAATACAAATATATAAAAATATAAAAATCAATTTCAAATTACTTTAAAAGAGGTAAACATAGTACAACCTAAAACTAAGACATAACTAAGACATTTAAAGTTTCAGCCTAACTACAGCTCAGGCATGACATAAGCCTTTACTGTCTTCTGTCTTCTTTTGTAAGAGGCAAAAATTAGTGGGCAGGAAGCTAACGTGGAACAAAAACAAGAGTCCATACACATAACATTTATTAACACATTTTTCAGCAACATGAATTTAAAGTTATTTGGAGAATAAACCCTCTTAAATGTCTCTCTGCATACTGGTGTGTGTGTGTGTGTGTGTGTGTGTGTGTGTGTGTGTGTGTTTAATCCTTTAAAGGAGCATGTGGTTGCAGACACAGTGCTCTGTATGTAGTTACAGTAAATGGTAGGGATGCACCGAAATGAAAATTCTGGGCCGAAACCGAGAATTCTGGATGTGCTTGGTCGAAAACCGAAACCGAAAATGCTTTGTAATTATTCATTTTATTAAATAATGTAAAGTAATTTTGTAAGACTTTTTAATTTAACTCAAATTTAAAGACACGGAATTTAAAAAACACAAGCCAATCTTTTATTTTGACACGGGTTGCCGTGAATACCTTTAAATTTCTGTGTGTATATGATATGACGCTAGTTTTACTCAAATGAAACGGTGAAATGCTCATGAAGTGACTCTCAGAGCAGTTCTGGAGATGTTATTCGTGTGTTCATCTCATTTAGAGAGACGGCAGACGCTGACATCACCGTGAGCGTCACGCACTTCAGTGTGTGTGTGATAAAGGAAAACGCGCATCTCTGTCATTCATTCATACAGAGATATGATCGCGTAATATTTAATGCTCATCAGATCGCGTAAATCAATAGAAATTAATAGAAATGATGATTCTGTGTAAAGAAACATCAAGTAAACATGTATAAAAATATAAAAACCCTGGCAAGGCTATTATTATCAGCGCATGTGAGCAGAGTGTAGCGGGAGCAGATCAGTGAAGGAGATTTGACCAGCGTTGTCCAGTACATTTCTTGTCGGCGCGTTATTTGAGCGGACTCTGCTTTTGAACAGAATGGAAAAGTGAACAGAATACAGATTGATAGAGCGGGAATATTGAACGGAGCGACACGTGGTGCAGTGATGAGAGTGAAACCTGAACACTGCTGGGCGGTGCAGCATATATTTTCGGTGGCCGAAAATTCCTAGTAAATGGACTAAACGATTCTTCGAGGCACATAATTTGCCTCTATGAATTTTTGTATTCAAGTTCCTCGAGGAATCGTTTGTCCTAATTTGTTGCAACTGTATTTCTGTGATTTTTGCATTTTCTGGAAAACAAAGAAAGAAAATTGCATGTTTGTCATTGGTACAAATTTTAACACATTTGTGAATGTCAGTTGGCATTAAAAATAATTTTTAACAGTCTAAATAACCTGCATTCTTCATTATTTATTAATCCATGATTGTCTTGTTAAGCATAGGCAAAATTATGAGAATAACCCAGCAAAAATAACCCAGAAACACAAAAATGCAAACACATAAATGGTAAAAATGACTATATCTTGGGTTTTCTCAACAACCCAGCCTGCTGGGTTAAAATGTGTAAACCAGCATGCTGGGTTACTTTAACCCAGCATGTGTTCTGTCCAATTTTTACCCAGTGCTGGGTTGCCAATTGGGTTATTTTTAACCTAGCCATTTTTAGAGTGTACATATGCCGATATGGTGCTATGAATATTTAAGACATACTGCTGCTGCACAAATAGCATATAAAATAACCCACAGCAGACCTATACAGGTGGAGCTGGGGAAGGTGGAGGGTTTCAGAGGAACTCTTAAAGCGTGCTGCAAAATGCTCAAGTGAATGCTAAACAGCTATTTAAATGTAAAGCAGCAGGCTCATTGGCTGTGTATGCACCAATCAGCATGTGCCAAGTCATATAACGCTGTGAATATTATCAGTTTACGTTATGGACCCATAAGCCTGCGCCATCTAGAATTTCATGACAGAACTTGGTATTTAGAGATGTGTTTAGCATGTTCAAGATGATGTATAATGCAGCATATTATTAAAGGAAATAAATGGAAACATTTGCTAATTTAGCAGTTTAGTAAAAGTCTATATTTCTCATTAAAAGTATGCAATGGTAGAAAAAAAAACATTCAATAAATGTGTTAATATTTAGTGACATCTATCTTCAAGAGGTGGGACATTTTACCCCAGAGGATATCTTTCACCATCTTACCCTACAACCTTTTAAGTGAAATCATTACAAGACATTCAATGACATCCTGTAGATACAGAAAACATGTAAAATCTGATTAGTTTGTACAAAAGCATTAAAAGCATTTAGCTCAATTTCAGAACCGCATCCAAAAAAAAAAAGAAAAGAAAAGACGAGAGGGCAAAGTGCTCTGTAATATTAAGCCAGAACTCAGAAAACACTATTGAGTATCTGTCAAGCAGGAGAGTAAGTAATATGCAATGCTTCAGCTCTCTCACTCAAATTTGACATGATATCCTTTCTTTGATCTATATCCCAGGCACTTCATCACTAACATGGCCTGCAATAGTATTCCTTTTGAAATGCACTAATACTGTTGATGCAATCTGATAATCCATAAATGTGATGACAAATGAGTTGCATGGACGTTTTCTGGTTTAGCAGGTGGTAGTCAAATGTCTCTGTGGGCCGACACAGTTAAATACCTGTAGATGTATCTCAGCTCTCAGATGAGAAAGTGACTGATGTTCACTCTAACCTTGCAAGTAAGTGCTGTCTGATTGACTTGAGCGAGTCAGCACCGGACTTATTTCACTTCCTGGTGGTAGTCCGTCCCTGGACAGGTGGTGGATGTGCAGAGAGCTGCTCATTTTCAGCTGACTGAGTCTTTTATCAGTCCTGAGGGGGAAGTCATGTGGCAGGAAGAGAAGCCTTGACTCTAACTAAAGGTCTTATACCAAAGCCATGAATTTCAGGAAGTTCCAGTTTAGAAATGAAATGAGCTTTTCAAGCTGGAATGATCACCAAAAAGTGTCTTTATACAAGAAGCAAAGACAATGAAGCAGCGAAAAAAATAAAAATACACCATCTCATCAGGTACCATGGTTATAGGCTCACACACATTTGTCTTTAAATGTCAATGTCCACTTACTGTCTCATTAGTCTGTGTCTTGGTTTGATGCTGCAACGAAGTGACTTGCAATTGTCCAGATCTATCACACACTTATAGCTTCTGAGAGCAAAGCTCTTCTCTCTTCTCCCTCTCAAAGCAAGCGCACATTTCACATTGGCGAATGAGTCATTCGTGACAAAACGAGCAGATAAAGACAGTATGAGCAAATTGAATCGTGTCCGAGGAGCAGAGGAGGACATTACAGAGCAATGGGCTGACCATTTCTTCCTCGCAGTGCTCACTTCCTGTTTCAAAGATGAAATTAAAATAGCTATTCTGCTGGAGAGAGATCTTTATTTCCTGCTTTTTGGTTCAGTTGTTTATCGTCTACAGTGTATCACGCAAATCTGCGAGCGCAGAATCAGATTGCAATCACGTAAAACTCATTAAGCGGATGTTTTTACCAAGACCGAGATTAATGCGGATAAAAACTGCCACAGGAAAACTGCTCCTCCAATTGCAGATGAGGAAGAGCAAACATCAGGGAAGAGATATAGAGGGAGCTGAAATTTTCCTGCCTCTCTCTCTCACTGGGGTGATTTCTCTATTACTCTCAACAGCAGACTGATCGTGTGCAAACACAGCAGATGTGAGGGAAATTTGGTAGCAACAGGGAGGAGAATTAAAACAACATTAAGCATCCAGCAACTGGAAAATCACACTTCTCTTTTCCATGCCGGTGACTCCCATTCAAATGGAAGTGTAGCACACATCTAATTAGATTCTAATGAAGTCCTCCCCATGGAGGAGGACCGCTGAGACATCAAGCATGCCCCTCTCCTGAGCCTCTGCACCTCTCCGAAGCTTTCAACACAAAGAAAGATGGCAAAGAGTGAGGATGACTGCCTGAAACTTTATCTACAGCTTTTGAACACCTGTGCTACTTCCACTGATTAAACGAATAAGGCAACATATCTCTCTTGCTAGCCTGCAATCAAGAGCTTGCAATTAATGTGTGACAAGGTTGAGCATAATCACGTGTGAAGAGGATTGCGTGGACTTACAATCTAATTTACGTGGCAAAGCGGACTGATTCCTGCATTGCCATGTTTGATTGAGTGATGTGATATTAGAATTAAGGCTTTGTATCAAACAGACTGACAGGTTGTCATATGAGAGGGCACAGTGCTGGACACGGAGGGACTGTATAGTCTTCATGGTCTTTATCTCAGCAAGAAGAGACACATGAGTGATATTTAAGCTGTCCCTTCTTGCATACACTGCTAGTTGTAGTTAACGTAGCAGTGTCAATCAAAGCAGGTCCGTGTTGCAAAGCCCTTTCGGTGGAGTTGCCATAAACAATCTATTGTTTGAATGAATGTAACAATTCTATTGCTGTGTACTGATACAGAATTTCTGATACAATCTGATTTTGATTCAATTCTCATTTCAATGTGATTCTGAATCAGTTGGGTATTCATTACAATGTTAATTTTGCTTACATAAGAAAAAAGTTGTATATGCTAATGCAGTAAATTTTACAAGGCTCTTTCCCTGCCACTGACGTAATTTTCCGCAATTTATGAGACAATGCTTTCCCGCCACTGACGGAATTTTCCGTCTTTCCGTGTTTTACTGGTAAGGTAGGAGGCTCTATTACGCATCTTCTGAAAAAGCACTGAACGTTTGGATCAAAACACAGCGAAGAAGAAGCAGAAACAAGCAATCGCATATGTAAGCAGTTGCATATGTAAAATAACACGATCATCAAACATTAATTACTATATAAATCAAAACTGCCTGATGTTACAGAATGAAATTACGATCCAGGAAGTGTAGAGGACCGTGCAAGCTTTGGATGTGTTGATGGATGCGATCTATTCCATCTATGTTTTGATCTATCTGAATCTGATCCAGAAGCAGTATTTTACAAAAAACATGATTTTCTCAGCTTTTTCTTCAAAATGGTACTTTTTTCATGAACCTTACCCACATTACATGAAGCTAGAATAAAACTTTTTTGTTTGTTTGTTTGTTTTAAAGCAGAGGCTCTGTTCTTTGTTTTGACATATTGCATGTTCATATATTCATTCAACAGTATTTTCTTTATGCCAATAAACTTTTGTGAAAATGACCAAAAATGCTGGCGATGGCTGGCAGCTTTTTAAAAAAAAACGCTGGCAGGAAAAGAGTTAACTGATTAACTGTTTTTCAACTTTTCCTTTAAAGGATAAATCACTCCAAAATACAAAAATAATTCACCCTCATGTCATTCCTAACCTGTATGACTTTCATTTTTCTTGAAGAATGTTTTAACACAAGAAGATATTTTGAGATTTTTTTATTTTTTTGGTCAATACAATGAAAGTCAGTGGGGTCCAAAACAATACTGGACCCCACTGATTTTCATTG